>OV121088.1:43968835-44481801 GCA_921293015.1 Phorcus lineatus
CAACAATGAATCTGAATTTAGTCGGATCACTTAAATCATTTATATGTCTTATCAAAGAAAGAGATTTACAAATATCGTTTCCAAGCAAATCACTCCCTAATGTTAATTATTCTATTCCTTCTCTAATTGGAAAACATGCCCTGTGTGAGGCCTGTCAAGAATTTGCCCTTCACACATTAGGTATATAAAGAAATTATTTTCACTCGATACTGCAGTGTCATATTTAAACGGCGATATTAAACTAGTGTAATACCGCTGCATGTATGACGTCATAATATTATGTGGTTGTGACGTTACAATGTTAACACCGCCGTCACAATGGCGGCCAAGTCGCGGAAATGTTTCGTTTAGTACACTTTCGGCAATCATACTTGATTACTAAGGTCAAGTAACAAACAGAAAACTAAACTTCCTTCAATTTTATACTATTTTACTCGTTAATGATTCGGTATCGCTTTCTCTCCGTTAATACTTAATCATTAACTCGTTTAATAATAATAGTATTAAATAGAAGGTCGTTTAGTATCCTCTATTTATCACATAGTAACAAAGTGTGCAAGATGACAATAGTGACAGCTTGATGTATTGAGAAATGCCACTTTGTGGTTATCCGATAACCACTAATTTATCTTTTTGGTTAATCAAATAATTTTTTCAGCAACAAAAACATGTTACATCTTATCATAAATATGGAAAAGAATTTAAGAAATGACAACGAAAAAAAGTATATTTCTAAGTGCATTTTCAGCTTGCCACAATATATGAAATAACGTTAACAGGCGATGTCAATATTGGAAGAACAGGTGCTTGTAAAAGCCCTGAAAACCCAGCAACAAAGTCTGATCAACATCTGAACAAAATCATTTCAGTTTCAAATTCAAACCTAGATCAGGCTTTGTTGTTCCTATTGAAACAATATGAGCGTTGAGCTAAATATCGTCTTGATAAACAACCATCATTACCATCAACAAAATCTTATCAAGAAAAAGGAATCTATATAGATATGATCAATATTCCAAAGAAGTGTCCCATTTTAAAACAACTGAATGGGCGACTTTGTAAGATTGTCTCTGAATAAAATTCAGTTATGTACTGTTGAAATAAAGCTTAGCTGCAAAATATGATGCTCATTTTTGTACATGTTCTGTTTCGAAGATTTTGAAGTTTCAGAGATGAAAACATATCTAAATTAACATATGAAAAGTGATGTTGAAAGGGAAAAGAGACACATGATATAGGTTGTCATGTCTGGTTTACTGATAACCTTTACTTCTATAATCATGATCTGTCCATTAGTCTGATACATAGGATATATGCTGTCATGTCTGGTTAACTGATAACCTTAACTTCTATAACCATGATCTGTCCATTTGTCCTGCCAACTTTATATCGTTATGTAAACGTGTTTCATTACTCTGTTTAAGCACAGAGAAGCTAGTTGCAATCCTATCAAGGTACAGATGAATACAGCAACAACTAGTATTCAAATTCAAACGATGATATTAAATACAAAATATCGCAAAATTTACAGTTTCAAAGCCTATTGTATACATCATTCCTTCAACTGAAAACAGACAATTTCGAAGTGACCATTATCATCAGGAAATTACGTTAGTAATCTAACAAGTTACATAAATATTTCAAATTTTCATATTTACAGTTATGTCATGGTGAAATAATTATACGCGATTGATTAAAGTTTGTCACGACCACATTGATCAGACAGCACTAATTGTCTGCTTTCTTTTTTGAAGTGATCTCGTCATTGGAATGAGAATACCATTTCTTAAAAAGGTAATATGAACTTTTAACTAGAATAAGCGTCTTCGAACACTGTCCTGACAACTACAACTAATCATTTCATGCATCTAGGTCTTTGTAAAAATTATTTGCATTTGCATTAGAACCGTTTTTTATTTATTCTTCTCTTAATTCATTTTAAATCCTCAAATTGACTTAGTTGATTTAATGTTTAGTCAATAAAATTATATTTGACATGTAAATTATCATTTTCTGATGTAAATATTTGCGACTTTTTCCAAGTTTTTAAAACAAAACACATCAAACATTTCCCTTGAAGGAACCAATTAACTTTAAAGTTATACTCACAATAAATGTAAGGTTGAAAGCAACGTTCATGTTCTATTTCATGACATGCATACTTCTATCAGATATAAGAACAAGGTTCTTGGATTATGTGCTGACAAATTGATATAACTCGAGGTCAATTGATTCTGGTCTCTTGTGACTGTACGGATGTTTAGAATTACACCCATCCGATTGATTACATATAGGTTCTTGTTCACAGCATGTCTATATTTCTTTTAGACATGATCAATGGCTCTCGTATCTAGGACTTACCAACTTGTCGTATTCATTCCCTAAGAAGAATATATTGATCGTATAACAACTGATTGTTTGTTATTGATTGTGTATCGGAGATTAAGACCAGTAAAATCCTGAACACTTTCTTGTTACTGACTACTTGAAAGAAATTCGATCTCTTTGAATACGGATGGCAGCCAATATTGTTATATTTAAGCTCCCATCAGATATTTTCTGAAAGAGATTTATAGCTTTTCGCTCTGATAATTTACGTATTATTATAGCTTTGATGGTTTTGATTGAGTCATGCTCTTGGTTTCAAGATTGTCGACTTGACGATGGAAATGTAACCAAATAAACATAAATACTGGGTTTACTGAAACAACAACCTTTACATATGTGTTGGTACATAAGACTGACTGATGACGTAATCATAGTCATGTAGAGAATAAAGTTTTCCAAACACGAAAAGACACATGTTATGGACAGAGTGATAAATAGCGTTACATAAACAAAGACATTATTGAAAGCTGACTTCTATAAATCAATCTCTCAGTATATATGTATCTCAGTATGTGCTCGTGACAGACATGCAGGGCTTTTAGTGGCCTTAAGCACTTTACAGACATAGTAAGAAGTGTTATACTAATATCATTGAATGATCTGTTTCAAACACACAGTGATAAGTTACTCAAACAATGCACTAACAAGATTCACGTATTTGTTATCCATATACTCTTACAATACCTGACACTTTAAGGTTTTTCCATGTTAGTTAAATAATTAATTTCAAGGATTAGTTAAGATTTTCTTATTACTTTAGATGCTTTAGTAACAAATAGAAGTAGTATTTAGATTTACAATTAGCAACATTTTTTCTAGTTAGAAAACATCAGTTCCAAATTTTCAAGTTGTAAATTTCGGTCTATAATGAATTCTGTCAACATCCTCAGACATATTCCGACGAATTGATCTCCTTGAAAGACTTATGATCTGTTCTTTAAAAAGGAGTTTATTGTTTACCCTAGTTAGAATTAAGTGTATTTTTAAAGAACATTTATCTTTATCGTGACAGGGGTTCTGAGATTACATTTTGATGAGAACATGGCAGACCCTCTTCACAATCGTCTTTTAAAAAATATTCTACAATTCCATTAAATCTGTAAAATTGGTTTGCACAAAGAAGCCTTGGCCATATCCTATCAGGAGACAGATGAGATACACAGCATATCTCCTGCAGAAAGCCGGTGAACAACAGCTTATATTATTCAAGCTCCCTAAACCATTGTGCACATGATGTGTAGGATATGGTCCGAAAAGTTCTCAATTCATCTGGCACAAGGCACTAACGGCCTTAGACGAGTCCGCAAACTAATGCAGACTTTGAGGATTATATCTAACTTGAAAAAAAGTCACTTCCAACTTTTGGAGGTTGTTACCAACTGCCGTATTTATTTTAACTAAGCGTCACAACATCAAATTCAGAATTCGCTCTTATATTAAATGGCGACGCCCATAGATAAACACACTGGAATCGAAAGTTTTTTAACCGATTGACCATGGTGATAATGTCCGAGTCTAATTTTGCGATTCTGGTTACTTTATTACAACAAATCATACATCCAGTTTTAAGAGACCGGTTTGATTTTCTACAACCTCAATACCTTATCGTGGTGGTTTGAGTGGTCCAGAAACCCCTAGAGAGCTATGCCAGCCGGAGGTTACATGCTCCTGGCAGGGGCACCCAAGCTTGATAGGTCGTCGGATAGAAGTCAGACCAAATTTGAGTCGTTCTAAAACCTATCTCTCACATTGCCTTTCATTCCGTCTTTTCCCTCATTCTTTCGATCCTCTTTTCGGTGCTTGTCATCCACGTGTTTAATAACTGAAATATTGTTCAAAACACGTTAATCCCAAACTCGATCACTCACTCACTCACTCGGTTTGAATTTGAAGTGTTGGGCGCTGCCATATTAAATTGCCGACTCGCCTTTCAAGGGCAGTGATTCTTTGATTATTTTTAGAAAGTTTGTAGCGAATAGGACACGGCGCGAAGTTTTAGCTTGGGTTTACACCCAGGGTAAGAAGAGTGGAGCGTCAGCTATACGTCTTACCCTGAGACAGGATGTGAACACAGTGTTTTAAAAGCAGCGCCAGGAACTCAAGGAAAGCGTATATATACTACAGCGCCAGGAACTCAAGGAAAGCTAAATATATACTACAGCGCAAGGAACTCAAGGAAAGCTTATATATACTACAGCGCCATGAACTCAAGGAAAGCTTATATATACTACATTTACAGAAGTAAAGTAATATTGTTAAATCTACATTTTGAATGTCAACAGCCGTGCTTTCGAAAAACAGGCATTTAGGTTATTTTTTTAATATTACTTACGAGTGAATTATCCTTTTAAAGTTTCCTATTTGTTCAAAACTTTTGACCAAGAGGCCAAACAAATATAGGGAATGACGTATTTTCAGTGTTTGATTTAGTAACAGGACTTAATATATAGATATTCAGTGAAATATAGCTTATCTCTTATGATACGTAACAAGTGAAATGCTAGATGTTGGTGATGGTCATTTATGTTTTCTCTATTGAATAATTTTTATTGTTCCATGAAAACTGGCAACAAAGATGTCCTTTCTAACAAAGATTTGCACTGGTTAAAAGACTGCATCGAATAAGCTAGTCTTGATATGTCCCTGAACGTACTTAGTGCGTAAGAATAAATTTCTGATTTTGCATACATTCAAGTTCATTTACTTTAACTCACATCATTATGTTTGTAAATTTCATGCAACTGGAAGGTGGAAGGTGTCACAACCCGTAGATGATAAAATCATGAACAATCAGCTTCTTCACAGTTCTGGAGCTCGTTCGAGTTCGAGTAATCTTGAAGAAAACTTTGTTTGTTGCTGTCGAAAAAAAATATCTTTACTCACCTTATCAAGGAAAAGCTTTGTTATACAAAGAATATAATTTTAAGATGTAAATGATAGCATGTTCTGACTGTTTAAGTTTCAAGATCATATAAGGACTTTTGAGTTTTTTAGAACTCTTTCAGATGTTGATCCCTTATAGTCATAGACGGTGATAATATAGAGTTGTGTATATCCGCATTATAAGAGTCTCAATGGAATGCTGACATCGGAAGAGAAACAATGAAACAGACGCCCAAACTACTCCAGATAATAAAAACTCAACTGTGCTTACTTTGAAGGAGATCTCAATAACACTTTTAGTAGATCCACTCTTTGAAATATAAGGCTGTGTTGTCCAGTCTTTCTTTTTAACAGAATATATATAACTCAACTTGATTAGATGTATTTGAAGAGGGCAGCTGTGACTAACTGTACAACTCAATTAAAAAACTTTTAAACTGCGATTCCCAAGATATGAAATAGGATTTCAATTAACCTTGCTGTTCTGTGTCTGAGTACAAAGAATTCAGACGCTATTACTTCACTCTCATATATTCTCATTGCTAGCTGAGTGAACTCCAAGGCAGGCAAAAGCATAAGATTGCAAATTGGTACACATAGGACAACTATTCAAATAAATTTCGTTGATGAGGGGAAAGAGATTGATGAAGAGATATCCTGAGGGACAAAATATCTTGTAAGAAAGTAAATAAAGACTTATCATCACACACAGACAGCGAATTGTGATGAAAGATTTTCTTTCAATGCTTTATCTGACTTTATCTGACACCCATTTAACAGATGGCATCACTATTTAAAACGCATATCAACTGTGTTCCTAATAATGAAAAGGTCATATAGCTATAGCATTAAGAATCACCACATAATAGATTCATTTTGAACGGCGGCTGTGTTATACAATTTGACAATGCCCAAGATACTTTCCGTTAACTCTACCCGTTCTTTTCTTAGGGGATTAATTTAAAGTTGACCATAGGATTGTACAGTCATTTGCAAACTGATAACCATTGGTTGGGAACATATTTCAAGATTTGCAATTGTCTCTAACCTTTAATTTATCTTATAAAGTAATGATATAGATAAAAGGCATTGGCTTTAACATATTAAGGATGATAAGGGGAATGTTAATGTATCTTCAAACCCCTGTGATGTTTCTTTTTGTGTTACAATAGTAAATGACAGGGTATAGAATTTATTAGCAAAGTTAAGATGTGACATTTACCTTACAGCTAAACTCTGGCTGCTTACAGAAACCTAAAAACTTCCTTTAAAAATGTATTTGAAAGTAACGTAAATCATGTACGTTTGAGGATGAGACACATTTTTTTAATAGATTGTGATTTATAGACTCTGATTTTAGAAAGCCTATTTTGAAAGCCATCTCGTACGGAAATCCAATGTTCAAGCATCTATTTATTTCCTATCAATCTACATTTATAAAGCAGTCCAAAGATCAGGTTCTGTAGATACACTTAGATTATATGCATCCCGCTAATAATGTCATTCGAACTTGCCATGTATCTCATCTCTGCATGAATGTCAGTCCGTGGAAAACATGCACAAGCATCGATGACACAGTAGAGCCGAGGATACGTAATTTAATATAGTTCAGTATCAAATCGTTGTTATGGTAGAATGTAGATATTTATGCTGTGTTTGGAAATCAACGGCATATAACGGATTCTTTAAGCTCTAGATCATTAATTTTTACTCAAATTTCAAAAGGAATTTATTTTAAGACATTATTCCGCATTTTTGGTCATTAACTTGTATCAATAGAAAAACGTTTTTTTTAAATATGAGCATATGATTGAGAAATGTATTACTGACTGATTATTTTTAACTAACTCGCTGCTATTCAATTCATTGCCATCACAGGGACTTGTATCGCCGAAAATAAGATTATTATTATATAATTAAAATAAAAACATGATATCTCATCTTATAAATACTAAAGGGATATAACGCCCTAAGACCCCTCGTCTTGTTCCGGGACGAAATCAACTTGGAAATTCAACCAATCAGTGAATCAGTGAGAAAACATTCTTGCTTTCTCAATTTCAATCATGTTCTGTTTTGTCTCTCTTTTTCAACGTCCGTACCTATTCTCTCAATAAAATTTGTCTCTCATTTGCCATTTTTGTACCACACACACACACACACACACACACCATGCCGACGAAGTTCAAAAGACACAAACAGCTGTCTTGTCTATGCTTTTGAATATGCATCAGCAATTAGGGCCTGATTGGGCAAATGGTACAATCTTCAGATACGGTTATAATAATAATCAAATTTATCGAGAAGAGTTTCTGAGTTTAAAAGTCTATTCATCATCTAGGATAATCCGTTACTCTATAATTAACAATGCTTCTTCTACTAAATGTTAATGACATCATTGAATTATGATTTCATCAAAAGTTTAACGACATGGCATTGTGACGTTTTTGAAATAATTTAAAGTGCCCTGAGATGTCAACGAAGCTACTATTAATCACTATGCCTAAGAGATCTGTAAAATATTTTAATTGAAATTTGAGTTCCCCAGATAATCAGTTGTTATTAACATCATTTTAATTTGCTAGCTCTAGAAACTCATCAGGTTTATCACTCAATGTTGAAATGAACATAGATATCTTTCTCTCGTAATCAGTGTTTTAAAGTTCACAATTGATAGTTACAGAGATAAGCATATCTATACACTGGCCACGACACTATATGAAAAACCTGTGTAACCGATAACTGATCATCTGAAGTTGATAGGCATGCACGATCCGCCGGGAGAACATCGTAAATGTAAATACGAGATCTTCCTGACGTATATGAACAAACCTTATGAATGAATGAATCTCTTTTCCCCCCTCCAGAATCAATTCGAAAATTATGTAACATATAACAATTTCATCCATTGTCTCCAGATACACTATCGCGAGACTTCACAGGGCTCAGGGGGAAATGCAGGATGGATATAATAGCTTCGCCACATTATAAAGCCTATGAATATTAAAAGTGGTGTGAGTGAGATATCCCGCCTCTTGGTGAGGTGAGGTGAGTTGTTGCTTAACGCCGCTTTCAAGATTATTTCAATTATATCGCGGCTGCTAATATTATTGCAGGGAGAAAGCCCGCAACACCATTGTGGCTATGCATTGCGGTGAAACCTGCGAGCATCGGCTGGAACTAGCCAACCATGGGTGGTACTGCACTGAATTTCAGTGTAGCATTGCACCCAAACCTGACTGCGTGTAGAACAGTTCTCTACTGCAGACAAAGTTGCCGAGCGGGATTCGAACCACGGACCTCCTGATCCGAAGCCGAACGCGCTAACCACTGCGCTATCCCGCCTCTACTCATACTCCACAAACCAAGATTTCCAAGTACAGAGGCAGAGGAAACCCTTTTTCCAAATCTCCAAAGAGAGTGAGTGAGTTTGGCTTCAACGCGTTTTCAAAATTATTTCAGTTGAACAGGTGGAAAAAATAATCCATCCAGAGAGTTGAAACAACAGGAAGAAAGGGATTTAAAGGACAAGGATGGCAAGGGAAATAAAGGCATTGCGAAAGATAGACAGCAGGGTTTAAAAAGACTCAACTTTGGTGTCGCAGCTTGGGTGTCGCAGCTAGGATCAAACCACCACACAGTCACGTTATGACCGATTTCCGTATCAGGGTCTAGATTTTCAAAGCTCTCTTAGTGCTAAGATAGTCGTAGGCCAATGTTAATGTATGGTATTTACGACTTTCTTAGCACTAAGAGAGCTTCGAAAATCTGGGCCCTGGTTCGGAAACGCTATATTCTAAGAAATGTTTCCCTGGAAACGGCTTAAGAAGTATACTTAAAATGGCACCACTTCACATTAACATTATTCCATAAAAAAACAAAGTTTAATGAGGTAGGCCTTCTGAGTTTGAAATTCTGGGCAGTTGCGTTTCAACGAAATTGGTCAACAAGATATGTAGGAAGAAGTTGAAAAGCCCAGAAGGCACCATTTCACATTATCTTTGTACCTTATAAAAAGATCCAATGAGCCAGGCCTTGCTGATTTTGAATTCTGGACTGGAAACTAAATTCTTGCGTTATTGTGTATCGTAGAAAGAAGTTGAACATATTATTATTTGTCTCAATGAGCTAGGCTTTGTGGTTTAAGTTGTTGACCGGATAAGAGTTCCCACAGACAGACCTCAAATGTTGTGTTATTTCGGAGTTTACTGAGATGGCTATTGATATTCGACAGAACTTTCAGTTATGAAGAGTATTTAAATTGTAAATTGTGTTCGATACTTAAATTGTCATAATCTCCCTGGAAAATTATCTGTAGTCATTTATTTTTACGATGGCCTCTGTTTCATACAGCGCACAATCTGAAGATTCCGCAGATTCCCAAGCCGCTATAAATTGCAAGTAAACTATCTACCTAACTTCAGCGGAAGAAAACACCAATGTTGCGACACAAAAGCCGATAAGATGATTCAGTTCTCATCTCACATGACCTTGCTCGTCATGAAGACTTGGTCGCTGAGTTCACAGCCAAGTAAATCATGGTTTTCCTGAAGCATACGGAACTAACTGAACCGTTGCGGATTGGCACTGTTGAAACAGAAGATTGCACAGCTGGTCTCGTAAACATGGTATCATTGTCAAGTATTTTCTAAAATAACGTTATCTTCATGTTTATAGAATAGCTAGCTCCAGATTCCAAGCTCCAGATTCCAAGATATTGGTCCAGAAGGTTCGCATCGAAGTAGAAAATGATAATGACGTTGATGTATTGCTACGATTGAAACCAATAATTTGGTAATAAATGGTAATTGCTGCTAAATTCTAAATTTAACCTAAAATTAGATCAATCATTTTAAATTAGTTTTATTACTCGCCCGTTGAATATACCGCCGTTTAATGAATCTACAATTACACACTGGGTCATAACATGGCGTGCTGATTGTCGTCACATGACGTCACAGTCTTTATGTGTGACGTCACAATGTTAGCGGCGTGGCGACTGTGGTTATATCGACGATTTCCATTCCTTTTATTTGATAAAATTTATAAATAAAATACTAAATTATTTGATTATATTTGATCACACTATTGAATGGTATCGATATCTCACTGGTTTCGCTCACTAAATAACAAACCATTCACCCCTTTCATTAAATTTTGTTTTTAGACGTAACGTCGTCTAGTATTATCTTTTCATTAACTTTTACAATATTTCAAGCAGAACATATAAAGCAGTTCTATGAACATGTAGAACATATTTATGATGCATACACTGTTACATATTTTTAAGTGGTCAGGTCTAACATTACGTATATTGTGAAAGGTTACTTTTAAGCCAGTGGTAAATGAACTGTTCAGCAAATGTCTATGCTTTGTGTGATAGTGTTTGATACAGTTTATGCTGTCTCAAATTATTAACAATAAACATTTGGAATGTTCGGATCATTTCCGGTGTTATTGATGAAGCCGCAGACATGAATATTCACTTAAATAGATACTTCGAACTAGATATACTAGTGTTTATTGCCAATATAGGAACATGAGATACCAATTTTGTTAATGAACAGCGACATCTGTTCATCTCGACACATTATTAAGATATGGTTTGTTGTTCAGTCAAGTTATTTGTTCCACCTTGATATGAACAAACAAAAGCTATTCTGTAATAAACCATTCTTAATCGTTCAATTTAAAGTCCCAAAGTGAATGAAACAAAGAATCAGAAGTGTCTCTGACAAAATGGTCTTGAACGCTCAAATTAGTCTCTTGATAGAAACTCAAATAGGCACATTATATCTCGATAGTGTCAAATAAAAACAAGTTAACAAAAAGCTTAAACAGTCACTTGGTAAGCATTTACACTTAAGTGCCCTTAACGGTCGCGTTTCTATGTTGTATTTAAGAAATAAAGTTCGCTCTACCCCAGTGTGTTTTGTAATAAAGTATAGTTTTGCCCTGAACTATTATAGTTAAAGCACGAGGACGGTAGACGGTGCCCTTTAACTTTTTCTTTTATTCAACTTTGAATTATATTTACTTCTTATTTTTTTCTTTAAAAACTTAAACAATCAAATTAAAACCTCTTGTTTTTAAAAAAAACCTTTACTTTTACAAACTCGTGTCGTGCAATTATGCAGTGCGGGCTTATCACGTGGTTAACATTCCGCAAAGAATTATGGGTATTGTTTGTTTTGGAAGCGTGATGGCGGACTGAATTCGGACATCTATTTTTTTGCTGCTGTCATAAACGTTTAAGTTGATGCTTCAATCTCTTATGTAAGCAGACTGTTGGGGATGTACAGCCAGAATTACTTAATTATTAGGTTGACCTTATCACATTGAACCTGGTAGAGACGGTTGACGTGAACCAACGTCACAGTCCCACGGGGCGTTGTGACCTGACGTGAAACAACGGGGTCACTCGACAGTCGACAAGCATTTGCTTTCCATTCTTCTTTACGGTAAATAGAACTAGATGGTTCGAATCTAGTCTCCATTAAAAGAAACGTTATCGGCAAAATCGCCAATACCAAATACATTGATAGGGATAAGCCATGTTGATCGAAAGAATCGAGATAAAAGGTATATGGACGCATGATCACGAGGGGGCAACGGGGAAGAGCGGATATAACGTCATTGAATTGTTACGTCATGAAAAAAACTATACCTTTATTGTTTGATAAAGTACTTTTTTTTTCGATTATTCTAACCGCTAGGCATCTTAGATTCAGTCATAATACTCATTTGATGGTGCGTGTTTACATTTATTGTTTTTGTGTAACAATATTGCCCGTTATATATTAGTTCATGTCAAATTGTATATTTTCTTTTCAATTCAAAGCTTGAATGAATTTAAAAGAAAAACAACACACTTTAAAAACTGATCTCATTACATCCAAAACTGTGTTGGATACCCCGGCATTGCTCATCGTCTTTGTTGATAAGTAAACATTGAGTTTATCTGTCAGTTTAGATTAATACCTGTGAAAGGCCTGCCCGGAAATTTGAGTACTGAGATCCGGCTGAAAGCAGACTCTTGCACCCTGAAACATCAAAGCTAGCTTTAAAATGTTTCCAATAAAATCTGCAATAGAGGAACATTAAAGATAATTCAATTCATCCGGATGTCTGCCATTACTAAAAAAAATGCAGCATCTTTAAATTTAAATATTGAGATAATAATGAGGACAATTATTAACCGCTAATTTCACACAGGAATTCTCAAGTGTGTATTATGACCCAGATTATCTTTTACTTAGGTTGTTGTCAGCAAGAACAGATGGTAACCTTCATAGAGGTTTCACCGCAAGCATAGCCACAATGGTGTTGCGGGCTTTCTCCCTGCAATAATACTAGCAGCCGCGATGTAAGTGAAATAATCTTGAAAGCGGCGTTAAACACCAACTCACCTCACCTAGTATAGGTCTATACGGGGTAATTATGCAGCGCCAGTAATTAACTGTCGTTGGTTATAGTTTAAGCTGGGGGAAATGTACAGAGACCAGTGTAATTTTTTTACAGATACAATAACTGTATATACACATGCAAGCCAATGGTATGAAACTTTCCGTTACCTTTGTTTTAATATTTTGTGAAATTGAAAGTGCATAGAAACAACAATACTTCTTTAATTATTCATTGTTATACCGTCTTTTCTGTTTTCTTTCCTTTTACAAATTTACATAAGGATACTTTTTCAGAATGACTATGTAAAAGTAGAAGTTACTGCAAATTAATACTCACTGTCTGTTTTTCTACGTGTAGATGCATCAATAAAGTATTTGATTAAATCTAATTTAATTAAATTAAAAAAACAAATTCATTCATAGTGCTCAATCAGGGATCTAGCTCTCAACAGCCCTTCATTTGCATTCATGCAATTCGAATAGTTTTTGATGGTTAACATACAAGGCATTATATTTAAATACAGACATTTAAAAACAAATGGCTTTTGATAAGATGTTTTGATTGACTATGCGGGAAAAGTCTATGCTATGTAAATAAGACACGGAATAAGTACATCCAATGATCAAAATCAAAAGCAAAAGCATATGTTTCCTTGTCAGTAGCATATGTTTCCTTGTCAGTAGCATATGTTTCCTTGTCAGTAGCATATGTTTCCTTGTCAGTGACATCGATATCAAAAGCTCATGTCAATGTCGTTTGCCTCA
The DNA here is from genome assembly GCA_921293015.1 of Phorcus lineatus. Lineage (NCBI taxonomy): Eukaryota > Metazoa > Mollusca > Gastropoda > Trochida > Trochidae > Phorcus > Phorcus lineatus. The sequence continues at coordinate 43,982,278 of OV121088.1, forward strand.
ATGGCAGTGATTAAAGTCGCCGGATGATAAACATTGTAAATTTTTAACCATTCAAATGTGATGGCCAAGATTAAAGTTGAGATGTGCATTACTAATGTATCTCCAGGACAAATTGGAAACGCAGGTTGATAGTTCTGACAACATTGGGCAGAGGTCATGATTGATGTATACATACTGCAGGACAATGCGCATGGAATGGCATTTGAGCACCATCTTTCGCTTTCCAAATCCTCAGAAATTGCACCTTCAGAAATTAGCAAAATCATTCATATAAAAATTATTTTGTCCTTGACTAGCAGGAAGATTTCCCTTTTGTGATTTACTATAAAGATTTTGGTAACTGATCAAAGATGTCATAAAATACATCCAGAGATCAAGATCTAAAGCTGAAACCTTATTGTCCCCATGCCAGTATCAGGGACGGTATCAAAAGCTCATGTCAATGTCGTTGACATCAATGCCGGTCTTATGACAAGGGATAGGCATTGGCAATTGTCAAAGTCTTATCTTACCCGTTCAAATTTCATGTTTATGGTTAGAGTATATATGCGCATCACTATTGCATCTCCAAGACAAATTCCAAGGGATTGTTCACACGATAGAAGTACTCTTAAGCATGTTAGACAAGGGGAAGACAGAATCATACGTCAGATACAGTCTGACCGTTGTGGAGAGGATAGCCCCTGATAGAATACGTTCGAATCCCGCTAGAGTTAATATTTAAAAACTTTTATTCCTCGGTACACGGTCGATTTTAATCAGACTGAGGGCCACAACTTAATTAACTGTAACTGTAAATAACAAAAGATGAAAGACCTTGGTATATGCTCTGTCTCGGTGTCTACAATCAAAAGAGGACATTTACAAATTTTGATCAATATGCATCCAAAAAGATATCAGATTATCAACATCGAACGTGTGGGCAAATTAAAGTTTAATCCAGTCTAATAATTGTTAATTAGCTTCTAGTTGACATAAATTGTGGTGACATCAATAAATCTTAATTTGGTTGAAACAAATTAATTAGCTACACGTCTATACAAAGATATGAACAAAATCATATTTCTAGTTGTTGAAACATCATCTTGTCTTGAGTTTCAAATTCAAGCCAATCAGCCTTTATGATAGACAGACACGTTTTTTCAGTAAAAGTCCATAGATCCATGGTACATTCAATTGCTCAATTCATAACCTTGTGCACATGCTGAGCTGGAGCATTTCTTATATGTTTATGTACATGGTATAGAAATGGTAAATATCTTTACCCTAATTCAGAGAAATGCTACATTTCAAGAGAACCCATATCAACTGTTAATTTAAAGTTGCTACATCTTAATTTAGACAATGCAAATCTGAGGTGTAAAGGAATGTCACAAGTAAAACAACATTTAAGAGCGTCTTAAAATTACAGTAGTAAAATCCATGATTCAGTAGTATCAGCCAATGCTCGCAGGTTTCACTGCAATGCATAGCCCCAATGGTGTTACGGGCTTTCCCCCCATTAGACATTATACCCTAAATAACCTCACTTCAACTCAAGTTTTGAAATATAACGCATGACTCATTTTCATTTACAAGATTTATGAACTTGAGATACCGGTGGTCAGTGAAACGTAACTTATCTTTTATGTCACGTCAAAAGTGAAAAGAGCATTTGATGCACCATAGTTGGGACCCGTTGCTGTTGATTTAGTTTTTCTCTATTTAAGAATACTTCGTGTACATGAAAAACTTTTATTAGTATCCTTATACGTTAAGATAACACTACATTGAGTCATAATTTCCGTTTTACCATTATCTGTTCTCTACAATTTGCATCGCATACGATGATAATCAGAAAGGTTTTGTCTAATAATAAAAATAAATAGTTCTTTAATCACTTTCTAATGTAATCTTTTGCTATATAACTTAAATCAACTTAGAAAAATTAGCTTTTCTTTACAAAGAATATTTTTGGAAAATGGAAATTATAGCAGTTGTTGTCAGTCTAGCTTTAAAATTCACATTCGGACTTAGAACGTTTTAGTTGTTCCATTATAGTCATAGTCATATAAAGTTAAGTTAATCAGCAGTAACATCCTGCAGTAACACTACTGCTGAAATGCCGACATCAATAGAGAAACATTGGTCACGATATGTGAGCTGTGAATAGATGACCGACCTACCTACTCCAAGTACGAAACGTCCTTTGGTTTTACTCTTATAGGAAACAATCCGCATCAAAGCCAGAGATAGTAAGCATAAAGGAGATGGTTCTTAAAGTTTGAGGATTGGGTCTCAATATCAATTTCATAAGAGGCCACTTTGCTACTCTCTTAAATGAAAAACAATTCTGTTCTCTTTGAAATTAAAGGCTATGTTGTCAAAGCCTCCTTCCTTCAGTTATCTGAAATTAATCAGAATAACAGAACAGAAGAGGCGTGACTCAACTGTACCACACTATGTAAAAAGTTACCGATTGTTCAGAGATGAAATAGGGTTTTAATCAACCTTCTGTCTATCCGTTAAGAACAGTGAGTTCAGAAGCCGTACTACATTCTCATATACGCTTACACTTGACTGAATTCAAAGGACGAGATAAGCATCAGTTGCAAATTGGTTCACAGTAGAAAACTACTTAAATGTATTTCGTTGATGAGGAAAAAGCGATTAATGAAGAGTTAGCTTGAGGGAACAATATTTGCCTACTAAGCAACTGTGGACGAGTCATCACACACACGTTTTCAAATAAAACAGAGGTAAATGATATCTTACCAACCAAAGGAGGTCCACCTTAAAATTGATGCCGTATGGAAATATCGCAGATATACATCCTTTTAATGGCTTGGTATATAGTATAGAAATTCTAGACTCTTATACACCAACATTGTAAAGTTTTGCAGATGAATTAGGTTGTTTGTTGTAAGGAAGTGAGTGTCTGTGTGTTACCGTTCGAGGTATTTCGAAAATCGACCATCCTGCTAATTAATGCAGCGTACATGGATCCGCCCCCACTCCTTTCAAATACTCTGATGTCTTTCGGGCTAAATCGTATGGCTGGCTTTGCTCACCTGTTATTTTTTCAGCCAATTAAATGCTGTTAATTAAGGCGCTTGAAGCTACTGAATTGAACTCAACGAATTTTATTCATCCGGGTAGTGCCGATGTTGCTGAATGCGAGTCAGCGCTACGAGGGTTTTGGTTTGAAGGAGATCAGAGTTTTAAAAAGGAGGAGGGCGGATTCACTTACGCTGATACAGCAGGATGAAGGTGAGGTGAGGTGATGGGGTTTAACGCCGCTTTCAAGATTATTTCACTTATATCGCGGCTGCTAGTATTATTGCAGGGAGAAAGCCCGCAACACCATTGTGGCTATGCATTGCGGTGAAACCTGCGAGCATCGGCTGGAACTAGCGAACCATGAAAGTCAGTGTAGCACTGAAAAAGCACTGAAAGTCAGTGTAGCATTGCACCCAAACCTGACTGCAAGTAGAACAGTTCTCTACTGCAGACAAAGTTGCCGAGCCCCTGGCGGGATTCGAACCACGGACCTCTTGATCCGAAACCGACCAGCTAACCACTGCGCTATCCCGCCCCTACAGCAGGATGAAAATCGACAGGATATACGGTTAACTTTATGAGGTACAGCATCGGACATAAGTCAAGCGTAAACTTGAAAAGCTTCCACGGGTACTCGAGTACTTAAGTACGAGTCATGTTTAGTTGGACTCGAGGACTCGGCAAGGGGAGATAATTCTAATTAAGTTACTCGAGTCCAACATTTAGGACCCGTGGAAGCCCTACTTACAAATTCTAATGGACATACGTGTTAATCATGTTTCCATTGAAACGGCCAAAAGTAAGGTTGGAGGAAGTTGACAACCCCGCACTTTCACACTTGAAGTTGTGCCTTATAGAAAGTCCAATGATTTAGACCTTATGGTTTTTTAGTTCTGGTCTTGATACAAAGTTGTAAGTTGTCTTTCTATGGAACTCGCCACTAATTAATGTAGGAAGTAAAATAAAAATCCCAAAAGGCACCACTTCACTTGATGAATGTTTCCTATACCAAGTCAAATTGAGCTAGGTCTTACAGTTTGAGAGCTCTGGTACGTTAACACCATTTTCAGTTGCGTTTCCAAGGAAACAGCCCAAAATAAGTGCAGTAAGACGTTGAAGCCCCTAAAGGCACCATGACTAACTTATTCGATGTTCCAATATTTATAGAGTGAGTGAGTTGGGGTTTAACGTGTTTTGAACAATATTTCAGTTATTAAACACGTGGATGACAAGCATCCAAAAGAGAGTTGACAGATCAGGAAGAAAGGGATCGAACGGATGAGGGAAAAGACGGAAAGAAAGGCATAGTGAAGCAGGTTTTCTAGAAGGACTCAAATTTGGTCTGGCTTCTACCCCTCAGCTTGGGTGCCCCTACCAGGAGCATGTAGAGTAAGACCTGTTGGTTTTTTGAGTTTTTGACTGAAAACAAACTCTAAGATGCGTTTCCATTGTCACGGCGGCCAGAAGTAAATGTATGAAGAATTCTAAAGAAACTACACATTATGATTACTCCATACACCAAGCTTCAATGAGTAAGGCCTTGTTGTTTTTAGATTTCAAGACCGGAAACGAACATCTAAGTTGCGTTTCGATGGAAACGGCTGAAATAAATGAAGGAAGAAACTGAAAACCCGTAAAAGAAGATTTCTCCACATGTCATGTTTCAATGAGCTAGGCCTTCTGGATTTTGAGTTCTCGTCCGGAAAAGAGTTTGCACGAAATCCCCAAAACTACTGGAGGGCGGTAAACAATTATACCTTCAGCTGGTATCAGAAGTATTTTCATCTTGATATATATAATTGAAAAAGTTATTTTGAATGTTTTAATGGATGTATTTTCTTAAAACATTCAATGCCCCTTCGCAAAGTTTACATAAATGTTGTTTAATAACAGGCGCACAAAGGGATGCACAGACTTACAAGGGGCTAATTCCTAGTCACAAACTCTCTATGGTAGCAGGGGAGATAATATCACTTATGTCTCCATTATCTTCTCTTTGACAAAGTTCCAATGCGCTGTACTTAAAAATTGAACTAACCTACAGGAACTCGCACTTTTTAGCCTTCCTTGTTTACCGCAGTTATTCAGTTATGGACCATATGTTTGACTTTGTCCAAACCAAATTAATTCAATACAGGGTACCTTTGAACAACCTGTAAAAGCATAGATGATTATTACATATTGAAAATGCCTTCCTTTCCGTCTTTCCCCTCATCCTTTCGATCCCTTTCTCCCTGATCTGTCCACTCTCTGTTGGATGCTTGTCATGCACGTGTTTAATAACTGAATTATTGTTGAAAGCACGTTAAACCCCAACTCACTCACTACATATTGAAAGTAGTTAATAATTGACAGCTCCTAAAGATACGTGTAGAAAAATTCATAATAGATGTTAAAAATGTGTGACTAACATTACTTTATTCTAAACCAATCACTCACGTGCTCACATTCTGCCGTTTATAGATTAGGACATATTGAGAGACGTTCATTACTGACAGTTTTTAAAGATACGTAGTACAAAATTTGAAATAAATCTTCAAAATGTGTGACTAAGTTTACTTCAATCAAAACCAATCACTCACGTGCTCACATTCTGCCGTTTATAGATTATGACATATTGAGAGACGTTCATTACTGACAGCTTATAAGGTCAGTAGAACAAAATTAGAAATAGATCTTCTAAATGTGTGACTAACATTACTTTAATCAAAAGCAATCACTCACCTGCTAATAATCTGCCTTTATTAGTTCACGTCGATGATTAATTGGAATAATCCTCTAAGCTGTGAAGACTGACCTTTTGTCAATCGCTAAAATATGCCTGAACCCCTCCCGCCTAAAAAGCAAAAATTTTTAGATTTACATTTATAAATTTATTAGGTTTTAAAAAATTACAAATATATTTGTTCACGTATTCAAGGCCATATACACAGTAGAGCTAAACTATCTCAACTTATAATCTTAATATGATCCTAAATTTAGATGATGAAAACTGAAATAGCGCCACCACTGGACTCAATACCTTATCGTGGCGTGGTGGTTTGCGTGCTTCAGAGACCCCAAGAGCTATGCCAGCTGGAGATAACATGCTCCTGGTAGGGGCACCCAAGCTGGACTGGTCGACGGGTAGAAGCCAGACCAAATTTGAGTCACAACCACGTGGATGACAAGCATCCAAAAGAGAGTTGATAGATAAGGGAGAAAGGGATCGACAGGATGAGGGAAAAGACGGAAAGAAAGGCATAGTGAGAGATAGACAACAGGTTTGGTCTGCCTTCTACCCGTTGACCGGTCCAGCTTGGGTGTCCCTACAAGGAGCATTATACGCCACAGCTGGCTCAGCTCTCGGGGTCAGTGAAGTACGTAAACCACCACACCATGATAAGGTATTGAGTCAAGTGTTGGCTGAGTGCTGTGCGTTTGATTTTTATAACAACTTTCCTCTATTGGAAATCTTGAATATGACTTTCGATTCCGATCTGAAAAATACACTAACCTGTATTATTTCGATCATTCTCCTGAGATTCTTGATTATATACCGAGTCGATTGACAAGAGAAAAATGTTAAGAATTGTTGTGGAATAAATATCAAAAGAACCATGTAAAGGGTTGAAATGGTGGTGAATGCAATCGATAGAAAATTGACCCTTCCCAGGTAAAAACCATTTATTGCTTAAAATGAGATATCAACTCATTCCGTGGTTTCTTTACCACACAACTCATGTGAATGAGAACAATTCCAAAACGGTAGGATAACACTATAAATTTGGCGGACAGCATACGAGACGCCAAGCCATAAGCCTAGCTTGCTATATAGGATTTATGAACTTAAAGAGGTCGTACATGTTGATGCTTTACAAGAACATTATTTCCTCAAATATTTGTCTAAGGTCCCCGAGTGCTTTCTCTTGCTTTGTTGCAATAATAAATTACTTTCCTATTATGTAGTTTAATGTAGACAAATATGCCATACATTATGAATGCAGTACTAACTGTCGCTCAAAGTTAACTTTTTCAAGGCTATGTTCAGTGTAGTGAGGATTTAAAACAGCTACCTTTTTGGTTGATATATTGTAAAGGTCTAGAGTAACTTATTATTTTAAAATACATTCTTTGTAAAATGCTTGGTACAAGGGCTTGACATTGCAAAATGACTGATATTTAGAATCTAAACTGCAGACGTCATCTTGTGTCTTCCTAATGTATTCAGAAACAATGCCCTTATCAAAGGCAATCAGGATTTTCTCCCACCCAGGCAACCTGGAGTGTCTCTTGAGACCTATGCATCTCAGTATCATGTCCAAGAAAGTTGGCCATACATTCCGTGTCGTTTTTTAGGCTATAATTTCGCACTTAGAAGTTTACACATAATCCTGAACGTTGATTGGTTGAGAGCACGGTCATGTGATCTTAATTCCAGAGGTCCATTTCCCATGAAGTCTCAGAATAAAATGTTCATACTTGTGTGGACAGTTTCTAGCCGATCTAGGTCGTGAGAACATTTACCGGAACTACTTTACTTGCTGGATGTCCAAGTCGAATCTAGTGACAAAATTATATGAATTCTTACTTACCATATTCGTTTTTCTTTATTCAGTAAAATGAAAAGAGAAAATTGAATACATAATTTGTTAGATTTAATTGTTTCTATGATTCTTGAATATGCATCGCATCAGGTGTTTTTGCCTTTTAAACTGAAGCGAACAAAACGAGATGCCCTTCGACAATCGCAAGACAAATTTCACATCACGATCATTTTAGGGAACCATGGCGTATACTAAACCCGATAAAACACTCACGATAAATCCATTCTTGATAAGTGAGGGGAGAATGCTCTGTCCTTGTAATAACAGCCTTGCTAGAACGACTGTTGTTTACATATTTAGGCGAAGAGACACGAACAAATGTGGATTTTATTTCTGTGTAAGCTTCATTCATTTTGTTTTAGCGCCGCTGTTCCTCAATATGATGAAATTTACGGAATAAACGGGCGGTAGAATTTTAAATTGGAACTTTTCTCGTTGCACAATGTTACTCCTTCAGAGGCTAAGACAAAATTTGTATTACTCCGCTAACAAATATGACCTAATATGGTGCGAAATTATTAATAGCTGTTGGTGCTCGCAAGCTCGCTTGGTTCACAAGAGTTTGAATATAGCTTTGACATCGTTCATTTTCCATTGCAAACACACAAACTGACATTCAATTCTTAAATGAATTTGACAGATTTGCAATGTGGTTGTTTCAAGAGGCGGGTAATGTTGTACACATTTGTTGGTGCGAAGCTAACAGTGACCGTTCGTACATATTTATGCTTTTCCCTCCGATTTTAACTCTTGAAAATAATGTGCAAAGAGTTCTCTTGGTAGAGGTGAGGGAGCCTGGCACCTCCTTAGCAGGGCGATTGTTCGATCTCTTCATTGTTTTCCACCGTGTTTCTCAGTTTCTCTTCCTTTCAAAAGTAACTTGATCTAATTCTTCACATGTAGGTTTGTTGAATCCCATTTTCAAGATTTCAACAGCTATTAATCTTTTGTAGATATATTGCATCTTCATGTACATTTTGAAACTACAATATTGTGTTTGTAGTTACCAGCGTTTCTAATCCTCATCAATTACTAATTTTCTGAAATGCTTATTGTAACATAGTAATGAAACGTATGTTATAAACTGCTAATCCCATCCCCAAGTAATCCCTAAGAAATAATCCATAAGCGGTTGTCAAGTGGCATTGTGTTGACAACCGAGTCTGTGGGTATTTAAGACCAAGGTTTGTCTTAAGAAAGAAAGTTCATTCTCAGCCATCGACCTGGAGAGAGGGTTGAGTCTCCGCAACGGGACTGAGGAGCTGTGTCGCAGCCAGCCCTCAGCCATGGGCTAGCGACAGTCACAACGAGACATGTAAGAAAGGACGCGCTGGGCGTCGTGAGGTGGCCCTGGGAAAGCGGGCGAGAAAGATCGACAGCCAGAGGAATATAGAGTACATGGAAGAATTAAAAGCCAAGAAAATACCTTTGAGTCTCACTTTGCCTTTCTTTCCGTCTTTTCCCTCATCCTTTTGATCTCTTTCTCCCTGACCTGTCTACTCTCTTTTGGATGCCTTTCATCTACATGTTTAATAACTAAAATATTGTTAAAGGCACGTTTAACCCCAAGTCACTCACTCACTCACTAAAGTAAAAATAGTGTATTTTGTCAATTTTCTGAATGTCTCTGATATTTTGTGTCAACTGCAGTTTTATATTGGGATGATTTCAAATTCTGGCTGGATGAATTTGGTCTGGCAACGGTTGGAAGTCCATGATTTCAAAATCTTTGAATATATGTCGGTATCCTCTTCCGGTTCCATGTCTGGGTCTCCATCTGAATCATCACTCTCTGGTATAACATCTTCGGCAGATTCTAAAAAACCCCACTATTGGTGAATACAAATGCATCCATATAACTACATGTGGAGGCATCAGTGTACAGTTGTTTTCGACTGGGTAAGTGAGGTGGGGTTTAAGTGTTTTAATATTTCAGTAGTTACATAAGTGGATGACAAGCACCTAATAGAGAGTTGACATACATGTAGCAGGGAAAACGGTATCGAAAGGATAGACAGCAGGTCGTAGAACGACTCAACTTTGGTCTGGTTTTCTACCCGTCGACCAGTCCAGCTTGGGTGACCCAACCATGAGCACCTCTCTGTCGTGTATAATGGATTAATGGTCTCACATTTTTTTGGTGGAACTAGTCCATTCTTGCCATAGTGGGTCTCATTTCGCACAAATTTTGAAAAAATGTTCATGGGCAGACCAAAGATAACATATACCTCTGAATGTTAATACAATACATGTGTGTACTTCTACCTCACGAAGTAGCTGTCAGTACTTACATGTTTCTCACATTACCTGGTATAGCGACTAAGCATTGGAAGCAGACTCGCATATCTTTCATAACTCACGAAGGACTTAAAGCGGACATTAAGATCTACTATGAATTACTTGGATTCAATTTCGAAAACCTTATACATAAAATCGATTCATACATTTCATAACAACCAATCCTAACAATGGCAGCTCTATCTACACGCAGTCAGGTTTGTGTGCACTGAATTTCAGCGCACTAACACCCATGGCTCGCTAATTCCAATGAATAAATGAATAGCAGTTGTGTTGCGGGCTTTCTTCCTGCAATAATATTAGCAGCCGTGAAATACTCTTGAATGCGGCGATAAACCACAAATCACCCTTCCGATGCGTCAGAAATGACAGATGAACAGAAAACAACATATGCGTTTGATTTGATAATTTGATTAATCCAAACGATCTTACTTAATCAGCTAGAATTTTTCTTTGTGTTTGGATTTAGCTTTACGTTTTAATCAAACTAATTAGTTCTGGATTAAGTAAAATATGATAGATAGTTTTATGTTTTATTTAAATGATCTGATTTCAATTAACGAAAGATTAGTGGCGTTTTTGCTGATAAGCTAACACAGCAGGCATTCCAGGAACTTTTTCAAACCATTTCATATCAATCGCTAAATTTCATCAAAAGTTACATACGGTAAAGGGTCCAAAATGTCAAGCCATAAATAATTGCATCGAAATGTTAGCGTGGTTTGCAAGACAAGTACAATGAGCATGATAAATGAATTCTTTTTAAAGATGTTTTGTAGGATTAAATAAACTTTGTAACACCAAACATGGAGATTTGCCATCATTAATCATTACTGTGTTCGACCGACAAAAGATCCAACAACAGCCAATCATTGCCTTGCTGGATCGATCTTCAGGCATGACGAAAGAATAATTGAAAGTAGAGTGGAAGGGAAATCACATACAAGATAAATTGCATGAACAATATATAATTGCATTACTCATAAAAGTAAAAACATAATATGTTGCGTTTCATTTTTATTCATATTCTAAAATGCTGAAAAGTACATCTGTAATATCCCAAATAGATTTTATGAAAAAATCAAAATGTATTTAAGCTTGTATGGTCAACAAGGATTACCAGAACCTTGAATACAAAACTGGAAGACGAAGTGAGGTGATACGGGGTTTAATAACGCCGATTTCAAGAGTATTTTATTTCACTTATATCGCAGCTGCTAGTATTATTGCAGGGAGAAAGCCCGCAACACCGTTGTGGCTATGCACTGCGGTGAAACCTGCGAGCATCGGTGGTAACGCACTGAAATTCAGTATAGCATTGCACCCAAACCTGACTGCGTGTAGAACAGTTCTCTACTGCAGACAAAGTTGCCGAGCTCCTGGCGGGTTTCGAACCACGAACCTCTTGATTCGAAACCGAACGCGCTAACCACTGCACAGGAAGACATGCATATATAAAGGAATATATATTTTGTACATTACATTTTTCAATTGGCACAAATAATAAAAAACCCTAAATCCGATTAAAACTAGCTGAATAATGATTTTGCAGCCATTGTATCTATGAATTAAATCGTCTCATAAAATGTGGGCAGTAGCTATAGGTTACTTCTGATCGTTTTTATTTTGATCTTGACTTGCCGAACCGTTGAACTTTTAAATTTAAACCTTTATGCGTGTCTGAATTTATTCGATATTCGTCCTTTGGACAGAATGATGAATTAACAACATACCAATATGCCATCAACAAGTCTGCGTCAAGCCTTTGTCATCACACTATGTAACAAAATGTTCCGCGAAACATCAGCAATAAACGTATTTTGAAATGTAAATGCACAAAAACTGCGAAAATATCGCATTGTCCTACTATTTAAGTTCTCAACCCGCTCTCTTATACCTGGATTATTTTCGGGCTTATGTTTAAATGCTCAGTCTTGTTGAAATAGATTAGACATTTTAATAAGACTTCTATACTTAAATGTAGCTGTATGATAAGTTCAATTGATTGCTTTTGCTCAAACGAACCAAAAATTCAACTGATTGCTTTTGCTGAGACGAACCAAAAATTCAACTGATTGCTTTTGCTCAGACGAACCAACTCTCTTCTTTTAAAATGGAAAACAAGATATCTATATTATATTATGTTTACAGAACGCTGACCAAAATTAGGCATTATTACAATATCAGTATCATGACTAAATGAAACCAATTTCAAAATGATAAAAAATGCGCCATATGAAAAAAAATTTAAGAATTGTCAAAACATCATCGATAAAGAAAAATAAGCGACTTCTTACTTTGATAAACTAAAGTGACACTATATTATTCAGCCAAATCACTTTCTAAGTATTGTAGTAAAGAGTATTGTCAAGAAAAACAAACTAAAACATGATTTCAAAGGATAATGTATGACGACTGATGGCGTCTGCCAATCAGTTAAAGGTTATATGAAAACTATTGCAGACAATGACACAGGGTTTTGGTTATTAACGTTAAATAGGTCATAACCAGCGATTATGTAATTTGGACAAATTCGGCACATCTATAAGGTCGTACCTCTATCTTTATTGGAAACTTTTTTTCCGGGTATTAGGTATTTGAAGATAATCATGCAACTGAAATTACACGATTTGAACTGAAAACAATTCGTATAGTGATTGAACGCTTATGGTACACATTATGTCGCTTATGGTACACATTATGTCGCTTTCAACTGTGGAGATGCTGTTGCTCTCTTTTTCCATTGTAATTAGGAGATAAACCTATTGTGTTTTTAATTTTTTGTGATTCGAACGTAGATTCGAAACCTGTTGATTTTAAATTCGAAGCCTCACGCGTGAGGCTTCGAATTTAAAATCAACAGGTTTCGAATCTACGTTCGAATCACAAAAAATTAAAAACACAATTGGTTTATCTCCATTCTACCATGACGAGTTAATAAACTTTTAAATTACATTTCTTTGATGTCGCGAAAGTTTAGGTGTGACGCGGTCATAGGCATTTCCATTTGAAATAGGTATGGGTAACACCTAAACTAATATTGAAGTGAAAAGATAGAGTAGGGAACGTTAAAAATCAAAGAATTGTCAAGTTAATAAGTCAGAGCATTGAGTTTTTCTTGAAACTCATTGCACCAGCATTAAACATGAGAATTTGACTTCCCAAAAGTACTGAATCACCTCAAACAAAATGGCCGATACCGAATTCCTTATGCTGATCACGTGACCAGTCTTGTGACGTCATGTCACTCTGCACAAGCCCATGACGTCACAGTGTTAGAATGAAAACTGTCGTGGTCGAGTCTGATCCAGTCGTCGCGGCTTGAAATCAAACGTTTTCCACATTAATGCAAACAAATCATGTGATTGAGTAGTAGACTGTTTATATAAGCGTTAAGAAGTATGTATGCCTAATGGTAATTGGTAACAGAAGGCTATCAAAAGCACGTTTTCATCATGTTTAGCGGTAGAGCGTCAAACTCCGCACAGTGCTGCTGCGTCTCTCTTTGCATAGAGCCTTGAGGCAGATGTATTCAAACGCGGTTAATCGGCTATCTAAAAAATCATGTTCGAACGTAGATTCGACGATGAAATAAACCAATCAAAAACAAGGATTTTAAAATGTCATGGTAGAATAAGTGTTATTCCTATTCTAAATACCCAACTTAATTTTATATCCAATTGACAAAGAATAATGTTAATATTATGAAGGATGTTCGTCTATTCATCAAATCTAAATGAAAATAGATTATTATGCGCATGTTATTTTCAATGTCTTAATGTATGTGTATTTTAGGGAGGAGGCCTCTTACTGAATGAAATGTCTGTCTGAATATGTTATTGTTATAAGTGCTACATTATTTCTGTAATAACTCACAATATTCATTTATTTTGTTAAATTTGTTTTATTATCACACTAATTATATTAAGTATGAACTTGAAATATATACATTTGAATATATATGGATAATTATGAACTGAGCCTTGTAAGTATTTAATAAATAGTTTTAATTATAGTTTCTAATTTGACAATGTGGGTAATTTGACAGAGGGTTTTTGGAGAAGAATAACTTTATTTTGATACTTGAACATAATTGTACACTTCAAACATAAGTCCACGAATCAAAGCACAAAGCAACTTATTTCAAATATCAAGAACGTTGTATTTTATGTTTGAATCCGTTAATAGACTCGTCTACAGTTTGAGATTTAAGTGTCATCTATCAGTGACAATATATCCTTTCTGTGTTATAAAGTAAATTGGATACTCCAAAGAACAGACTGTACCCCGGTAATTGGTGCAAAACAAACATGTAAAATATATTTTGTATCATTAATCCAATGTTATTGAAATGACCAGGTGGTCTGTAAATCAGAACCACACCCTCCCCCCACGCTAAATTATTGAAGAAAGATTAGCTACGACGTGAAGTCAATATAATCATAGGGGGCAGGTTAGTGCAATGGTTACCGCGTTCGGCTTCGGTTCAAGAGGTCTTGGGTTCGAATCCCGCCAGGGGCTCGGATACTTTGTCTGCAGTAGAGAGCTGTACCAGTATAACCGGGCAGAAAAGGGTTTGGATTGTTGGGCGCTTAAAGTTAAAAATATATTATTTTCTTATGGATTTGGCGAAATTTGGAATAGACAATCTGTTTCCTGTACTCATTCATTTGTGTCAGCTTTTAGAACATGATGTATTGATATTGATAACAAGTTTCTCTTTGAATTCCTTGAAAAATTATCTTCATTGTATTTTTTCAAAACAATTAAGTTAACAAGGGAATACGAACAGTATTTAAATGTTGTAAACACTTCCGCATTTAGGATTTCACTATTGCAGTTTCGTACTTCAAGCAGTGATCTTATGATATCGCAGGGTAGAAAATTTGGTCTACCTAAAAGTGAAAGACTTTGCCCACTTTGTATCATCCCAAATGTAGAAACAGAATACCATGTCTGTCTTGTCTGTCCATTTTATGATGACTTAAGAAGAAATCTTTTGCCAAGCTGGTATTACAAATTCCCCTCTGAGTGTAAACTTAGACTTCTGTTTACCACAAAAAAATGAACTTTTAATTAATAATCTTGCTAAGTTTACATTCTTTGCACTCAAAATGAGAAGCAAACAGTTGTCCATAACCTAACTTGTAACTTTTATCACCATTTGTCTATGGTCTCGGATATGACTTTCTGTGTATTGTGAATGGATTGTTATATGTGCTTGTGGCGCAACATCTTTAAAATGTAAAACTATGTATTGTAAAATGGGCCTGTGGCCTGATTTACTGAAATAAAATACTACTAGCAGAGAGCTGTTCCACAAGCAGTACGTTTTGGGTGAATTTCAGCGCAGTACCACCCATGATTTGCCAGTTTCAGCCGATGCTGGCAGGTTTCACTACAATGCATATCCAAAAATACTCTTTGCAATAATACTAGCAGCCGCGATATAAGTGAAACACTCTTGAAAGCGGCGATAAACCCCATTTCACCTCACCTCACCTCAATAACGTCATAAAAGTGGTTTTAAGACATAAGCCAATGGTTTGGATATTGATTTTGTTTTTTGATATAATGTCTCTGGACCTCGATGCATGTTGCCCATTTGTATTTGAGAGTGGGTATGGCCTTTCGGTAGAAATCTACTGACTTGCCCGTCAGTTGCCTTGAGTACATCATCATTGCAAAATATCGTACCACGCAATTGTGATTACAAATTGCGAAAAAAGAAAGAAGTCGCTTTTGGGTGAGATATTGACTGTAGGGGAATTATTTAGTTATTCAAAGCCACATTGCTGAAGTGCAGCATGTGCAATAAATGTCTTCTTGTGAACTGGATAGTTGTCGTGAAGAACTCCAGCAGTCAACAGACCGAGCGTCTTCTTCGTAACCACCGCTCTCAATTGCTTCAACAAGTCAGCATAGTAGGCTTCTCTTTTTATAGTTTTAGGTGGTAAAACTCTAGAAATATTACGTCCCGTGAATCGCATCTCGGGTCATCGTGACCACGCTTAAACTCAGCTGATCATTTACGAACAGTAAAATATTGAGGTGCATCTTTCCCATACACATTGATCATACATTTATGTTTTCGGTCACATTCACCCGTTATTTCGTGAGAAACTTGATAACCTCACGATGCTCAGTCTAAGAACTTTCTATGATTACAGGAGGGTACCTGTATTTAACAGGCTGTAAATCTCTAAAGTAAATTTTCCGGAACGGTTGTTTATATCGTCAGATGGCTTTTTTCAAGAATGATAACAACGATGATGTCTCTAGGGGTGTATCACTACTCACTTCTTTTAACTTATTGACTTCCACTCGTAGCTTTAACTCTGTCGTATTTCAGGGGTTATTTTCGAAATTATTGAAAATCAACCTTAAAACTACATTGCCCATGTGTGGGAAAAGTTACAACATATACTCTAAGATTTATACACACCATTAAGAAGGATCCCTTTATATGCGAAAATACTAGTTCCTAAAATTAGACAAACAGCAAGAAATACGAGCATTGAATTCATTTTGACAGATATTCAATGACATTTTGCCTTGTTTATTTAAAGTACAGAATTTGCTCAAATTTTAGATTTTCCTTCGAAAATATTTTACAACCTGAAATGTTCGAATTCATACATAAGATACTCTGACAAGGAAAGGTTGCCACAGCTACATTAATGTCTCTAGGTTTTGCAACGATATCAGACAGCAATTCCTATGTTTCAATATCGTTCAACAGATGGCATCACTATCAAAAACGCATATCGAGTGAGTTCAGTTAATCAAAATGTCAATAATAGCAAAATGAAATATTTTCAGAAAATCTTTGATATGTAATGGTGGTCCTTTGGAACAAATTTGACAATATATATCAAGATTAGTTTGCCATCATATTTGTTTACGCTTATTTACTGGGTGACATTTCATAGGAAGCAACCAAATATGATATTATTACCGAACATCACTGTGTTCAGTAAGAATAAGTACAAATGTCCCCTCTTCTTCTTAGCATCTCCAATTCGTATAAATCAACTGTAGTTAGACATTTTAGATACCTAGAATGCAATTGATTTATACATATTGTTTCAAAGAGGGCATCCTTCGTACAGTCCTGAAATAATCTAATTATCAAATGTTTCGCAGATTGATGATTCATTTGATTATTGTTAGTTTAAAATAAACCTCACAAGAAGCAAACGTATGCCGTTATAATCGTTTATTATAGCAATTTGTTAAAGTTTATGCCAGTTTATCACGCAAGGATATTAACTTGCTCTTATGGTACAAAGGAGATAAATATGCTGTTTGGAAATCGGCAGCTTATAAATACATTCTGTTAGCACTAAATTCGTTGTTTAAAACCTCACGCTACGTGTTCGACTTGAGCTATTATATGTTCGTTATATGCCGCTGATTTCCAAACACTGTATGTTTATCATGTACTTAAATCATTTGCAAAACCGAGGTCAGATATTAAAGAAGTTTAAGACATTTCTTTCGAATATAACATCAGCCGAATGAAAAGCATTTTCGAATTCTAGAGATATCAAAAGCCCAGAAATTTGATATTGGAAAATGTTTTTTCCGTATAATTGGTCATGTACGTCTATTTATAGCAAGTATTTTAGAAAGTTTCAGACTTGAGTTTTTCTCTCAAGAAAATGTTCCAATTTTGCCGCGAGTCAAATTGAGTAATACAAAACATATAAATAATTCACTGACAATGTTCACATCAAGTTGACAAAGTAATACATATTTGCAACGCTGATCACTGAGGCGACATGGGATTGGTAGACATCGACTTTTCCAACCATCTAACCATCACTATGTGATTTTTACAAAATTAATGTTACAGCTGTCTGACTGCAAAAGTGAGCTCGTTTCACGAATCTGCTCCTTTTGAATGCAACGACATTACATAACCATGGTTACTCTTCTAAAGTTGCAAAACCTTGAATGCATAACAAGGAGCTAACATTCAGATGCTATGGATTTTGTTTTTGAAGAAGAACGCAAATTAGACCCTTTATAAGAATTGTAACATTGAGGCTGGTAAAAACACCCCTTTACAAACATCAAGAAACTTGAGTTCTAAGTCAATGTTTACCTTGATGGATTAAATTATTGCTAAGATGCATAAAACACTAAACACATAAAAGCTGTGATTAGATTACCCACAAATGAAGTATGATTTCATGTACTACGTTTTACTCACCTTCATCGTGCTTCCTTGAAACAGCTCCTGTATAATATTGTAAGCAACAGTTTAAAAAACATATACCCGATGCATACATATAGCTGATACAAAAAAAGTGCCTTGTATTAATTGATTCAATGGTGAAACGATATTATGTAAGTTCTGTCGACTTCAAAGCAATTTGTTAACATTTTCATATCCAATCAACAACTAATACAAAGAGTCTGCTGAGAGCTGGTCTAAACCCTCCCACGAAGTAGCTTGGATTTTAACCTAAAGCTGTAGAGGGACAGACATATTTAGGTAACTTTTGGTTTGAGCAGATATTTTTTATGCTAATTATTTCAATTTTTAAATCGATTACATAAATGTTTGTTCATTTTTAATAAGGAAGTATCGATGAGTGCGATGCGACAAGCATTAAAGTTGTCGCTTTTTAAATCTTTTTAAAGTTTTCAAAATACATTTTTAAATCTAGTCTACTAGGATCTGCGGTAGACATTACGGTTATTGTTTTTCTTAAGACATTTGGTTTCTACAACAATCAAGACTTTAAATTCGAATTGAAACAGGAAACTATATTTCCGCGCTAAGGATAATATCATTTTAAATTAGGAAACGTAAAATATTTAAAACAAGTTTAGAACTCCACCCTGGTTGAAATGTGTAAGATAAATCCCAAATTACACTTTAAGTCAGTGGGGAAACCATCTTCCTGCATTATTATTTTATTTTTGCAGACTCTTTTTATCTACGTCTCTACCTTTCTCCTGTATGTAGCTTTGTCTCTCATATTTCAGTTTTGCCCACACACCATGCTGACGAGGTCCGAATGATCGAAACTGCTGGCTGTCCATGGTTAATGTCTTTGCTCTTTATCCATGATATTGTCCTCATTATACACCCTAACATTGGATAGTCTAAACATTAATAAATTATATCAAGCAAAGTTAGTAAATATCCGAGGTTTAATTTTATTCTTCATCTAAGTTCATTAATCAATCTTTTTTTATTAATAATGTAAATCGCTGAATGCAGTACTGTCATAATCTAAATCGACTCATGTCTTCATATTAATGACTTCATGGAATTATGTTTTCATGAAGATTGTGGCGCCATTGCATTGTGAATCTTTAGTCAATGAATCAAGAGCATGGGGATGTCAAGGGGGCCAGTATATAACATCTACCGTCAAAATGGTATCAAGTATAACTTTATCTTACACTAGCAATGCACCATTCTCTCCCAACAGAGGTAGCTCCGTCATACATTCCTATATCTCTGTCTTAGTAAGAACGTTTCTCGGTCCAGTCATATAAAGCCTGATTGGATGTAATCAAAGTTAGCCGTTTCAAAAGTTATCATTCAAAACGCCTCAGTTATTTCCGTATGCTTTTTTAAAGCTAAATAATATTGGAATATGCACTTTAAGTCTTCTTTATAGAACAACTATGGCGTATTAAACGACTGAATCAGTGCATATCTTTTGGGACAAAATATCTAATCCATGCATGCGGTGTTTTCATATGCTGAAATGCTGCAAGGTAGTTTATGTCGCAATATTTTGCCTTCAGGGAATCTGCCAGAACCCGAGTTAAGGCCGTTTCAGAACAGACACTAGTGAATTAGGAATTAGTGACGAGCCTCCCTCTGTTGGCAGACAATGGCAATACACCTGCTTCACAAAAAAGTTGCTTAATTGTTTTAAATTGTAAATATCAGTCTGTACTATGGTTTCTGTTTATTCAACAACCATTCTGCAATAACTTACTATCTATTTAGTTTAGTATATAAGGAAAACTTTTGCATACTCATAATAGTACAGGAACACTTATAGAAGGGGGTTATGTAACACTGGGGTAAAAAATGCAAAATCATGAATTTCTTTGTAACTAATAAGTTTGTCATTTTAAAATATTTTTGGGAAAATCGTAAAATATTTCATAATATTAACCGATATTGATTCCTTCGACTGAAAACTGGGTGAAAATGTATGAAATAATGTTTAATTGAATAAATGTTTCCCCGATTACTCAAGATATGATGCTTGGAAACATTGCATACATGTAGATATGATCCTTTTGCAAATCTATTCAAATGTTTGACTATATAGTATCTCGTCAAGAAATAGAGACTTATTGAAAATTCTCAAAAATGGTTATACATAAAAACTAGTTATCAGCTGAACATAGTTAAATCAGCAGCCTAATATTCTGAAGAAACTATTCGGTATATAGTTATATCTATGCATGCGTATCAGATGACACAGGAGTGGATATAAAACCCTTTGTATTGACAGAAAAAAGAATGGATGAGATTTTGACGCAGGTTATCTGTAGCAGAGAGTTTAAAAAGAGATTTAAAGAGGCATCTCTGGTTATAAGTAACTATAGAGCTTTGCCTGCAGGGGTAAAAAGGAGTCACCAAAGATATTCACGATACTGCATAGAGAGAACCAAAGCAGATATTTGTCAATAAACATAATATCCCCTTCCTAATTCCCTGACAACAACCGGAAATAAGTCCATGAAAGTCAATGTAAAATGATTAGTAGAATCCATATTTAAATCATTATGTGAAGTCAGTCAAGGATATCAGTGTTATTATATGGACTACTGCAGTCATTCAGTTATGATAGTATTTCAAACATTTCTTGGTACAAATAAAATGAAATAAATTCAATTTAAAGTTTGGTTTACAGTGTATGGTTTATTTTTACAGAAGACTGGTTCAAATCAAACACAAAATTTTGTGCATTTTACGATAGTGTTATTCCAACTAACACCATGGTATCTTTCTTTTTACCAATTCCTTTAGATAAGGAAATCAGCAAACATAAATAATAGGAAAAAAACCGTTTTAAACCTACACATATGTGAATGTTTTAAACAACAAAAATTGACGCTATGGGCATTAAAAAAGACCATGTTATCCTTTAAAAACAACATGAAAAATGTAGGAATACATGAGATTGATAAACAGTGGGTGTACAAGCAAATGGGATATTCCTTCAACACATTCAAATGGAACAGGTTTTTCTTACAAATTGCTACAAGAACGACATTAAGTGGATTTGTTGCATCACATAATCAACAGAATCAGAGAGCAGGCTATGTTAGTTTGATACACAAAAACGACATGTCCTCCGTTTTGTAAAGCTAAATAGGTTTGACAGAAATTCAATAATCATCAGCCTTTTTATTGGAAATGCACGTTTGGTCATAATGCTCGTGATTTTGAAATTTTTATCCAGAACATCTCACCTCTGTGATCTAACACCTTTCATGATTTTGGCCTCTTGAGTTTTCTTTGCATGGAAACTGTTTATTAACTAAACCAGTAAGCTGAAAGAAGGTCAAGGCAAATAATAGTATATAATAATAACATCGATAACAATTGAAAAATGCAGCTGGACACCCTAATGAAAAGAGACAAGTCTATGCTGTTTCTTGCAGAGAAAATTAGGTTTAGATGTTTGTTGAATTGTCTTTATTATCAGATGTTATTGATTTCATCCTAATTCCATTTTACTAAAAATGAATAGTATCGTTGAAGGGTTTTTAGATTTACACATCTATTGAAAAGGATCTTTGAACAAAGTCTACAACACGATCTGAAACCTTAATAAACCATGACTTACCTTTGTGGTAACGGTTAAAAGGCTTGTACGTACTACCTCTAAGAATGGGGATTTTTGATAGATAATAAATGTTAATAAAAGGTAGATAGATATGATAGATTTAAAGACTCTATATCTTAGACTAAAGCAGATTTAAATAGCTGACCATCCATACCACATAAATCCTGGATAAACTAACGATTCTTCTGATACAAATAAGGTTTAAATCATCGGTAACAAAGTACAATTGTATCTCTTTAGAAAAGGGGTAAACGGCATATTTCTGTCATTCAGTTATTTAACAGATATTGAGCAATCAATCCAAATTTGACATGCTATGAACAAATATTCCTTCATCATCTCAGCATTAGTATATAGAGACTTTTGTGTTAATTAAAAGGACAGTCCACTCTGGGTAGTATTTGTGGAAACGAAATTCATGGGGTCATTCCAGTTTATACATGCATCTTATTAGTACATGATTATAACAGCCCAGTTGCTACATTATACTTACGGTAATATTTTGGTTGATTTATTAAGATTGGATAAATTACAACATAAAAATGAAACAAAAATGACAAGTGGTCCAACACTCCGACATTACAAAACTTTGTTGGTTAGTCATATTAGTCATTTGTAAATGTGTGGAGATTTTAATTTAACATATAGTCTATCTAGTGATAGTGATAGAATTAATATAAGTAAAGCGCCTATCATGTCGGATCAGGATGGCGGAACGATGTCGATAGGCTCGAATATCGTATACTGACCCTAAACAAGAATTACTTTACTAGTAAACTGATAATTTACAGTGCTTTCTGTCTGATAAGTAACTTGTAGAGGAATAAACTATTCAATTGTCCTTGGGGATGACATATAACGACAACAAAACCTTTGAAATATCTAGTTATTAAACGGCAACAGAAAGTGAAAATAAGTAGAACAATAGGTTACTTGTTAGCTTTATGTGACAACCTCTTGATTTCTACTTTCCTCAACAACAAAAAGATTTTACGAAATGTCTTTGTTTTTTGAAAGACAGATATAACAAAACAAAAAACAAAAGCGTGTTGATATGGATAAGTTTAAAGCAGTATCAATTATAGATAAATAGAGATTATTACCTTCGTATGTTTTGATACCGTAAATATCACTATATAAACAATAAAAATTGTATTAGGCGAGGTTTACCGAGCCTAATACATGTACATAGTTTTTATTGTTTATATAGTGATATTTACGATATCAAAACATACGAAGGTAATAATCTCTTTATCATAAAATGTCAATTTGAAATAAACCTCCTTTTTTGGTTAATTTTTTTCCCCTCTACAAACGAAAAGGGCGTATGAATACCCACGTCATCACTAGCCAAACTCACATTCCATTTCGCGTCATAGGAAAATGACGTCACACAACAGCAAAATAGTCCAAATTGTCTTTTAAATATATGCCAAGCAATATAGGAAAGTTCAAAGACAAAATTGGATTACCTTTTGAAGGTTTGAGGTGTATAAACTTCGTTTCTTACTCTTTGTAACTATAAAAACCTCATTAGTTCAAAAGTCTTATGATTATAAGCTTTATGAGTATTACAAAGTATGAAATAAATTATGGCTAAACTTCTGGTCAAATGCACAACATAACCGTACTTATTGATACTACTTTATGACTTTCATACATTTTTCTTTCTCACTGGTGCAACGTTAACGTACAGTGCATTAAGAAATGCCTTCGACGTAAGTTACAATAAAGTACAAGAAGAGAAGCGTTAAAATGGTGAAAAAATCTAAAGGAAAAACCCACAGCCCTTTAATGTAATATATCAGACCCATGAGTTTGAGGATCAGCAAGACACAATGACTTTTACACATTTGAATTTGTTTTGACAAATAAAATATTTGACAACCAGATATGTTCAAATTCTTACAAGAGCTATTCTGTAAGGCATAGATCATCAAATTAACATCTAAATATCAAGGTAAAGGCATGTCATTCATGACATTAATAATTACACTGTACTGCCAGCATTGACCATACCTGCAGCTTACAATCTTGACTTTCTTACATATGATTGCCAATGTTTCAATGCTGGCGGTTATAAAAACAAAACACACAAATATTCTGTTCACAACAAATAAATAATATTGACTTTGCCATCATTCAACACCGTTTACAGTGAATGGTTTGAATTTTATGTCCAAACACACTGTGTTAATTTAAAACAAGTGGCTGATTGCAGCTATAACCCCCACACACATTTTTAATTCGCTGATACGAATATATTGTTAATTGTAGATGCATAAATTTGAATGCATAACAGGAAGCGTTTACTCAGCTGTCATTACATTTGCACAAGTCAAGAAGTAAAATCATGTCTAAGCTACACTGGATTTGTTAAGCTGATCAGAAGAGAAAATCACTAATGTGTGTGTGCTGATTATACAGGGAACGCGTTTAAAATATTGAAGCAATCTTTACATAATTGCCTATGAGGAAATGGTTAAATGCAGTTTGTAATATTTCTGTCAAACAGGGCTTGATGTTCCGACTGTCTTCACATATCTTCTCTGGTAATTTTATGTCAGGAAAAGTTCTAATTCAATTTTCTGCCCTTGGGTCTTGTTATGAAAAGGTAACCAAATGAAACGGCTCTACACGAAGAATGGCAATACGTATTCGATTACATCGAGATTATTAGTGCCCTTTATTACTCGCCCGTTTAAGATACTGCAGTGTATATTATATTTATATTAAACTAGTGTAATACCGCTGCACGTATGACGTCACAATAGTCTGTGGTTGTGATGTCACAATGTTTACACCAATGTCACGATGGCCGCCAAATCGCGGAAATTTTTCGTTAAGTTCACTTTCGGATATCATGCCTGATTACTGAGGTCAAGTAATAAACAGAATACTAAACTTCCATCCATTAAATACTATTTTTACCAAATTCGTTTATGATTTCATATCAAACTTGCTTTCGCTCGTTTTACAATTAACCATTAACTCGTGTACTACAAATAGTATTAAATGGAAGGTCGTTTAGTATCCTCTATTTATGCTCGAAACCTCTCATTTGAAAGTTGAAATGGAAACTTTCTTCCTGATTGGTTGTGAGCCGGAAGTGTTAGTTTCTATGACTTTTCTTGCACAGTCTTGTTTTTATTCACAGTTTAAAATTGCATCAGGTATCACCTACCTCGTTTATTATTACTAATGAGGAATTTTCAAAACATTTGTCCGTGGACATAGCCTGTATGGAGGAGAATAAATGAAGTAGGATGACATGTTGTGTATTTAACCTACATCTCAACACTCAGAATAGTTTTCAAAAAAGGCATTTTGATACAATAATAATTATTCACTGTATATGGAAGGAATGTGATTTTATATCTTGCTTGGTATTTAAGGTATATGTTTGTAAAAGCATGTGTCTTCCTCTCCTTTCTTTCGACAATGTTTTAGAAACACTTCAAAGAGTCAAAGCAAACATAAATTTCTATAAGAATAAAATCACTTTTTTAAAGGATTATCGTACAGTTAAGCATGTTGAGTACATATCTTAGATCTATTTAAAATAAGTCTTTAATTGTGTTTTTTTTAACAGCAATGCTACAATTCCCATTACCCAAAATTGCATACATAACACACGACACTCTTTCAACTCTTTCAAAACCAGGAAACTAATTTCCTCTGCATATGACTTTATCAGCATTCATATGGAGAAATTTAAATGAGAAAATAATCGTCGCCATCATTTAACAAAAAAATTATCTTTAGGAATCTCCAAGACAGCAGGTAAAACATTGGAGAAAAATAATGCACGACTGCAATCAAATATCAATCATAAACTTTACCAGAGATATTGTAAAATAAGAATATTACCATAGTGAATTAAATCATTTTGTTTAACAATTTAACATTATTGCCTCGGGGAATTTGCCAATATACAACCTGTCACTATAGTATAAATGGCTACTCAATCATACCGTAATTGCATTGTTTTTGCAGAAAACTTTAAATATTTTTTTAATACAAAATTTAATTGTTTATCCAGAACCAGTTTTTCTACAATAATACTGATGATGAAAGATCGTGAACTCATTATAAAATAGAAATTTATGAATTTATTCATAAATATTCATTTGAAATAAGATACTCTCAACTATAACATTTGGTTTAACAATTAGTTTCGTTTGCACAATGACAAAATCATCATGAGAAAATTGTTTTTGACCACCGATTCATACATCATTTGTTGAACAAACCAACCATTATCTTAAATTTTCAAATAACGAATGAAAAAATAGTCTATTTTCTACTCAAATTTATCACTTTGGTAAGAATTTCTGTTCAATAAAGAATTCATTTGCATCTTAACATAAAGGTCAAAGACCTTAAAAACGTCAGGTTGAATAGTTTTATGAAGCACATGATAATATTATGGAAAAAAACAACAAAAAAGTGAACAAACCAAAGAGAGGTATATCTTGTTCATTCGATAGTCTTCGGATAATTATCGGATATTATAATTTTCTCATTATGTTTTCAAAATATAGTTTATCTGATGTCATTTGTAAATCTTTGCAAAGACTTGAGTCACATCATTTGAAAGACAAGACAATAATTCTTATGAAGATGCTAACACTGTCTGGGTCTGAAATAATACATTGCAATTGAAGTGATAAAGATGTATCGAAGAAGATCCCAACAAAACGTAAGTATATTTCAGTTCTAGGATTATACAAAGTCACACGTAACTGAAGTCAGACAAGTTTTTCCATTACTCCATTGACTTTTGAATGATTTTTGCTCATATCAGTAAGCCTTAGTTAGTGAAAAGGTATTTTTTATAAAGACACTTTTAGTCTTTTAGCAATAAACCAATTCTTTCGATGTTCTGACATTCCTCTAAAGCTGATATGACTAGGCATGTGGTAAGGAGTCAAGGAAATTGCCCCCTACCTTCCTCAAACGTTAGATTCGTTGATAGGTAACGACACATCCAGATATGGATCGGAAATCCTGAACGTGAATGCCCTGCAGTGCATGTGGTTTGCAAGATAAATAGCATTTATCATCACTGATAGACACTTTCTATGAGGCAAGTTTGCATAAGCAGTATAATATAGCCTGTGAAAATATTTTAAGTTTTTTAGGGGCTGCAAAGTTGAAACGAATTTTGGATTGGAAGAGTACTTGTTTACGAGTCCTTATGCTCATGCCTAAATATCGATACCACTGTGAAGCATTGTCCAGAATCATGATACAAAGATAAGTTCTCTTCTGTCCACAGTTTGAAAAACAACATTTGTGATAAATATGATTTAATGACAGACATTTCGATTGTAACGTGTACATACATGTTGAGTTTACAGAAAATAGCCTGGAAAAAGACAATACAAAGTAGCTTCATTGTATGCATTTCTATATGTATCCTGATGAAACTAAGCTCCTTTTTGTGGTGTTGAAATAATGTTGAGTTTAAATATTGAGAAGATAACAAATCAATTATCAGAGATGTTATGAATGAGGAAGGCGCAAAATAAGCTCCTTAAAAGCAATCTGATATTAAGCCGATAAGTTCAGTACAGTACGATTCATTGAGTGCATGTATTTTGCTAAAATGCATAAAATGTCACTTTCATGAAACTGGTCTTGATAGATATTGTTGATAGAAAAAAAGTTGTTGACAAACATTGGGCAACTTTCAACCTTGTGTAGATGTGGATCATTGATACTTTTTACTTATATTGATAGATGATTCCTTTATAAATTTGAAACTACTAAGTTATTATAACGGATGAGAAATGAAACCTAATTCAACCTAAATGTAAATCTTTCAAGCAAATGCTTACTCATTGTCGATGGAAAATGTTTGAAGCTCAGCAAACAGACTCAAAGGATAACCAATCGACTTGTCGCATCGTAGAAAATATTAGAAGCTTAAGCATGTACGTCTATTCATGAAAACTCTTTAAATATAAATCCATCTCGTATGAGTTGATTGACTCTTCATAGAAAACTTACAACCATCGTTTTAGTTTCAAGCTAAGAATCATAAGAAGCTTATATGAGATGTTCTTTCAACACACAGCTGACTCAACGTCTTCAAGCTCTTGTCTGGTACTACAGGCAGTGACACGTTTTTTAGAAGGTTTATTTCTTTAAATTGTCAAAATAGATATCAGTGTATGCCAAATATATTATCTCCATAAAGTAATAACATCTCATTACTCAAGCGGAACGTCCTTACAGCTGCATGCCAAAAGTTTGTGCACATACCTGTATGTACTAGAGCAAATATCATGTAATTTGAGATGCCTTTAAGGTATCGTAGCGTTGTAAAAAAACCGTATAACATTGAATTTTCAATAAACATATGCAGATCCAGTCTTCTGTAAGGCAAAGGTTTATCGTACCCCACGATTAACGGTAACAGTTTTGGCAGGTCATTGAAGTGACCAGGGGTCAAAATTCCGATTATTTATTTTTCTATATATAATTCTTTCTAGGTTAGTAACTTCTTTAAAAATTCGTCACGTTTGTTCCTTAGCACAAAGGTTATGTGAGAGAGTCGATAAGGAACGTTTTATTCGACATTTAACGAAATCAAAATTTCGAAAATGTGACCCCTTCAGTCTATATCAATATGCCAAAATTCGAATTTTTGCACGAGTGACGAGACAATGCCAAAATTAGTGCAAAAATGGCTATGTTACACATTGACAGTCGGTGGGCGATCCATTCTCACTCTTGCTGAAGTTATTCTATTGACGTTGAAACGAAATCCAAATTACATGATATTTGCACTACAATTCAGGGGCAAGTGAACAAACTTTCGGTATGCAGCTGTAATCGTGAGGTGAGGTGAGTTGGTGCTTAACGCCGCTTTCAAGATTATTTCACTTATATCGCGGCTGCTAGTATTATTGCAGGGAGAAAGCCCGCAACACCATTGTGGCTATGCATTGCGGTGAAACCTGCGAGCATCGGCTGGAACTAGCGAACCATGGGTGGTACTGCGCTGAATTTCAGTGTAGCATTGAACCCAAACCTGACTGCGTGTAGAACAGTTCTCTACTGCAGACAAAGTTTCCGAGCCCCTGGCGGGATTCGAACCACGGACCTCCTGATCCGAAGCCGAACGCGCTAACCACTGCGCTATCCCGCCCCCAGCTGTAATCGTAGCTTAACTGATCATGCAACGTTGTTGTTTTTACACATCAATTTAACGATGTGAATTCTTTAATGATATCTGTACCAGGGTATATCATACAACTGACCACACCAAAATCAGAATCCTCTTCCACGCTCAAACATTAACGCACTTAGCTTTATTCGAATTTAGCATACTACAACTTTAACGTCATTACTTGCAATTGTGTATTCATTACAACTTGTGTTTCGATGAGTAAACATGATGATATTTTTCTATGTATATATTTCCTTCACTGTTTGTTTTCAACATGATCTAATAGCTTATTGGCTTTACTTGGTTCTACATATATGATAACATATCTTTACTATAAAATGGGCATGCCCCACCCTTTCAACATTTTGGAAGGGGTTAACAGACTTATGAAGTAATGGACGAGTAAAAATAAACCGATCTTTGACTGACTTATTATTTTGGTATTTAAAAACAGAAGTAAATACACTTACATGTAAGTCTATTATAACTAAGAAAAGATAGGGATATCACAGGACGAAAGAAAGATTTTTAAATATCAATTCTTTACATCATTGCCCATATGGAAATAGTTTAATGAATTAGGTTACAAAGCGTACTGTCCCGACAGTCCTCGCATATCTCTGGTAATAATCAGAAAAATGTGTATTAAAATGTTCTGCCCTTGTATCTTGTTATGAAATAGTAACCAAATAAAAAGGCTCGACTTAATAATTGTCCTTTTCATTTTATAGTAAGCTCAATATCTCAAAATTAAAAGTTGATAGGGACAGATTCGTTCCTGAATTTTTTTAGGTTATTGGCACGAAATGGGGACTGTTAGAAAACTGTTTAAATCCTGTCCGGCTCCTAACTTCTAAACTTATCATCTAAATCGGATCCAAAATGTGGTATCAGCATGCTTTATAACATAAAGCAGTGTCATGATTAATAATTTTGAAAACATTTTTGTAAAATTTTGGGACTTTTTTGCAAAACAAATATCTTAATACTGGTTCAAACCCTGTCTGGCTAATAATTTCTAAACTAATCAACTGATTATTGTCATATTAGGTATGGAGATTTACATTACTACATGAAATGAGTTATGATAATTAATTTTGAAATAATTACGTATTTTGGCTAAAAGTGTTGACTCTGCTAGAAAAGTGGTCACATCCTGTTCGGCTCATATAAGTTCTAAACTTATAAACTGAATTTGATAAACTTTGGTTGTGAGATACATTATTACATGGTGTGTCATGAAAATGTTTTGGTAAAAAAGTGGGTTTGTTAGAAAACTGTTTCAAATCCTGTCCGTCTCATAACTTCTATTGTAATTATCCTTTTTAAAATCTAATTTGGCATAAAGATTCACAATAACACAAGGTAGGTTAACAATTTTGACAATATTGATATTAAACTTACAAAGATCTTTTACAAGTCCTGACCGGTTCATAAATTTCAACTTCTAATTTGAATTTAATACAATTTTGTATGAAGATGCTGAATACATGAAGGCGTTTAATTTTTAACAATTTTGAAA
Organism: Phorcus lineatus; assembly: GCA_921293015.1. Taxonomy (NCBI): domain Eukaryota; kingdom Metazoa; phylum Mollusca; class Gastropoda; order Trochida; family Trochidae; genus Phorcus; species Phorcus lineatus. The sequence continues at coordinate 44,012,743 of OV121088.1, forward strand.
ATGGATTTGTAAACAAGGAAAAAGTTGATGTATTTTTAAAGAAAATATAGCTATTCATATCCATAAAATGAATTGTTCTCTGTTCTGGCTTGTTAAAGATCAATTTCATCATTGAGTTCAACAAATTCATGTATGGTGGATTGAAACAAATGCTGTTAATCTTTTGGGGTTTTTTTATTATGAAAACAAACATTATTTTAAAATATTTGCTTAAAATGTGTTTGAGTTTGTCGAACATGTTGATTTTAATCAGGTTTTGATTGAACAGTTTCATCTTTTATTATTATCATCATTGCAAATGGCATATAATTCATCAATATAGCAATGGATAATTGATTATAATACAGTCATTGACAAATGTGTAATTGTTAAACAATAAAATCCTTTCTTAAAATTTTGTTATTTGCGGGGGATATAACTCGACCGTATCAGCTGCCTGTTACATTTTGTTTGGTTAATGTACGAAATTAAGATAGATTTTTCCACATCTTAATTCACACAAAGTAATTTTCAAGTAAATAAAAAATCAGTCCTACCAATGATGAATGTGGCTGTGCAGAAAAGAGTAGGAAATACGGATTCTCGTTCGAGTGACAAATATTTCAGTGAGAGTTGGGTTCTATTCTTATCCAAGATAAATCGTGACTTTTCAATTTTAAATGCAAATATCTGAAATCAGTTCTGTCATTACGATTCTTTCAGTATCGTGCTGTCACCAAGTTTACTTTTGGCATTATTGTGTAATCGGTGTTTTGTCCAAATACCGATGAGGGCAATTACTTAATGATTTAATACCATTTTATCGTATGAAGATAACAGAGCATGATGGTGATTGCTTTAGCGTTTAACGAGAACCTTCCAGCGGAGGCCGATTTCACGCTCTGGAATACAACATTTGAAACACTGTTGATAATAATAATTGTTAAAATATAAATGCATTTTCTTCATAGTTTAAACTCTTTCTTGTGGATTAAATTAACAAATAAAAGAAACATTGGATGCGTTTTGGAAACAAGATTGGTTACGAAAATTAACTATTTAGTTATAAAATATTAAAACTTGTCAAACACATTAGGTACCAGAGAGAAACCGTTAAGAAAATCTTTATCGCCAATAATGATATTAATATCGTCAACAAATGCGTTAATGAAGAATGCATATTGAGCAATGGGAGAACTGTTAGAATGGAATCTAATCAATCCTACGTGGGATTTGTCGACATCATTTGCGGAATAATTTGAGGTCTGAAGTTATTTAGTGAAATGTGTATTTCAAACGTTCTTGGTACAAACAATATCGTATGAGAGACCACGTAAATATTGAAGAATATAAGATAATATTTTCTATATACATTTTTGGAAGTAAGATCTTGTTTACATAATATTGTGAAATATAAAAGTTTCCAAAGCTTGAAAGTCTGATAACAATATCAACAATAGAATTTAGGCAAGTGAAAACAATTGAATTATTGTTCTTTAAGACAAAGTCAAACCAAGTCGGGACCAATATCAATGACTTTAACGTTGTCGTCATTCAGTTAATCTGTTTGTACCTGTACTCAACTATATTTTGTAGGATGATGGTTTGGGAGTTGGCTTTAGTAAGTGTTGATGACAATCCAATTAAATCTATTACCCTTCTACCGATTCCAGTTTTAGTACAATTATGTAAAGATCAATGAAACGTCTTTTCAGCACCTGTAAACAGATACATACATTACGATATATATATCGTTTGAATAGGATATTACTAATATTGTAGGATATGTTCTTATAAGTTCTTTTAAGTTCTTACCATCAGCTTTTGCCGTTAAATACGAAGATAAAAATCAAATTACATGCATGGTAAATGTTGCATCTACCACTTAAGGCTTCATGACACGCAGTAATGAACCAAGCTCCGCTGGCTGCTCTAAGACTGTTGACCATCTTCATGAACATTCTTTGAATGGTCATGTGGCATGGCGGTGTCCTCCATCCTTCCCTTATCTTCTGCATTCAACCATTTGCTCAATTGCAAGAACGTTTATATCTTGTGTACGAGCACGTTGCCCAAAAGTTGTCATAAGCTGTAGCTTCATGGGCCTTCTGGGCCTTTGTAATCTCCTTCAGAACCATATGTCAAAGAAACCTGACATATTGTATATAAACTCCTTAAGTAATGAAGATAATATATAGTCCGTTTAGTGACTTCGGGGTGAAAGGCCCGCTTGTCTACTTTCCACAAAAATTTATTATGATATTATGATAAAAAAAACTTATCATTGAGGGTTATAAAATTATAATTTGGCGCATAAGTGGTTCTTTGTAAGAGTAAGAACGGTACACCAGAAAACAACTATTATCATTTCTTTTCTTCAGAACCAAAGACCATGCACTTTGGTATATACAGACTCTGACACCATAGGGATTATAATCTCTTAATTGGATGGTTCTGTGGACCTCATAAGGGACATCAAGAACCATAGCCTAATGGCCTACTTGTGTCTTTCGTCTTTTATATAGCGTGGCTCTTGTGTGTAAAGTAGTGCAAACAGTGTCTGAAGAGTTCTATGTCATGCAAATACTATTAATCATAAAAATAATTATGATTGCTTATGTAATAATACAAATACTCAAAGGATTATCAAAGTGAAATGACTAATGACCCACACATATCCTTAATTAATGTTATCTTCTAAATGCTGACATTCTCATTATTTTAATGTTTGCAGAAAGTAATCACTTGACTCCTTAACGAGAGACAACTAGATTTTAGGTGTGAGTGAGTGAGTGAGTGAATTGGGGTTTGACGTGTTTTGAACAATATTTCAGTTATTAAACACGTGGATGACAAGCATCCAAAAGAGGGTAGACAGATTAGGGAGAAAGGGATCGAAAGGATGAGGGGAAAGACGGAAAGAAAGGCATACTTTAGAGATAGGAAGCAGGTTTTCAAATTTGGTCTGGCTTCTACCCGTCCACCTGTCCAACGTGGGTGCCCCTACAAGGAGTATGTAAGCTCCGGCTTCATTACCCTTTCCGTTTTTGTGGGCTTAAGACGATCTTGAACACTGACTTTAAGTCCCTGATGTTCGAGGTGAATGAATCACCGGATAAATTTAATTTCGAAGCTTTCAAAGTTGCATGAATGTACGGGAACTTTAACCCAAAGGTGACAGAGGATGATGTGCGATTTAGTTGGTTATTGTTTTTAAGTCAAAACAAAGTATCTAAATTACCATTTTCTTGAACATTCTCTACGCATTTATTGTCTTCATTCTAATAACACTGACCAAACCTGATAGATGATTTGTAAGTCACCATGGAAAAAAAGAGCATTTCTTCCTTCAAATCGTAACTTTGGACTTTTATTGTCAATCATTTTCCCATGTGAATCCCGTTTTCCTAGGAGAATAGTTAAGATTATTTTCATTGATCTATATAGCTAACAGCGGAAGAGAAAACATACAAATAATATACGCTTGAAGCAATCGATAAAATGAGAAAGAGAAGGAAACAAAATTTCAGGGCAAAGAAAAAGGAAATAAAGAAATTGTGAGGCATGTTATTAAGAAGGGAAGATGGATCAGCAAGATAGCCTATAAACAAAGATAGATTTAGTTAATCACTTGGCTTAAATTTGTAAATCAAAGAAAATAATGAAAAATGAAAAATTATATTTGCTCAGGGTTTTCAGATCTCTTCTCAGGAAAAAGTTTTTTTTGCAACAATTTATCAATAATATCAAAACAGATCATCATATTAAGTGGTTTAAAATATATTCATATTGAAACATCAACAATAAAGAAAAGTTTATTGACTTTCCTCAGAAAAGTTAATAATTGGTTCTTATTCAATGTTTGTTAAATATTTTGCAATATACACTACCAGGCTAAAGAAAGGTTTCACTCATTTTGCAAGTCTATAAAATGATATGAGAATTCTCACGATTGGTTTATAAACAGAAATCATTTTCCAATATTCTCCTTAAAAAGCATCCAAATACCGGCATTTAATTTGCCCAAATACACAAGGAAAGAGAAAGGGGGTCAATATTAAAAATTACACAAATATGGAGTTAAAAGACAAGTCATGGGCATCAATGAAAGCAAGCACACGCCTCCTCATTGAAGTCATCAGGCGTCGAATGAGGTGAGCAGGGAACCTGTTCTATGTGTTTAAAAAAGTTTGCTGGTTGTTTGGAGGTGGCATCAGCTGTCTCAAATGACGGTCAAGGTGATCCAAAAGGTGTTCAATGGGGTTCATATATGGTGACTTGGCTGCCCACGGCAAAACAGTGACGTTGGCGTTCTTGAGGTAGTCTCTTCGGGCAGTGTGACGTCTTGCGTTGTCGTGTTGTAATATCAATCTTCATGGCTGTTGTTTGATGAAAGTAATGACGACAGGTCTCAGAACCTCATCAATTCATCATTCTTCAATTCAGTCAGATTCCCTCGCATAACAACCAGCGCCGTCGTCATTAAGCCAAAACTCCCTCCCCAACCTATGATGCCTCCACCTCCAAACGGGTGGACATCTCTAATGCAGTTTGGCGCAACACGCTCGCCCCTCCGTCGAAAAACTCGAACTCTGCCATCGTTTGTGAATAGGCAAAACTTGCTCTCGTCTGTGAACAGCTTGCTTTCCAGTACGTGTCCATCGTAATATGCGTTGACGGTTTCAAGGCCATTCCACTAAAGGAGCGCTAAGCTCGTATACCACCTAAATGAAGTCGACAAAGGGTTGTTCTTGTGCTGATGACATGTAAGTGACAATTGGTTCATGTTAATAGATCACTCAATAACATAACTCATTACCACAACAGTGACTGTACTTGATCAACAAGAGTATCATGATTAGGTACTTTATTTCATAAGGTTAAAGGTAACCTTCCTTTATAGGAAGTCTTAACAGGACAGTCCGACTGGGGTAATTTTTGTAGAATCCCAGGTTATACATGTAAGTTATTAGTATTTGGTTTATTTAGATTTTACAACTATATAAATGAGAGCTCACACTCTGTAAAATAAAACAAGAATGACAAGTGAAGCCATTCATCACGGCTAAAAGTGTAAAAAGCCTTGCTAGGTCATTGCAAGCCATTGTTGATTAGTCTTCTCATAAGTCTTTTAATAACCGTGTGAATATTGTCACACACTTATCGTTTTTTTTATGATGTTGTAAAATTATTAAAAGTACAATGCCATTTTCATGTCATTTCCCTAAAAAAACATGGCGGACCATAGCCGATAGGCAAGCCTCTTTAATGGCGTTTTTCAGATGCCCTGGAGAGCTCAAATTCAATTGATTGTATCTGATTAAAAATCTCGAATTTTCTGTAATCAATCGATAGAATGTTTAAGTTTTTTCATTTTCTTACTTAAGCAAACAGTGAAGGGTATGACCATCTTCGCTGTGTTATGATTTCAACTATTTAAAAGGTTAGTTGTCCAGTTTTGTCGACAAAATAGTTGATATGTTGCTCTTTCTTACAGCATTTATTGGAAATATTGATTAAAATAATTTCCTTGTGTGTGCATTGCATGTTTGTAGGAAAATTATGCGGGTCAGGAGATAAGTCAACCAGAATATTGGCGGCCAAATTGATTTCAATCTTTATCGTTTCCAAAACTCAAGTACAAAACCAATTAATTAGTTCTAAAATAATCCTGAAATGAAACTTTTCGAAATATTTGACTTTGAAAATGCCATCGCTATTTCTAAGATGTTTTGCTGCATTCATCTTAAAATATATCCCATGTCAAAAGATTAACGAAAGGGTTCAGCTTTCAATTCTTTGCTGTATTAAAATAAACGCCCTTTTTTTTAATAAATAACACATATTTTAAATTTATATTTATTATTCTGATAGAGTTATCTTAACGCTTCTCCAAACAGGTATATCATAATGTTTTAAATGTCAAACACATTCATACAGTTACGCAGGTTTACAGACACAGACACAGTTTACCTTTTTTTCAATTTCTTAACTTTATCATCCTTCAGAACACGGTTTGAGATTTCAATAGGCAATTTATCTCTTTGACAAGTTAAAGCTTCTTCTATTTAATATATCAGCTTTACAATAATATAAAACTTATATACTAATGTTTTTTCATCCTTTGCACTGCTTTGATTTTTTTTGCAATGCAACCATGTTTTTTTAAATTAGGCTATATCCTTACAATTCCACGTAGCCAATGAAAAACATGCTCAAGCATACTCGCTATCTTAATCCTTTCTGCTTGTTTCACTTTATTTATTTCCTGATTATTTTGTTTAGCAATCGAAGAACACACGTCAGACATGAATATAAAACAACTTTAACTTAGTGGCCGAGTCAGGTCTTCTGGAATGTGTGTGTGCGAGTTAATGATACTTAATGACAAGTTCTATTTGTCAAAAGACTATTAAAAAACTTGGCATGGGTTGGAGGAAACAGGTTTATCTCAATTTCGGCTTGCTCTGAATACGTTATTTTCTTCAAGATCATAAATCTCTTAATGCAAATAAGATTTTGAGCTGACGTGAATGAGAATCCTTACACTAACACTTCATTACTAACAATCCTATATTACCCATATGGGAAGATGGACACAGGGTAATATTTTTCTGTAAGTCACACGGGAGTTACACATTTACTTGGCATTTGATTGCTTGTTGTGAACCAATGAAAAAAGAACGTAGTGCCGGGACTATTTCATTCATTTTTCAAACTTGTCCCGACTGGTAATTTGTTTACCCTTAGACTGATTTTTAACAATGTTTATTTATTCCATGTAGTTGCCAGTCGTTATTTCTCAGATGTGCCGCCACAAACAACGTGAAATAATGTATAAGTAATTGATATCATAGAAGATCCTAATGACTGAAACGTTTCCGGGTAGGGATTTCCCAAATTTTAATTAAACACTTGTTTGGATTTTTTATTCAATGCGCTCAACAACAAAGATTCTTAGTTCTGACTCAAAATTGCTGTCCATGATAAGACGGAAAATTCACCTATTCAATATATACCAATAGTGGTCTTTTAGAAAAAATATATACACAATATGAGGTATGCATAAGGTAATTGTTAATCCAAGATAAATGACACAATTAGGACGTACGTGCGGGCTTTTTCATCGACCACAAGGAGACCAATTATCAAATTACATAAGGTACACTCCTGGTTGACTCTCGCGAGAGATTTTCAAAAAGATTACATACATATGATTTCATCCTATAAAATGTATATTAAATGTTTAACTACTCTAAAACTTTTTAAAAGGTCATTATAGCATATAATCTTCAACTTGAACAAACGATATAATTTGCCTTGGGGTTTAATCATTATTAGTGTAATTACATTCAGCATTATCTTCTATCATTTACAATTGATTAAAAACAAAAGAAGACAAAGAACATCCAACAGTCTCAATAAATCAGTAGGAAAGACTTGTTTCTAAAAAGGTTTCTGATGTGCAGTGTCAGGTTGAAATCGGAGGATCAATCAAGGCGTTAAACAAATTCTCCATGATAGTTACATTCGATGATCACTGATGTCCCAAAACTTTAGTCGTTACGATAGAAAGTTAATTTATACTTCTTTTGTCATTCTCTGTTTCCTAGTACAGGATGGAACTTCCCACGAGAACACCAAAATATCACGGGACGTGTACTAAGGTAATTGCAGCAAAAGTTGATATTTCCTTTTGGAAAAAGTGCAATTCGAATCTTATCGATGAATGAATCGTAACTTCTTTAATATGTTTCTGGAGAGGGCATTGCCAGATATTGATTCATTAATTACTCAGTTTCAAGTTTCTAAAAACAGCACACTTGATTGCGGTATCCGGATCTAATAATCTGATTGTTTCCTGTTGGAAAATTGCCGTGTAATCAACCATTATTGATTTTGTCATTAAAAATGTTGAGAAAATGGAAGTTTCGGGAATGTATTCTAAGATATAATTTTTTTATGACTTTACCTCATCCATTACATTCCTGAAGAGACCCGTGAAAGGATGAGGCTCTTGACGGACATTTAGAAGTCGGAACATCTTACAAACAAGGCTTGGTATTGATTACAACTGCTTTTTTCTTCTTCATCACTAACTTTCTGTGCAGGAGTCAACGTCTCTTGCTACTACTGCTTGTGGATAAACGTATTCATGATACATCATTATCTGATACAGTTTTATCATTGTGATTTCTTTCATCATTTTTCATAACTTCATAAAAACGGATTTGAAATGCGGTATGGCAGACGTTACAGTATCAGAAATATTACAGACATACATTTTTTCTATATGTATAAGTTGTTTACCTATCGATCGTGTAAATAAAAAGTTTAACACATCTATTTAAATATCATGGTGCAAAAAGGTTTCAAATTTATATTGATTTTTATATTTACAAACACAAAAGAAAGTCTTTGAGACCAACAAATCCACTTGTACTTTTATAACCTGCTTACTTTCTAACAAATCAGACGACTGTCTCATGTTAACACGTTGAATCATTGGCAGATCAACTTTTATATCCTTTGAGTGTAACATTTAAGTCTGCCATTCGTAGTGGCAAAGAGCAACGCCAGTTCCATTCCCAGCCGAACATGAATTTGTCTCTATGTAGTCACAGCAAATATTAATAGACAACTATTGTAAATCAAGGTTTATGTCATATAAACATTGTGTGACTATTTCACAAATAAATTTCTGGATATATTTTTGTTAGATTTTTCAAATGGCTGTGACAAATGTGCACTAATGGTCGAACATAAGTATTAATGAGAATGATGAATTGAAACTCTTTCCGTTTCACCAAAATATCAAGTAAATACTTAAATCTTTAATAATCCTTTCATTGACAATAAGGATTTCAGTTGTACAATGTATTTCTGTTGCAAATTTCATTTCGTGATGTATACATGTAGTTGAATTCACATTTTACCTGAAGGTGAACACCTACAAATCACCCTAAGCCCTCATAATGGCGTGTTTTACAATTTCCAGTCCAAATACGTTAGTTACAAAGAATCTATATTAATGAAATATATAATACGACAAAACCTATAAGGATTAAATTCTTGCATATTAAGAGGGTGATAGATGTTTTATATCAACAAAAACCTAAATTTCAAAGTTCATCACTAGTGATCCCGAATGCTAGTGGCAGTAGACCACAGGAACAGCACTCACTCAGAAAATTAAAATAATTCGTTGAGTTAACTACATGAAAAACAGAACTCACTATTGGAACAGAACTGTTATCTGTCAAATTACAAATGTTTCAAAATCCTATTTCTTTATGAAAGAAACTCGACCAACAAGAGACGCATGACTTGGGTTTATAGGATTCTCCAAAACAATGTTTTCTTGTTTGTGAATTAAGTGAACACAAAAATATCAACTAAAGATTTATTTAGTTATTAGCCAAAAGAAATTGAATATTGAAATGGTCTCCGTCCGTCCGTTCGTCCGTTCGTCCGTCCGTCCCGATAATGTTTCCGGAGCACAACTCCAAAACGGTGAGACCTATCTCGACGAAACTTGGTATGTGCAACGGGCATCATGCGGAGATGTGCCTTTTGGGGTTTTCAACTTCTTTGCATTTTTATTTTTACCCGTTTCCATGGAAACGTAACATAGGATTTTGTTTCCGGAGCACAACTCCAAAACGGTGAGACCTAGCTCGACGAAACTTGGTATGTGCAACGGGCATCATGCGGAGATGTGCCTTTTGGGGTTTTCAACTTCTTTGCATTTTTATTTTTACCCGTTTCCATGGAAACGTAACATAGGATTTTGTTTCCGGAGCACAACTCCAAAACGGTGAGACCTAGCTCGACGAAACTTGGTATGTGCAACGGGCGTCATGCGGAGATGTGCCTTTTGGGGTCTTCAACTTCTTTGCATTTTTATTTTTACCCGTTTCCATGGAAACGTAACATAGGATTTCGTTTCCGGACCACAACTCTAAAACTGTGAGACCTAGCTCGACGAAACTTGGTATGTGCAACGGGCATCATGCGGAGATGTGCCTTTTGGGGTTTTCAACTTCTTTGCATTTTTATTTTTACCCGTTAATGTTTCCAGAGCACAACTCCAAAACGGTGAGACCTAGCTCGACGAAACTTGGTATGTGCAACGGGCATCATGCGGAGATGTGCCTTTTGGGGTTTTCAACTTCTTTGCATTTTTATTTTTACCCGTTAATGTTTCCAGAGCACAACTCCAAAACGGTGAGACCTAGCTCGACGAAACTTGGTATGTGCAACGGGCATCATGCGTAGATGTGCCTTTTGGGGTTTTCAACTTCTTTGCATTTTTTCCGTTCGTCCGTCTGTTCGTCCGTCCGTCCCGATAATGTTTCCGGAGCACAACTCCAAAACGGTGAGACCTTGCTCGACGAAACTTGGTATGTGCAACGGGCATCATGCGGAGATGTGCCTTTTGGGGTTTTCAACTTCTTTGCATTCTTATTTTTACCCGTTTCCATGGAAACGTAACATAGGATTTCTTAAAGGTTGTTTGTAGAAAAACAACATTATCACTGTTCAATATTCCACAACTAGTATCCTTAACTACCCTTTCCCTTTGGCGGGTGATATAGCTAACTCTGTCTGCTTGTTGTTTTTAATTTAGGAAAGAAAATTGATAAAGTGTTCTCGTATTCGAACTTAGTAATTTGTTGAAATTGTTTTTCATTAAACATATAATTTAACATACATTTGTTACGAAATCATATGAATATCTTGGAGTCTACTTCTCAGATCACCTTTGCTTCTTAGAGCATGCAAAATATTGTTCCACTCTGGCCAAAAGGGTACTAATTGGTGTTCTTAAAAGTATCAATAAACTTGTTGATATTGATTTGACTTGAAAATTCTTCCGATTTTGTTGTATGGATTAGAAGTATGAGGATTTAAACATTTTGATGTTATTGAGAAAATACACTTATATGCATGTAAAAGATTTCTGGGAGTGAAGGCAAATACCTATAGTAATATGGTACACGGAGAATGCGAAAGATATCCGATTCACAAGCAAGAATAATAAAATTCGCCATTTGAATATGCCTTCTAAAAGATATCCACGACAATGTTACAATATGATGAGTTTGTATGATAAGATAGGAAGGCGAATTGGGTATCGAACAATACAATTGGATATGGGGATATATGGCAGAGTCAAAATGTTAATTTTCATTCAAATTTTGTTTCACATATTGTCTGAAAGAGACTGAAAGATATTTTCACACAAGAATGGGCTACGTCAATGTTACTTTCAAGCAAATGTTTTTACTACAGAATGTTTAAATCATATTTTTACAGAGGGTATTATTTGAGTTAATTAATTATGAGAATTCCGGAATGCATTTGCACGCTTTAGGTGCTTATCGCACGATTTAGCAATAGAGACTGGAAGATATCAGAGCATAGCAACGGAAAATAAAATTTGTAGGTTGTGTAATCTACATTGTTTGGAAGAATTTCATTTCCTTGTAATATGTCCGATGTATGCTGACCTGTGAAAAAGCTATATTCCTAAATACTATTTCATACATCCATATAGGTTAAAATTATCTATTATTAAATGCTGAAAATACTGTTCTTATTCACAAGGTATCAACTTTTATTTATCATTGTATGCTACTTAAAAGATCATGTATAAATTACATAACTGGACTGTATGGTTTATTGGCCGATTATTGGTTTCTTTACAATGAATTGTGATAACATAAATATTATTTATGTAAATCTGTGAATGATGTGTTCAGATGTAATGGTATATTTTTTCATTTTTACTCATATTATGTCGATTCAGATGAAAAATCTTCATTAAATAAATCATGCCAACTGGTAGTCTGTATTGTTTGTTGTTACTGTATAATTGGTTTACAGAAGGACGATATGTCAACAAGTGTAAAAGGTTTAAGATTAAGACCCTTAATTCAAGTTATAATCACAAAGCATGATTTACTTGTGATTTAGACTAACATTAATCGTCTTTTCAAGAAAACTCTGTAAGATATTTAATACTCAGATTCATTTCATTCGATAATCTTAACAAATATTTCATCCACAAAGTTTTCATTGTATAGCGGAGACGTTCATCATAATGTACATTGACTATTTTATAAGATGTTTCATATTTTGATGTAAGCGTTAACATATGCACATGCAAGGTCTAAAAGGGTCATTATTATGTGATCTTATTTTTCCGGCGATCCGATTGGTCGAGAAGCGGTCACGTGTCAGTCGACAGAAAAGCATATTGACTTCACTCCGAGTCCGACCAAAAGTGATATTGACTTGACATAGACATAATGACGTCAAACCGTTGTTACATGACGTCATTGTATTGTTATCGTGACGTCATATGACCGTCGTGTTGAACAATAGATCCAAATTGCTGTTCATGACTGTAGTTTTTTCTTTTCTTTTCGTATATAATTCAAAACTTCGTCCTCTGTCAATATTGCTTTCCTCGGGTCTATAAAAACAGGTATTGACCTCATCACCAGTCTATAATTGTATAGTATTTTTGCAAGATGGTTTCAAAACGAATGATCATACTATGATCACTTAAGCTTCATAATTCATAATTTCATGTATTGTTGTTATGATATGCGATAAAATATACATGTATGATATATAATTTTCTAGAAATAAAACTAGATCAATGCATTTGATTCCTTGTTGGAAACGGATACATTTAATTGTATTGTACCATTTTCTATCAACAATGTTGCTTTATCAAAATAAATAGTATAAAAATACTGTCACGTATATAGGACGTAAGCCTTTAAGTAATTTATGGAACATCTGATGTTTAAATTGATTTTATTCGAACATTGTCTTAAAAAATATTCATTGAGCATAGATAGTATTTTATTTGACTTTGAGACCCAAGTAAAAAGTAAACAAGATATTAAAAAGAAAGAAGTTAATACTTAAGCTTTGTAATGGGTACATTCTTTTAAGCTATTAGGAATAATGTTATATATTGATCTTGAAAATATGATTGAAATCAACTATTTGGATAGGTTTAAGGATATTGAAAACCAAATGAAAATTTGGAAATGTCGAATATGGACCCCTTTCGGTAGAAATATAGTCCTTAAATCATTGCTGCTACCCAAAATAACTCATTTTTGCGCATCTCTCCCATCGCCGTCTGATCATATGATAAAAGCTTTCCAATTAAAATGTTTTGATTTCATATGGAAAGGAAATCCGGACAAAGTAAAACGAGAAATTATTGTAGTCAGTATACCTATTGGAGGTATTAGAGTCCCACAAATATGCTATTACATAGCTGCTCAGAAGAAAGCATGGTTGAAACACTATTATAACACATATAGTGAGAAAACCTTTTTTGTTTTTCCCAATAATATCATGGAGTGTATATCTATCGAATTGTAAATCCTTGAAGAGGGAAATATATTCTTAATTTATTTGGTACAATGATAACATAAAGATAAACAACCAATCCGTTTTCTATAAAAAAAACATGTACTCCGCTGGTGTGACATTTGTTATTGATCTAATTACTGATACAGGCAGCTTATTATCATATGAACAATTTATAACTTTGTACACAGCTAAGTGTGACCCGGTGACCTACTATGGAATTAAAAATTCGATAAAGGAATATCTTAATATATTTCAACCCAATGCTTATCAGTTACCTAAAATTCCAATATTGTCTTACAATCATATGCAAATACAAGCTGGACGTAAAGGATCAAAACACTACTACGATATATTATTGAATAATTCTTTCCAAAAAATGAAATATAATCATAAATGGGAACAAATTCTTAACGAAATCTTTTCTGACTCTGAGTGGAATATGATTAATGAAATGCCTTTTAGATGTACCGAATGTACTGAATTGAGATGGTTTCAATATCGACTTATACATAGAATTTTACCTGTGAGTTCCTATCTCTTCAAATTTAACTATATTGATTCACCATTATGCTTATTCTGCAAAAATGAAATATGTGACATTGCCCTTTTATTCTGGGACTGTGAATTTATTAACTCTCTTTGGAAAGATATCCAACAATGGAACAATTTAACTCCCATCTAAACATAGTGTTCACAAAGAAAGAAATAATACTTGGATATGTATCCAAAAACAACGACCCATAAATGTTATAATTTTGTTGATCAAGCAAATTATTCTGAAATGCCATAATAAAGAGCCAGATATAACTATTTGAAGAATCCAAAGGAAGTTATCACACTATAATGATATAACAACAGCAATAGCCTACTTTTCATGTCAGTAGGACAAGTTTGTTAAATTTTGGTCAAGTTGTCACCACTTGTTCACTTAGTCAATCGTTTTGCCTTTTGTCCATAAAAAAAAGATTTAAAAAGACGATGCTCAATACGAATTGTACCCCATATCCATCATCCAACATGTAACTATGTAAAAAAAATGTGGAATATGTTTTTTTTTACAGAATTACAACCAGAGATTAGAAGAAAACGTAAGTTAAATTGAAGTATAAATTTTGTTTCAGAAAGACTCTACAAAAACATTATCTTAGATGAAAGCTTCTGGTCTCAAGAGTGTTTTTTCTTTCTTATTTCACTTAAATAACAAAACCTTCTAAATCAACATTATTCAGGACCAGATACTAGTTTGATTAGGAATATAAACCTTCCCCAGAAATCACGAAATTGCTACTAAAAACGTGCTCAGGAATTATATATGAAATACGCCTCAAACTTTTGAATATTGCCAACAGTTTGACATGATTATCTTGTGATTATGTTTTTATATCAAAATGTAAGCTGTTTAAAATCAATACAATTGCCGAAAGCCATTATCTCAACACTGTGAAAAACATTTTACATTTCACAAATATTTCAAATACCGGAGGCATAGATATGACCCAGTTTTGTAAAAACAACAGTCGAATTTTAACAAAAAGCGAGCATTCCATTATAACTTAAGAACACAACAGTTAGATGCCTGTCGTATCAATTGTGTATGAATCTATTTAAGAAATGAATTTCATCATATGGTTGTCCACACGGTTATAACCTGTTTGAAACTTGTAAGATAAACTTGTATAACCGGCAAGCTTGCGACGCCGGTTATACAAAAGTTTATCTTACAAGTTTCAAACAGGTTATAACCGTGTGGACAACCATATGATGAAATTCATTTCTTATAAATTCAAACGTTGTATTTAAAGCGAAAATGCATTCGAAATGCAATTCTATAGCTGCTTGTCGCACTGACCTACGTACCGGTTACACCAAGACGGATCTCTACCCGTATTCAGACGCATAAACAAAATAGTTCCAAAGACTCGGTAAAAATGACACTTTTTTATTCTACAAATAATACATTTTGTGTATCAAAAAACTAACAATGATTATATTTTTGGAAAAAAGTGGAAAATGTAAAGTTTAATTTAAATAGATCAAAGTTAACAAATAACATTCGCGTATTTATACTGTCCAGAATCTAGGTGACAGTACAGCGTGTTTTGGCTAGTTCCGGCACGATATCGTATAACCTGCATTTACTGAAGGTTATTTTGTATAACCCTCAACTTTGGGTTCATTGAAATGTATACCGATCACATGACCATGTCTGATCCAATCAGAATGCAGCATATCGTTTACATCACAAAGTCTGAATTTATTCTTCTGTGAATTCATTTTGAACATTCTCACTTGGGTCTATAACCGAACTGTAGAAGTTAATCAGTAGCTGCAAACAGACAGGGTTAAAACCATTTAGCTGAGGGTAGTTCTGGTGCAAGCGCTTTTATTATCTTCGGAGCTATGTCATTAGCTAAAGCTGTTTCCTCTCTACTCCTCTTAAATGGTGTTGAATAATTAATGTATGAGACCTTTAATTTTTAATTTGTTAAGATTCTCAACTAAAATTTGTTAATTATCAGAACTGGACCTGCTATGCCACTTTTATCTAAACCACAATGTAAAACTATCTAGTTTTCCTATATAGAAATAAAGAGTTTTCTGTCGATTACGCTGAATGACAACAGAGACCTAAGAACCCTGGTAAATAAAAAAATTGTTGATGGATGTTTTCTTATCACAAAAAGGCACAAAAGTGTCCAACTGTTAATGAAATGATTTAAATCACGTCACATTTACCTGACAGCACGTTCTCCTTTACATAATAATACCACATTACAGATGTCATTTGTTTCATTACAGTATTGCTATTTCAGTTAATTTAGTTAAGTTAACACAGTACGTGCATGTAAATGTCGTTTACTTATAGACAAGGGGTTATCCAAAATGAGATGTTCAGTAATGTTGATAAAAGGAACACGCCGTCCATTGCGCGACAACAATTATCTGCTTTGATCCGGCATGAATCCTTAATACTTGCTAATGCTAATGCTAATGCTAATGAATCTTACGTGTTGTTATTGTTCAATAAAAACATTGTTATGAAGAAAGTGTGATACTGTGGTGTGCTATATGCTTGATGTACACTGGCTAGCATTGGATGTTTGAGATGAATATGTTGCTGTACATGGTATTCAAAATGATTTGAAAATCACTTGCCAGGAATTAAATCTACAATATTTCTTTTTTTATCGAAGTGAATGAAAATGATCACTTGACCATCAATTCTTTGATCTATCATTTTGATCCTACAAGTATCAACCTATGTTACTGTTAATTGTTGTACCAAATCAAAATTGACATGTCTTTCAAAACAGATATAAGGCACTCGCTAAAACTGATGCAAGGAATGACTTTCAAAACTTGTTTTTATATATTATTTCCATCATCAGTAATCTTGTGACTTATTTTGAATGTAATTTGCCATCGATATGAAACCCTGGAAAACAATCTGCTATATGCATTTAGAATTATCCAAAAAATTCCTTTTTTTAGAAAATTCATGTTGCTGATAGTCATATTTTCGGAAATTTAAATTTCCTCAATGTAGACAATCACAACATATAAAACCCAAACCAAAAGCAAACAAAAGTTTAAACTTTAGCAAAATGAGAATTATTATTTGAGTATCGACACGTGTTGTCACATAAAATTCAGATACCAATCGAATGATATATATTTTCCAGTATGCTTTTAACGAGCTGCGTGATTTTTGTAACAACGATAAAGCAATTCATACTGATGTCTTTATGGTTGTCTTACAGTTGCAGCTGCCACTCTGAATTATTCGGGGGCGGGAAAGCGCAGTGGTGTGAATTGCTCTACCAATGGTTCGCGAGTTCCAGCCGATGCTCGCAAGTTCCACTGCAACTCATAGCTACAATAGAGTTGGGAGCTCACTACAAACACCATTGAAAACAGCGTTACACCTCAAATCACCTAAACTAATCATAATTCCTTCAAAAACTTACGCATCAGTACTGCATGATGACAGAAGCATATTAACTATAGAGGCACAGGCCACCCTGGGAAAAATCTTCAACTCCAAATGATTTTAAATATTTTCAGATTCTCCTACCGAATTGCAGGTGATTAAAATTGCAAAACTGGTCGGGGATATTTTATCTATCCTTAATACTTTTCTCCCAAATGCCTTAAGTATAAAAGGTTACAATTAAGCTGAGACAGCAGCTCAATTAGCTTAAAACTTCAAGCATGTTTCTCTATTACATAGATTCAAAATCTGCTTTCAAATAGTTCATCAAACAGCGTCGGAGGTTCCAAAGGGACAAACAACAACGCAAGAATCTTAATTCAATTTAACCTCTTTTATGGTTGTAAATCCCCCTTAAAATATGAGTTTATGTAAAATCACGTATTTAAGAGGGTATAACATTCCATTACTCAACCCGATTATACGTAGATGTAGAATTGGGTGTCTCGTATCCTGCGAACATTCCATTCCGCCATTTTAGTGTGGAAACCTTTTAACCTTTCAGCAAAGGAATAGTTACCCGTAGCCTAACCGAACATCGTGCGTTTAATTAATAAATAACTGTATCGAAAAAACAACATTGATTTTGGGATCCCTTTTTTTCCTAAGAAAACTTGCAACGATGCCTTTATTCATAAGGTAATTAATCATATCAGCTCTTTACCAACTGTTTAATAATTTGATGATGTTTTTTTTCAACCGTTTTGCTGATAGGTTCTGTTTTTTAATTTCCTTTTAAAACAGTTCCATGACGCAAATGGCTTAAATATTGCTTAAGCAGCGCTTAAAAAACCCCACTAACTCGATGAACCTTTTTAAACGGGCATCATGCGTATTGATGCCTTTTTAAAATTTCTGTAATTTTTGCCGTTTTCTATTATCGTTTGTAGCCGTACTTTTATTTAGCGACTTTTGATCGTTTCCGTAGAGACCAATGTGATTGATATTTAAATGTGATTCATTCCTTAGTTTTACATTTTACTTGTCAGTCTGCGTTGACACTAAACTGAGGGTGTTTTTTCAGGTGACTTTGTGACCTGATTCAGGATAATTTCTTTTTGCGCTTTCAACATCTTTGTATTTGTCACTATACAGACCGAGATGAAGAAGTTCATTTACTTTTACAATCTTTTATTAGCACGCTAAGATGTTGAGCAGCATGAGCATGGTACAATAATTAGATGATTGATTTCTATATGAGATATGAACAGATTATACTTTATCAAGCATGTGTGCAAGCGGCGTCCATTTCCTGCCAATAACATTAAACCTTTGATATCTTTTCCAAAGAATATCTAAATAGTAAAAATGCCTTTTATGATTATAATGTATTTGTAGTATGCTTAAAGCTGAATATCAAGGTTTTGGAAATATGTATAATTCTTTTTGTAATGAGATATATATGATTTAAGAGAACATATTAACATAACTTACCCACTACTTTTCAGTGAATGTCTACAATTTGCGTTTGAGATTGTTAGCAATTACTTCAGGTTCTCCATTATTGACACACTAAAAATCAAATACATGGAAAATATTGTCCAAAAGTGTAATAAATAATGTTATCAAAAATATCAAATGTCCATATGCTTGCATTGCTTGTTACATTTGTACTTTGGTACATGCAATAGTCGGCTTTGCTTATTAACTTTGTATAAATCATTCCCTCAAATGATGTTTTATTGACAAGAGAGATGTTGTTTGAAGTCACTATATGCGATAATAATTTCGGATTTGCTTGAACTCTGAATTACGAATCTAAACCGAACTAAGATTTGGTGAAATGAAAAAGCTTGTTTTGTCGACAAACAACTCGATATAAACATTCGGGAAGATTATCTATGCTCACAGACATCATTAAACCAGCACATATGGTATGTGTTACTTATCAAGGCCACTTTCACATTTTTGTTACATTTTAACGGCTTTCATTTGTATACAGTGTTTTTTGATTATATTTGTGCAAACATATCGCGTGAACTTATATATCACTGAACTTATACGGTCATACATATTCATGAACTCAACAATCGATATTAATAAATTCATGAAACTAAACCCATATTCGTTTTGAATTTAAACTGGCATGAAATGTTTCTTCAAACGTTTTAGCATCAATGCCAGTCTCTGTTTTACCCTTTTATTTTAGTGTTCATTCATCAAACATGTTCTATATGGCATTGTTATCTACATTAATCATCTGGTTTAGTGATTTTGAGTAAGAGGGTATTGGAATATGATTGTAATAAAACAAAGAATTCAGACCCCAGTTATTACAACATGTAACCTGCAACTCATGTTTAACGAATATGGGTTACAATTTGAACTGCAAATGAACATCACACAAAGCGCCACGCACATCCCTTTAAAGGAAACCCATTAAGAAAATCAGCTTAATCTTTATACAATACTTTATGAAATATATCTTAGGCATGTGAACATTATGTTGTTTGAATCAACAATGAAGAGACGCCGTCACATGTTCTGAAGAGTAGCAAAAGGGTGTTCCGTTCAATATGGTGATTAAATCATGTGTTTCGGTCTCAAGATAGATCGAAATCCAGAAAATGAACTGCTCTTAATCATAATTTTGGAAACATATTCTAAACAGAATGACGACAGAACTGAGTAATTGGTTACCTGGAAGTATCGACATAGGGCGAGCGATTTCTTTTTCTGTTCACGTTTAAGGGTGTTGTTCGATTTTCATTGAAAACCTGTCCTTGCCATTTAGAGTTCAATGATAAAATGATATTTTCGAATCATGGGAGCAACTTTGGTATTTCGGTACACTAAAGCAAAATTGAAAGTCAAGAAGATCACAACAAGTCTTTTAAAGACGCTGTGAATGATCCTTTAAAATCCACTGGTCTATACAATTCGTGAACGGACGGTCAGGTTGAAGTATCCAAACATTTCGACAACATGTAAATGTAGAACTTAAAGGCACTAGTGCACGTTTTTCGGGCTCAAACTAGCTAATTTAAGGCTTACGAGGGTATATATAGTCACTTAAGCTTCCTATTGATGAAATAAAATACTTATTATTCGTTAGAATGAACCTGAATTCGTTAATAAAACCATCGTAGCGGATTGCTCGGAATACGCCTACATTTGCCATATATGGAATGTAAACAATTGCTCCGCACATCGGAAAGTGTCGCACGCGGTGTTGTGATGATTATCAAACTGGTTTGCAATCATTGCGCATACGGTTTTGTGACAATCAGTTGATCGTCGACACTTGTTGAATCGCTGTTTACAAGAAATTCATCTTATAATTGATGTTATAGTTTCGATAAAATATGCAACACGATGCCCTACCGAAACTGAAACATGATTTTTTTAATTGCTTATTATTACAAATCTTTTCTCATTTTGGAACTGCCAAGAACAAATAGGCTAGTATAGGGCCTACTGAACTCTTAAAAATCACAAGGCCTAAAATTTGTAAAATCTATATGTGAATGATGTGCTTTTAAATCCCCATGAAGTATTTCGTTGTTATATTACATTTCCAAAGATATATAAACTGGTCTGACCGTTACCATCTCGAACATTGCAATAGGTTTTCACAGAAGATGGAATAGTAATGAAAAACCTACGTGATGTCGAAATATAAACCTAATAGTGCATGTTCTAATTGATGTTACAATCAGAAATACGTAAGATGAAAGCGCCCTTCGTTTGAAAGTATATCTGATGTCCTGTTTATATTTATAAGTTGTGAATTCATAACGGCACTCTAAATTAGCTGATTATTTGTTGGCAATGACAATCTTGAGATGATGTGTTCTCCAAATTATTGAGAATGCAAACTGAGAAATGTTTTAATATAGCTGCTGTCTTTGTAGCTACAGTTGCTTCGCCAAAACAGGCTCTTTGATACCCTGACGTCGCCTTCTAAACTCGGTGATACTGGTGGAAGAGGTTATATATAGCTACCGTCTTTGTAGTTCATCAGTTTTTTCATGATTTTTGCTTTTATCTTGGATTGAAGACTTAGGGAATGATATCCAATGAGCCATCACAAAACATGCACTTATAACTTGCTTCTCAAAATACGCCTACATACGATTTCAGCATTCTAAAGTAGTAGAGTTCCTGGAGGGGTGTATACCGTATTCGACGTGATAAGCGCCTGGGGCGCTTAAAAAATTGGTAAAAGGGGGCGCTAATTAAAACGATAAAAAATTTCCTCAAGTTTAGTCTTGAAAGTGTTTTTTACGATACACATGTCTTTGAAATATGGTTTTATAACTTTTATCATTTTGATGGTGGCTGGGACTCTTGAAATACCCTGTATTCTTCACTTTAGTGGAAGTAAAAGACTTATTGCAAGACTGAAAAACCTTCCTCAATGAATCAGCATGCAAGGTAAGCAATGTTGAGAGGTGGGCGCTAAATCAGGACGCATATTGTTCAGTCACAAACGTGGTGGATGGGCGCTTATAGGAGAGTGGGCGGTTATTAAGTCGAATACAGTAATATTTTCCTCCTTTTGTGTTCACCAACCAAGGTGACTTGACTTTCCCACACTGGCACTTAACGTTCTCAATAAATCGAGAACATAAATTTAGCATGTATTCGAGTTATACGCTGAGAATGCTTACTAATTGGCTGAGCAAAATAAATAATGCAGACATCAGTTTTGGATGTTATTTTAAATTTCTCTAAAAAGGCTATTTGTTTGAGACAAACAGACAATTCTAGTTCATATTTATGTGAATTGTATACAATTTGTAGCATCCATCAATTTCCTGTATGACCTGTTTACTTGAGAGAAGTCAAAGGATGGCTTATGTTTTGACCAATGGCCTGAATTTGAAGAAGTGTGAATACCAAATCCTTAATAAATTACTGTCATCATATATGAGAGATAGTCAGGACATTGAGCTCATGTGAATTGGCTTTGGTGAAGAAATCCTTTGTTGACAATGCTCGACCAGACCAAACTTGTGGGGAAATCAGGACATAACGTACAAAGTTGACTCAGTTGCACACTATCATTTCCTGCATTTTTTAAAAGCATATCACAACCGAAATCAGAACACCACTGCTGGATGTCAAAACTTGTAGTTGGTTTTCTTTTCAAACCTAATATATATAAGGCCACCCCTCCTCCCTCCCTGCCATTTGAAATAAATATCTTAAAACATAAACACTATTTACTTTATCATAATAAACTTATTGATCACTATACATGCCAGATTGCAAATGACATTGAGAGTAATCTTTAACTAAATTGAAGTAAGAAAAACAAAACAATAAATGTCTCTCTTGTGAAAATATTTATTAACAGACATAGGATGGTTGAAAACAAGACCTTTGATAATGTATAATGTAAGTTAATGTAAGAGAAAGGAAAAACAATTACTTTTCTCTTGCATATCAAATGTGTTTAAATACTTGTACTAGTTAATAGGTGTTTTTCCTAGTCACTTCCTCTTTATACCTCTCCAGCCCCTTCCTCTCTTCTGCCCCTCCAGGTCCTGCATAAGAATTTCAGAGTCTTGTAAAAAAAATTATCATTTATGCTACACAGACGTGTTATTTACCTCATCTGAAATTTCATGTGCCATCCTACTTGTTTACATTCAGTATTTTATCACAGCCATGAGGGTTAAACACTCTTAACTAGTGCCCCTGCCACACTCTTATTTCCATAGCACAAGAATGAAATAATAGGAATAGGAAATGAAGGGCATGCCCCATGGCCCTCAGGTGGGTCATAAAGTTTACAATGCAATGAACATGTGCACAAGATTTCAACCTTCAAGGGCTTTTGGGTCTGGAGAATATGAAATACTTTTCTATGACCCTCATTGGGGCCATAGAGTCACCAAAATCCACAAATCATAATCACCCTTGGCCAGGGTACCTTTGCACAAGATTTCTGTCTTTAAGGGCTTTTTGATCTTGAGGAGATGACTCCCAAGGCCCTCATTGGGGCGAAAGAATCACCAAATCTTCAATTTATTCTCCCAATTGGCTAAAGGACCTGTACACAAGATTTGGGTTGCCTAGTGCCAATGGATCAATAGGTTCATGAAAAAATAAAATGAAAACATATTACATTCTTACATTTGGAGGCAATAAAACTTGAACATGTTACATTTTGCTATCAATGATTTTAAAGGGAGATAGCATATCACATGTATATTCATTATCGTTATTATTCATAAAAATCCTTTGTATTCCTTAATGACAACAAAGCAAACCCTGTACAGATGATTTAAGCTCTGAAAACCAAGCGATTCTTTGGAAGAACTCAAAAATAGATCCATTGGCTCTTTAGTACATTAGAATTCACACAATTTATATAATAAGGCTGAAAAGAGGCTCTATTTGTAGGGTCATAAGGTCATCAAAACCTGAAATATGTAATTCCATTACCTAAAAAAGAAAAGACCCAATTTCAACAGGTAAATAATGTGGTTGATGTGGTTCTTATAAATGTCAAGGTGTGGCAAGAGCAGTTATTTCAATAAGCAAGAGGTCTGTAAACCATCTTTTGCTTTATAGGATAAATGCTCCTGGTAAAGAAGATGAAAATAGGTTTTGTGGTTAATATGGCCCTATTTGGGCTACAGGGTCACCAAATACATTATTATGAATACAATCTTCATGAGGGAGTTGTCTTGACACTACATTTTATGTTTCTAGGGCTTTATTGAAAATTTTGACTTTAGGGAGTTGCCCTTGTGCTCTTTATTTGGGACCACAGAAACACAAAATCTACAATTTATATTCCCATAGGCCAAGGTACATGTTTACACATTTTCAGCTCTTGAAAGGCAGGGGTTCATGCGAAGTACAAAGAGCGAAATATTTACGGACTAATGTATGGACGGACAGACAGACACCAGTTGCCATGCCATGCCATGAGCCCAACCGGCCAGCCAGATTTGATAAAAAGAAGATTCATGATAAAGAATACTAATATCAATGAACATATATATTCTGCATCTTTCACATAAAAGGTTTTGTCTGCATTATCATATGGTGCTTGGCGTGCACATCCTTCTTCGGGAAAAGATTATGCAGTCACTGTTAACCTGTAAAATACAAATAATGCATTTAGAATTTTAATATGGAAATGTGATCTGGCAATTAAGGTGATAGTGAGCACAGTTATATAAACTCCCTTGAGTTTGATCACTTTTACATGACATGCATTGATATGAACCTTTTGTAATCAATGAAGAGGGCAGATAGCTTTAATTTCAAATTCTGGGGTTTTTTTTTACCTAAAAGCTACATCACATTGGTAATTTCAACAGCTAAAGGGAATTTAAAATTAATGTATAGCTTTTTGGCCATTACCCATCAAAGTTGCAAGTTGCAACTCCTAAAAGAATAAATATCATCAGGTAGTTGACACTGATAAAAAAAATTCATATCAAATACATTTTGAATTACAATCAGGAAACTATTTCAGACTGACTGAATCATTGAAATCTAGATACCTCTGAGTAAATAAAAGCTGGGGAATATACAGTAGTACAAGTCAGTATTATTCAGAATTGACTTAGTATTGTTACTTCATTATAATTAAATCCTTTTGACAATAATAGAATGAATCAATACTCTTTCTGCAATTGTTAACTTACTAAAGCTCTGAAGTTGATAACATAGTAGAAGAAATTGAGCAATGGTTGTCCAGGTCCAATTCTTGTCAATCAGTTCTGTGCATAGAGAAAAAGGAACTTGTCATTAAACTTTACATGCATTCAGAGTTTAAACATTTGCATCTCATATTAACTTATTCAGTTATTATAAAATTTATTTGACATTTCTTTTACTAGCCAAGTAGTAACATTTTTGTACAATGCCTGAATGGCCCACAGAAATTAATTTCTTACATTTGGCAATTGTAACTGACATAGAAAGACAAAAATGAAATTCCACACAAGCTACTAATACACAACCTCAACAATGTTGAAAAAATTAATGCTATAACATACCCAAAGTGACACTTCTGACACTATGTCCATTGCTTCGTGTTCAAATTATTATTTCTATGATGTGCATTGAGACTAGTCATGTCTCAGAAAGGCATCATTCCTGTCAACAAAACAAGATCTAATGTCAGATAAAAATGTAACAATTTAACACTCTTTACAGAAAACAATTTTCTTTGGATGCTGTTACTGAAATTGTTGATAGCACCTTTAATATAACTTAAGTTTTAAAAAGCTGGCACTTTGTTGCTTTTCATTTCAGAGATTAAAGGAAGAAATCCTATGTATTGCCATTGATAATCTTGAAATCATATTTCTGAGGGTAGGACTTTGGTTGCGCATAGTTTGTAAAAGAAACGTTTATTCATAAAAATAAGTAAAATTGAGAATTGAAACATGTGGAGAGTCTTTTAAGGAGTTAAGGTAATGCAATCAGCGCTATAGCTCATAAAGCTATCTTCAATTTGTTTCAATAATGGTCACGGGATCACCATACGAGCTGCAATAGGCCCACCAAATCAATTATTTGAGCTTGGTAGTTGGTACACAGGATTTGACCTTCCTAGGCCTTTTTAAAAAGAGCAAAATGTAGTTTTGGGGGTGTGCTCTCAGCGAGGCTTATTTAGGTCACATGGTCACCAAATCTATGAAAAAAAATTATCCAAGGAATCTGCACACAATGTTTCAAGATTCTAAGATATCTTTCTTCTGAAGTCAGAAGATATGATGAAAATAGGGTAGATGGGGATGGAAATAGGCTTTTAGGTTGTGGCCATTGTAAGGAGTCAAGGGATAAAGAAATCTATAAATCAAGAACCTTAAGGACCTAATTAGGAGTCGTTATAACCAGATTTCAGATTTCTAGAGTCAAATGTTCTGTTGAAGAAAATTAAAAAGTAAAGAGTTCATGAACAGATGAACAGACGCCAGATAAAATGCCATGCCCTAAGCCAATCAATCACAACCCATAACCAGGGATAGGGAAAGGCAGGGACCATGGGCCATTTTGCACATTGGATGAAAATATTGCCCATTCAAATTATAAATTTTACCATTATACTGAGGGGAATCGACCGAATGGCCCATTCAAAATTCTGAGAAATACTCAAAGCCCTGAAATGGCCCATTGTCAAATGTGTCTTTCCCAATCCCTGCATAACAAATCAGTTTCTAAGAGTTCCAAACCTACGGTTTTGTAGTCCTGTATGATTTATCTCCCAAAATATGAAAAGAGTCTTGTTTTGAATCGACTAGGAGTCTCGATTGTATCCCGGGGCTAAAGGTTGTCTGAAATAAAAGACAGAGGGATGCTTATTCCGGGGAAAACAGTATAAGCAAATCGATCAATAAAATTGACTTATTGCAATTACGAGCATTCGGAATAATTCATATTTGTAGTGAAAATAGCAGTATTGACTATTTGGCACTGAAAGAACAATGATAGATAGGCCTAGATCTACAGTAATAAATGATATAAACAGTAATTAGTTTAGTTGTAGGTAATATATCCCAATATATAGAAAATCTATAAAGTATATATGTAGGGATACGGACATCAGAGCAAAGATAGTGTGCCTTTTAAGGTCATAGGCTTCGTGTACACAAATCAAGCCTGATTTTCAAAAAACAATGTTTATTTTCTGATATACATTGCTCATAATAAATAAATATGACGAAGTGTTTCATCTTCGTGGATCTCGTATTTCAGAAAAAAATAATGAAAATATTTTTCATCATGAGAACGAAATTAATTCATTGATGCGATGACATACAAGGAAGATTTAGTGAATGAACGATTGACTGGAACATTGAAGTTTTGCTCACCTGTCACTGTCAGGGCTAACATTTCGTCTGTCATCATCGACATCGTGCCTCTCGCTTCGATCCAGCGTTGCATTGCCGTCTTCCTAAATACACCGTTGTTTACCTCGTCCTTATTGAGCAGCATCTGGTCCCAAGGCATTTGTATTCGGCGAATATTTGCAGGGATGCGTAGCTCGACCATAAACATAAACATTAAACCGCCATTTTGGTCCAGACCGAGTTTTGTCTGCAGCGACTTTTGTAGTGCCGACCCCGAGCAATGCCAAGGGAGAGAAATCCATAGGTTTCGCTTTAGTTCCTGGTTGTCCGACAGACGGCGCGGGAGTCGAATTAGTGTTACGGTCCGTATTATTGTTTTGAGTTTTATTAAATATATTTAAAATTTGAATACGCACATTTGTTCCAAATGTACCATATGAAAGAGTACCTTGAGGCTGATAGATTCTATCATCAAAAGATGACCGTAATCAACGCGTAAGTCTATAAAACGAAAAAAGGGTGTGCTATAGTGCTTTTAATGTTGAAGGAATATCAACTAATACAATGAGAACTGCATGATGACATAGCCAACATCATATTGCACGACGCCGACTCTGTCAGTAACGTTCGAAGCCCTGTTAAGATTTGTATGGGAATTGTTTGGTATATGTGCACGGCGTTTAGCTAATATTGTCATAGCGATATGTCTGACGTCATCAAATGAGTTCACAACAAAATTTCGTTTCAAAATCTTGATAGCTATTAATTATTGAAATTCCTAATATGTCACAATTTATGAAAAGATTCAGCGCATTTAACATTAATTACGCACATAGTGATGTTAGCAATCACTCCTGAAAGTTTCATTAAAGTATGCCCATGCGTTAAGCTCCAGCAGTATGTTTTATCTGACAAAATGTAACCGAACTGTGATTATTGCAAAGAAGTTGATAATGCGAAAAAACTATGACAATTTTAAATTAGCTATGCTAAACTTTTCGTTTGTATTGTTATTAAGCATCTATTAAAATAAGTTTCAAGTGCACCCTACTTTGAAGGCTTTCTGAGAAAAAAGTATTTGAGTTTCATGCACTTAAGGTACATAACTTGTGATTTTAGCATGCAAGTATCTTTAGAGAAGAAGTTCAAAACGTCAAATAAAGCAATATGGTAAGGTAAGGTCTTTAAGACTGGCAAGTTTTGCTCTAATAGCATTAGGCGTTTACGCTAAATCGTGTCCAAAAAATGGTTGAGAAAAAATATAAATAACAATATGAATATATTTACATATCAAAATGCTCTTACTGTGTTGATGAAGCGGAAACATCTGTAATGAAAATTTCGTTCATGTCCATTATTTCTTTATACAAAATAAATAATAAATCACTCTTTCTTGCCCGTCAACTCTTAAAATTGGTAATATGAACTCAGAAATTATTCATAAAAAATGTCATTTCAAACAATAGTAAATCACAAGTTATATCCTTTGTAATCTATACCACTGAATAACATCTTAAACGTATGATCTGCAAAATGATTAGAACATCATAATTTCAATGCATTTGAGATAACAGTAAATCACAAGTTATATCCTTTGTAATCTACACCACGGAATAACACCTAAATGTATCATCTGCAGCATGATTAGAACAACAGTTATTCAAAACAATCTTTAAAATTCTGACAGTTGTATCGGTAACAAACAATGCGTCTAATTAGAAGTGACAAATAAGCTTATTGGGTCAGCTTTGAACGTCATATTGAATTTTGCTATGGATCACAGCTTAAGCAATTACTTGCAGGAAGTCAACAACTTGGAATTATATATATTCATTCCCTTTACATAGAAATTGCTTTGTTGCATATCGACTGAAAAAACCCGCCTCTGAAAGACATGTCAGAAGCCTGTTATGGACAGAGGTACACGTTCTCTGGATTTACAAGTTCTTCATTAAAGTTATATAATGATTTGGTGTCCAACACAGCTAATGGTTCTCAGTATTAAAGGAGCTCAAATTGTACCAATATCCTTCTCTCTATTTCTGTGCCTGTCTCCTTTTTGATTGTATAGGTAATCTGGTAAAAGGAGAAATTGGGCGGAAACGTGTGCATCTTATCGCCTGATTGCGGATTTGCTTCATGGCTTTGTAATAGAAATGTTGATGATTTTGTCGCAAATAGACGAATTACTTCTGAGACTAATCTTGTCACTTGGGAGCTTGGCTTAATGCAGACTTGCTTCTGTTCACCACGAAATGCATGTATAAAGGGTCATTCTTTAGGGTGTTACGGGATAAAACTCTCCAATGTTCATGACAGAGAACACGGACTGTACACTCCTAAGGGAGAAAGATAGAGAAATGTCCTTCACGCGTGGAAGGAGGAAGGGAGCCAATTTTTTCAACCATGGTATTCTTTTGATAATACACGCCTTATAACTTAGGCTCTTTGAGTACTGAGCATAATTTACATGGTCGAAATCAGCAACACGAATGCATAACAATTTTCTGAATGTGGACTTTTGAATATACTCGTAGTTAACGTTATCATCATACATTCCAGTACACAATCCACGCCGAAAGACAAAGTGCCTGAAGGAGGGTTTGAAATGCAAATTTCCCTATCACGACACCAACCAACCAATCTTCTGCCACTACAAGAAATTAAGCGAGAGAATCTGAAGCTATAAATCATAGATATTAACGTGTTCGATAAGTATCGAGCTGGAAGATCCTGTGAAGAAAAAGTCATAGTTATACTAAAAAAGCAATCCTGATTTTTCAAAAGCGCGAGTAATGTGACAGGTTATCATCCAGTATTGTGTGACCGCAAAGGTGGGCCCCATACAGGAAGACTAGCTAGCCCGCTGATCGATATTCCACAGTGAGTTATACCTCCGACTGCAGTCAGCTCCACGCTATAAGAGCGCCGTCGCAGTGCACGTTTGGTTATAATAGTTTGGACGTGGGCACTGTTCTTACAAAACTTCTTCTTTCTTCCAATCTGGAGTTTTCACGCGTTAGTTGGAGCAATCATCACTGTTAAAAGTAAGTGTGATTTTATTAAATGCAATGGTCAGCAGTAAGATTCCTTTGTCTTGATATTGTTTAACTAAATTGTTATCAGTAGATCACCTTTCACTTATCTTATTTCATGTCATGTTCTTAAAGAAGCAGTAGCACGGGGTTTATTTTATACTTTAAGTATCACGGAAACAAAAAGTTGTTCCAATTGGAGTTCTAGAATGTACCATGATCGGTTAAGCTGTGCGAGTCCATTTTCCTCCCTCAAACGATTAAAGGTGAAAGCGCATAAAAGGCCGCTAGTGGTTCTTGCTTGATACTTGATTATTTCCTCTTTAACTACAAATGATCGAGTTGAGTGATGAGATGTTTTGACCTTCTGAAGATAAAACATATGGTAAGTACTTACGTAAACTTAGGAAGGTCTGGAGAAACAAAACTTTCAAAACAACGTGATACTGCCCCTTTAAGATTAGAGTCTCTGTCAACTAAAGCGCAACTGTTCCCTTTGCAAGATTTTAAAGTATAATAATTCTGAACTTTATATTAGATAATATTTGAATTATTTTCTACATTATTCGTTAAAAGCGATACAACAATTACGAAGTTCGAATTAAACTATAATTTGATCCTTAAGCAAGAGAATTGATGAAAGTAACTAAAAAGATATATGTATTGCTAGACCTCGTTTCTTAAATTTTTAATATCAGTGATGAAAGAATGAAGAGACAGATGCCATTGGCAAATTCAGAACAGATTTACAGCTGGGAGGTCGCTTTCTTACATTGCTTGCAGACCATTTCATTCATTCTTCATACTGGATTGTCTAGTTGTTGACTTTGTCAAACAGATGTTAAAACCATTTATGAAAATGAGAGCAATTTCCCGAGTATAAATTTTATGTGACATCACAAATTATCAAATCTCAAGTTCAGTAAAAGAACAACCTAGTTTATAAAATAAAGAGCGTACAAATCAAACGTTACAAAGTACAAAGTTGATAAAATTAGACCGATACATTCATACATCTATTTTTGAAGGACTATAACGAATGGTTGAATATGTTATGTATTGATTAAAAATCACCCAAAAATACAATTTTGATGAACTTATTATCTCATCTGAATCCGTACCATCTGTTGATGATGCATTCAAAGGTGGCAATGTCTGCCTTAACAAAACATTGTTCTTGTGACCTCTGCTACATGTTAAGTTTTTATGAAAGTGGTAAAGGTCAACAATTCCGGTAAGTTTCGTCTTTAAACTCATTGTATGTCGTTCATCGCCCGTTCCTTCATCCGGCCATCTCTAAACTTTTCGGTTGATACCGTGACCATTCAGTGTTATACAATGTAGTTTTGGTATTCTATTACCTCAACTGAAAGCCATTTAGACCAAGACGAAATCTATTTTCGTCTTCTTCTCCAGAACTAAAAGCCCTAGAAGAACGAAATCTTTTGTACACGCTCAGTAGCCGCTGGTCATTATAAACTGTAGATTACATATCGTGGACATAACACATTGATCACAGCCTGTTGAGTCACAGATTTCCTTTATCTTCTAGCAATCCTTAACATATTAAAAATCTGTCCATTTATTTGAAAAGAAAACTGCCAAAATATTTTATGTAAACTTGACATGCGTCGATTTTGAGCTGTATTTTCATGTGCTTTTTGGCCTTCTTACGGAATAAACTTGTCACTTGTCACTTTATATACCATGTCAGAATGTCAGCGTTATTATCTGTTGACATTTACATTATATTATTTATGATATGTGTTTATTTAAATTTATCATACATTCCTAACAGCCGGTTATGTTTCCACACCAATGTGAATTTGTGCTGAATGATTTGGATACTGAGCAAAATATAAGGTGCGAACTGATCTATGTCGTGACCTTAGAATAAATTTTGACTCAACCATGTACATCAAATAGAAAAATAAATATATTTACATAATATATATGAACGCAAAAAACGTAAACGAAGCGAGAGAGTGAACGTAGCGTGAATGCACAGAGAATAGACGAAGCGTAGCTGAAATGTCAACTATGCTGAAAGTCTGAGCTAAAAACAAGTGAATGTAGCTAAAATTTCAACCAAGTTAAAGAGTCTCTAGGCATAGCAATTAAAACATCATAGCTAGAACGCTTAGAAATGTATTTCAAATGCCAATAAGGTAAACGAAGTCTTAAAGCGAAACTGACGTAGGTCGATTACTTATCAACTTGAAATAGTATGAATGTGAAAAACGGAAAACAAAAGGTTTAACACAAAGAAAATGAACAGAACCAGAACGCCAAGTAAATGAATTCGGATTAAATGTCAGCGTAACTGATTGAGCCTTAGCCGGTGGCAAACAGTGTGAGCTAAATCCCCTGCCAATAGGGAAAAGACTGAACAATGTTGAATAATACTTTTAAAGCTGCAACCACTAACCAACCTTTTCTTTGATAACTGTTAATGCAGATCATAGGTAATGAATCATTCTATACAATATGATTGATCCTCATAATAAGGTTCATTGTGATGGAGGTTAAGGAAACAAAACACAACTTCTTCTGCCATTGGTACGGCAAAAAGCTCGGGAGAAGTTTACAGAGATTGATAACGACGTCCTTCCACAAAATTAGTGTTCCACATACCAAACTAGCAAAAGCTTTTGTTTTTTTATTACTAGTTTTTAATTCCTAGAGGTGAGGTGATATGGGTTTTAGATGTACTTACTTCTGTTCCTTCGATAGCTATGACCTACGAGTTATTCTATATCGAATACAGCTTTGAATAATTATGCGGCGTCAGAAAGCATTTAACAACCTATGTATCGTAAATATATCTTTAAAGCCTTGAACTTATAGAAATGTTATTGTCCATAATGAACATGGTCATTTATCGTTTATGGTATTCGACATACACTTTGTTATAACCCAAATAACGCTAGATCCTACATATTGATTCATTTCTTTCAAAATGTGATGAAGGGAAACTGCCACGGGATGTGGTACGAACTTTACCGTCTGGCAGCCTATAAAATATTGTTGTGGCAACCTTTGAAGTATGCGGTGAAACCATTTACTCTGTGAGATATCCCATCCTTCACTCATACGTCATATTTAACCCTATAAGTATGGAAAATATGCATTCCACTATTAGCTTCGGATTTTACTTCAAAGGACAATAATGCTATACCATTTTTTAAATAATTCACTGTGAGCTCAAGATTTGACATGAAGAAAACGCTTTAGTGTATGTAGATCCGACGGACATATACATTCATCTTCGCTAAACAAAGTCTGGTGATGTGGGAGTATCAAAGGAAGGTTCTGCTTTGGTCGGACCGGTCCGGAATCACGATGCAATCATATGAAGAAGCTATATTTGAGGTGTTCCTGTGGTTGATATAGGAATACTTCCAAAATGAGTCCTAAAGAACCTTCCATGACAATGGGTAAATGATTTGTATTACACGAGCGAAGCGACTTTTTTCGTCAGTAACTAGTGAAATTGAATAATGTGAATGTGGCTTTATGTGTATCATTCGCACACATCAATCAAGAGAACTACCTGATGAATCGTTGAATGTGAGAGTTTCGTAGCCCTATCTTAGTTGATCAAGTCAACATAAACAGTATGTCCCAGCGTTTCTCTTTTTGTTGACTCAGCATTATCTACTCTGACAGCTGATTTTTGGCAAGACATGAAGAACTAAGCAATTTGGCCGAATGACAAATCAATATAGCCAAAAGATTGCAACAAAACGATATGCTAAACGGCATAACCATATGGTCAGACGACAAAGGGATAGAAACATAACGCTTTGCGGTTGAGCCATATAGTGTATATAATTCATATTGATACACATTGTCGGTTTCGAAAAAGCCAAAAGATATACGCAAGTTAAAGGGCTGTCTGCAGAACTACAGTTCAGTTTTCATGTTAATAATTAGACTTTCGAAATAAGTAAATTTTTAATCAATTGAAAAAAAATCTCCGGCGTCAACTTCAGCAGTAGTGAGCAGTCTCTGAAAGCGTTAATTAAAAAAGCTGTAAGCCATCCGGTGTTCTTCCCTTCTAATTGACCAGTATTTACGCATCGTTAATTGATTGCTTTAAAAGCTTTCTTAAGTGATAGCAAGTGGAGATGCAATGAATGATTTTGGAATTCATTCTCAAAACAACGTCCCATGTACACGTAGCTAAATTCAATTAACACATGCTGAGCGGAAAATAATACTAAGACATTTAGTTGATTATTCTGTCAATATGACAAAACGTTTTTTCAATGAAATTGGCCAAATATCTGTTAAGATATTAAAGGGGGAAATATGATAATAATATAGGAAGTCATTGACTGAATGTCTCCAGGTACACTTAAAGTGTCACGTTAATAATCTCCGTAAATATTCTGAGAACAATATCCATTAGTCCTAATTTAGCTCTGTTGTTTGCTTCTCCGGATCTACTTCTTTACAGGTTGGATGTTCAGCAGGGGGTTGAATGCCTTTATCCGATATTGATCCAGTCAAAAGGTCAATCAACAATGTTTTAAAAGTGGCAATCGTTTAGGATTGTTTTAAAAATGTTGTGCCTCTATGTATCTACAACAGCAACAAATTGTATAAAAACCAAATCATCCAATCACTTCACAATCATGTAAGGAAAAACGTGACTATCTATCTAAGAAAATTAAAACAAGAAACGGACACCGTTATACTTGTAATGTACTTAAAGTCGTATATTCCAGGGTCTTTACAAGAAAAGATAACTAGATTATTTGTCATCAAGTTCTTATTTGTATCCATCATTAAAACACAATTCTTCATTCATTATCACCGAAACGTTTCATTTTGCAGTTCAATACTCATTCCTTAATAGTTTAACTTACAGCACTGACTACAGTGACTTGAACAGTGTTTTTTTAAAAAGAGATCTTAACATCCCGACACAGCTGTTAGAGTAACTGTAAGGATTACAAGTTGAGACGTTCAAACTTAACGACAGGTTAAGTATCTTGTAAATTGCGATTTTCCAGCTGAGAAAGTTCAAAGCCGATTTCAAAAGAGAGGGTTATGGACTTATTGAGAGAACATTGTGTAACTCTTTTCTAGTACAACCAATATGAAGAACGTTGTTTTTTTTTCTAATTTCAGGTTATTCCGGCAAAAAGTAAAAAGAAACATTCGACAAATAAAGGAAAGGGCAGTGCTAGGTTTTGGTATGTCGACGTAAAACTGTGAGACACACTTTCGAGATGATTGAAACCACTAGTTGTGTCGATGAGATGGACGGCAGCTCTTCTAACTTGAGCATTTACTTCCTGAACACGTCGGAGCCAGATGACAACGGAACCTACCAGTGTCATGGGAACAATACTTCAACATCAAGCCGAGGCATTCCAGTAATGCCTTTGTACATAACTGTGATGTCAACGCTGTTTTACGTTATCATATTTCTTACTGGAACTATTGGCAATAGCATCGTGGCTGCTGTAGTGGGATTACATCATGACATGCGCAGTTCTACAAACCTTTTCCTTGTGAATCTTGCTCTGGCCGACTTGATGGTGATCCTGGTGTGCATGCCAACAGCACTGGTGGAGATATACGCCAAGGATCAGTGGTACTTCGGATCAATTATGTGTAAGTTCTTCATAGTATACTATTCACATGGTCTACTGGACGGGCACTGACACCCAGCTTTAATGTAGTTTACTCTCGGTGTTTTAAACCCCGATAATATCCAGGATCAACATGCTAAAATATCTCTTACTATAGATTTATGTACGTCTCTAAATTGTTGTTTAGATCACTTGGTCTGAAAGTCCCGAGGGGTTTATGGCGTCAATTTGTAATTGGTTAATTTTTTCGACTTCTCATCTGCAACCAGCGACCCTAAGAATATGACATCAAACTCCTTGACTAGTGAGTATTATAATTTATAGCGTAGGAGACCTTCGGCCCCTAATAACCTATTTTCGTCTTCTCTCCAGAAACAAAAGGTCCATAAAGATGAAATCTTGCGTAAAGACTCCATGACTAGTGAGGATTATAATCTAAAGATTCGGTGTCCTTGTGTCCTAAAAACCTATTTTCAACACCTTCTCAATGTCTATAAAGCTGAACGTTTGTGTACAGACTCTTTGGCAAAAGGGGATTATAGAATATATATTTTGTGCTTTTTTTGCACTCCACTCAAGAGCAAGTTGGAATGCCCTAATAACTATCTCCATGTTTTTCTCGGTAAATAACAGTTTAGAAATGTGTATATGCGCAAAAGCCATAGGGGTTTGTAATACTATGGCCCGAGGCTAATGATTATTTATCAAGTGTGACAACAATAAGTGAGCTGCAGGGGCCACGCTCTTTGCTTTCTATGCTCCATCTCAGAAGTCAATCAAAGTTTTCACAACAATGCTTGTCTCTTTCTTGGTTTGCGGCCGCGAAGTTTTATTGAAGATGCGGAAATGAATTATGACAGAAGCCCTTAGCTTGGTACGCTAAACTTCCAATCATTGTAATAGGGTAAATGTACTCTCTAGGTAGTTTATAGAATGTACAATAACATCATCGATCTGTAGACCAATTCAAGGTATTGAAAAAAGTTATCGAAATGCACAAGCTGGATATTATGGACGGTTGATGTTGCCAAATTTTTATGTGAATTTTAGAATTAATAACATTTAATCATGCCACTATTGGCGTAAAAGTCTTTTTGGCCTGTAACAATAAAGGTTTAAATAACCCTAAAGATGTTGATTTTATTCGGATCATATTCATTCCTTTAATGCTCAAATAAATGTATATAACAATACAATCGCAATATGACATCGCAACAAGATGCAAGTGATGGCCAATCTCGAGTCTTGGTACAGACCTAAAGGATATTGTTATTGAAAAAATATGTATTATGATTGTAACTAACAATAGATTAACCGGACGCTAAAATTATATAAGAATAAATCTTGTGTAAATACTGGTGTAGACTTCTAAAAATGCCTGACTATAGATTACCAAAACAATGTTATTACATGATTTTATCACTACACAATGTAGGTAGAAATTCATGGGCAACAAAGATTAAAAACATTATTTTTCATTTTGGATTTGGATTTTTTTGGCTAAGCCAGGAAATTGGTAACCACAAATTGTTTATTAAATCATTCAGGCAGAGTTTACATGATAATTTACTCCAATCCTGGCAATCATCTATGGAAAACAACATTAAATGTATTTACTATAAGCAATTTAAATCTTTATTAAATGTGGAAAGTTACTTAACAAATAATGATAATCCTCAATATTTAAAAATCATATTTGCAAGATTTCGGTGCTATAACTTTAAATTAGCAGTAGAAACTGGTAGATATATAGATGTAACTTATAATGAAAGGCATTGCTTATTTTGTAAATCCAATGGCATTTCAGTTTTTGAAGATGAGTGGCATTTATTTAATGTAATTATGAGTTAAGAAAAAAGGACCTCTCAAAATATCTCAGTTAATACCCAACTATTCATATCCATTATACAGAGTAATAATGTTAATATCATGAAGGATGTTTGTCTATACCTATACCATGTTGACAAGAAACACAAATATAAATGAAAATAGATAATTATGCACATCTTACAATTTAAAAAGTGTTTATGTATGTATATTTTGGGCCGGAGGCCTGTTACTGAATAAAATGTCTGTCTGCAAGTGATGGCCAATCTCGAGTTTCGGTACAGACCTAAAAGATATTGTTATTGAAAAATGTATTATGTATTATGATTGCTACTGACAATAGATTACCCGGACGCTAAAATTATATAAAAATAAATCTTTTCCATGAAAAGACTGTCATTGTTTCTTCACAAAACATTGTTTCGAAAGCTCTTTATGAGTCAACTTAGAAATGCGTGATTTAAAATAACAGTTCAAGATATATCATTAGTCTTATAAAATTGGATATAATCCTTAAACAGTTATTCACTTTTTTATACTATTTAGGTGAAATCCAATTTGTAGTATATCATAAATAAGTGACTTAAAAAACTATGAACTCTATTTGCAGGTTCCTTGGTCCCAATGTTGGAGAACTCAGTGGCCCACGCATCTGTCTTGACCATGTTGGTTATCGCTCTAGAGCGCTTCAAGGCCATTTGTCATCCTCTCAAACTGAGGGGAGGACGATTTTATTCCAAAACCATGAAGCTTATAGTGATTCTTTTTATCTGGTTGATAGCCCTTCTAAGCAGCATGCCATTTCTAGGAATTTCCGTCTACAGAGACTCGAAGTACCACGACCAGACGAAGATCAAGGTGTGTCGCCAGTCTATCACTATGCCTTGGCAGAGAGCCTACATCGTGGGCCTCTTCGTTGTTTTCTTTGCACTCCCCTTCGTCGTGTTAGCAATGTTGTATGTTGTCATTGCCAAGGCTCTGGTGCAGGAGTTCAAATACAGTGACAAGATGATGGACCAGGCTTGTCGCAACAAGAACAAGGCCAGGCGTAGAGTTGTCATCATGCTAATCGTCATCACTTGTCTGTTCTTCTTCTTTCATCTGCCCTTCAGAACTGTTAGCTTGTGGATGATCTTAACAGACCCTCGAAATATACATGGGCTTGGGTTCGAGGGTTTCTGGAATTTACTGTGCTTTGCACGAATCATGTTTTATCTGAACAGTTGCACAAATCCAATTATTTATAACGTCGTCTCCACCAAGTTCAGAAGGGCTTTTTCCAGAATATGCATAGGGAAGAGATACACTGCGTCCAGAGAGAACACTTACAGCACCGGTGGGACCCACGTGACATTGAAGCTTATGCATAGGTAAATTTGCTCACGTAGATACAAATCCTTTATTAATTACACTTAAAATGCAATGACTTGGTTTGGTTCATTATAACGATATATAGCTTTGTCGCGCACGATTTTGGTGGTAAACCGACAGTCGGTTTAGGAAATTTGCTTCATGTCAATATTTAGTGTCAATGTTTAGGTTTGGTTCTCTTCAGTCACTTCTCTGCGTTCAAATGGGATTTTGCTCAATTTTATACTGTGGTAAACTATACCTTTATAAATAGGTCACAACATTACTCATGAACTTTATGAAAACGATAAATATGGTTGATACATTGACGGTAAATAATGCAAGAAAACTTCAAAAGCGTTTCTGAAGCTATGCTGAAATTTGCTTCCATCCGAAACGTTATATTGCAAGTTTGGAATCTTCTGGAAAATGAAAACCCCCATTTGGTTTTATTCACTTTACCGGATGTGCCTTCAGTGTGTACACTTTTTGTGATACTACAAAAATTTTGATGATCAGTGTTCATCTTATAAGCAATTGTGTTTTATGTTAAATATCATGGTGAATAGTTACAGCTATCCAGTGCATATTAGATCTTCTATCGTATTATATTTGTGCAAACCGTTTAGATTTAGAATCCTGTGCACACACACACACACACACATACACACAAACGCAAACACGGGAAGATGTACCCACGGGCTGTTTACATAGTTGATACAGAGTGAAATATGAAATAAAGACGTCGAATTATAAGATGTTGTTTGTTAATTCATGCGGTTGATTTTTTAATGTGTGTATACTTGATGGTGATTACAGGAATAACGTTTAGTATCCTCTACATATCCTTGGTATAAGTACAGTGTGATTTGAATATTTTTTATTAACATTTTTTTGGACTTCCTAAAAAGTATAAATAAATTATGAAATCTGTAGCCTGCTTAAAGCCAAACAAATGTTGACGTTTCACTTTTTTCCGAATGAACAAATACCTGTACACAAGAACTCCATATGTGAAGTTTGAATGTGGGTACAATGATTATACCTTAATTTATTAGAAACGCCGCCGTGACATTCTAGACATAAATCCGTATTATCCTTGGAATGTATGTTATGATTAAACTAGAGACACCCGGTTGTCTTACAACCAGGTTAACCACTGATCTTGTATGTAGTTACATATTTATACGTTCATCTACTTACGCTTATAAATAAAGATATGTCAAATGATGATAATGTCATTATTTTTTTGGCATTTCTTATATCCTCTAACGCAACTGACTGATGACACAAAATGGAAAATTAGGGCAAGGAGTATTTGATGATAAAATCAATAACTATTGATGTTGTTCAGACAATCGAAATACCTACAAAGCATCAAGTATATCCACAAGTTCACAAAATATAAACCTTGAAAATGATGATTTGTGATGTGTTACATATTGCTGGAGGAACACCCAAAAGATGTTGAAAAATAGATACTATGATAGCAGTATACGTTTAATCAATCTACGTTGTATCCTAAACACCATAAACCTGTGGAATCGCAGGGAAGTGACCTGTCCCAAGTGACCAAGTTTTAAGCATCAAACATTCTAAAAGCGGCTACATAGACTGTGTTTGTATGAAGCATGATCCCAAATCCATTATCTAATAAATTGTTTCGCTATAAAGGAAAGTTCAACCTCTTGCAATGGACTTCTGCATGTCATTCGTTTATACTGGAATCTGACTTACTCTTGATCTATAAGCAACAAGGATTGGTTTCATGATTTATAACATTCGCAAATAATCCTCAAAAAGTGCACAACGGCTGAGTAATCATTAATTATGAATATAAATGTAACGAAGATGGCACATTCCAGCAAACATAATTTTACCATATCCTTATTATATGGAACACATGGAGTGTTTGTGATAATGCTGATGAGAGGTTGCGTCAACAATGTTACTCCAAATGTATCCTATCA
Source organism: Phorcus lineatus (assembly GCA_921293015.1). Classification (NCBI taxonomy): domain Eukaryota; kingdom Metazoa; phylum Mollusca; class Gastropoda; order Trochida; family Trochidae; genus Phorcus; species Phorcus lineatus. The sequence goes on from OV121088.1 coordinate 44,053,672, forward strand.
TGGACAGCTATTCATCATGGCTATGTCTGTAATGCATAGGTTTCATCATGAAATCGTCGTAGATTGGAGCGAATTATCACGAACTGTCAGCGGAAGGGAAGTCATTTCTTAGTCGATTATATAGATAATTACGAGACAGTTTCTGTCATAGATATCAGGGTATTCAAGGATCTTCTCAAATGCAGACACGCTAATTTATCAGTAGTGGGTTTCCACAGTAAACAAGTCATAATTATCGAATGAATGTACTTACATGTCTGTATTGATGAACATTTATTATGATAAGGAAACCATTTTAAGTCTAGATTTTCCTAAAGATTTACACTAAAATAAAGTAACTTACCAAATACCAAACACAAATACAATACCAAATATTGCAATGGGAAAATCAAATGATTATTTTACATTTTGATTACGTGTTAATTTGTTTGATTGCAAATTTGTTAACGTTGACATTTTCAATGCGTAGTCACAATTAAAAGGGCAGTAGCAAGTTGTATTTTTATAAGTAAAGTGATCCCACGAAAATGATAATAAATAATGCCTATAACTCAAAAGCAGCCGTTTACCAACAATAGTACCGGAAACAGTTTAGCTAAGAGAATCCATTTCCCTATCTCTAATTATCGTAAGGTTTTACTCAAGAATTTCCGACACTGTAGTTTCGATTGATACTTGATTATTTCCTCTACGGCTACTGTTTGCCTGGATTAGTTTGATTGACTAACTGAACATAAGACATTTTAAATAAACTAATGTTTAATGAGGAAAATTTGAGAAAACAATCTTTCCCAAAACGATTTGCTATTGCCCCTTTACAAGCACATTCTTGTACTCCTCACTGCATTACACATTACAGAGGCAAGTAATCGCTGAATTCAATTATTGTGAGGGCGAAAGTAGAAGGAGTAGAAAAAGAGCCGTCAGCCGATATTTTGGTTCACGACGGCTTCGGATCAAGAGGTCCGAAGTTCGAATCCTGCTAGGGACTGGTCATTTTTGTCTGCAGTAGAGACATTTCTCCATCTCTAAGGTTTGTATGCATTGCTATACTGACTTTCATAGCAGTACCAATCATTGTTCGCTAGTTTCAGCCAACGCGGGCTTTTATCCCTGCAATAATACTAACATCCGTAATATAAGTCACATACTCTTGAGAGCAGCAATTAACTTCAAATCATAACTGTGACAAGATTCAGAGGTCCGTACACTTTCTTCCAAAATAATTCCTCACCACAATGTTCCATTTGCATACACCATTTGTTCGGAATTATTTATATAAAATCATTTATCATTCCTATTTTTTTGGTATGTGAAGAGACTTACAAAGTTATAGCGTTGACAGTTTTGATGGTTGTCGGGACCCTATATGTAACCTACAAACGTTCATTTGCATTCTTCGTTCAAATTGTCGCCACTTCATGTGAGAACGTCAGAAAGGGGAAAAATCGATGTTCCTTGCCAACCAATTATGTATAAAAGTGAATAACATTGCGATGAGGAACGCTTTTAGGACAATAAACCTTCTTTCTGAGTGAAACAAGACACGTCATATTAATTCAGATCATTGTAACTAAGGATACGTTTATTCCAACAATTTTCATGTAGATAAGATACAAAACTGACACCTTGTTGTCTGGCAGCTCGTTATGAATATAATTGCACAGCCTGGCATACTCTTCGGTTCTCGTATTATTTGGGGTCGAAACAATTGGCTAAAAATTATGTAAAGATCTTTCAACGAGATGGATTTTTGGCACTATTTTATAATTTGTATCAACATACTTTGTGGCCCTTTAAAACTCTAAAATGATATCTTGCATCATCTATTATATCAATGTTCACGACAGGTCTCAGGACGTCTTAAAAGCATTGTACATGATAACAAGGAAATTGTCATATTTTTTTACTCGTTTATGTTATTAAATACATGTTCTTGCGTGTAATTGTGAAATTAAACGTTTCTGCAGAATTGAAATGTAATACACCACATCCATAAACCATGCACAGAATGTTGATGGTGAAGTCGTTTAAAGTAATTTGTAAATTTCATCAATACATTAAAGTTGAATTTTGAATTGTCCAGTCTTGATTACAATTGAATGCAAGGGAAGTATGGTTGCATCAAAGGTATAATGATTACTTATATCTCATTAAAATCTCATAAGACATTGAGCTTGAATCTGGTGTCACTATAACCTGTGCGCCGGAAACGACCATAAAATTACTACGTACAGCATTGAAATCACGTTTGCAAAGCAAACGCAATGTTGGGAGTTATGACGGTGCACTAATTGTCATGTAGCCTGATATCTTATTCGCACGCTGTTTCTTCCGCCTGGACATGCAACTCTGTTGGCTTCGTAAGATCTAGCGTTTGCTATCCTCGATTGATCTTTAATGGCACATCTGTTTAGAACAAAACAAAATGTGTGCAAATGGCTAGATCTTATATCAATAAGAATGGTAATTACTCATATATTAACTTTACCTTGGACCATCGTCATTGTTATGCATAAAATAATGTTTTGAAACAATGCCAAATCAAAATTCAATACAACACTGTTCAATCCTTCGCTAGTACCTACCAATGTTCTCAAACTGAAATTCCACAGCTTCATTTTATGAGCCTTCAACACATGAAAACAACCATAATTTTTCCAAAAACTGAAGATTATTCTCATCAGGAAGATTTATTTACTGGAACAGTTAAATACTAATGTTCTAAGGACTCCGACTTCCGACACCTGACACTCTAATTATTCAGCTTGTCAAGAGCTACTGATCCCATTAATACTCTTGTTTTTTAGTTATCCTGCTGTTGCCCAAGGTTTTATCGATCACACGAGATTGTGTTTTACTACAAGGACGATATGTTTAAGGCGTATGTTTCAAGACAAAGATGTTGGGTAATCTTTGATCAGATGATATCAATACATCATGCCTTTGCAAATATGAGGTTTCAATGAGTGAAACATTTAAAGGTAAAATTAACAAACCTTCCTTGGAATTTACGACGCATTTTACGCGATAAAAAAACGTATGATGTTATTCATTCTTAATACGAACGTAATTAACCTTGAACCTGCTGAACTGTTTTCAGGTTTTTAATGAGAGGATCAGACCTGTTAAAAATGTAGATTACGTCAGATGGGTATCCCTTATGAAAATGTTTAAACTCTCCTTTGCAATAAACATAGTAATTAAAAAAACAAATGCTCTCTCTGGAGAACTCATAATCTAACTAAATATACTTATATCTTCTTCTATATCATTCGATTAATGTTCAAAAGATAAGTTTTTTTCAACTGGTCAATAAAAAAAAAATGAAAAAAATGTAAACAATACACCATAACTAAGTACGTAATTTTCAAAATTATATTGAATGAATTTTAAATAATAACTTTTCTTAAAGAAAATAATGCTTTAAAATTTACACAATACGACAGTAAGCTGAGAAGACACGATGTAACTTACTGTTAGTTTAATTCATCCCTCGTTGATTAAATTATCTTGCATTTCATGGGGGGGGGGGGGGGGGAGGGGGGGGCATTTCTTTTGCTGTTGATTTTATATTCAAAAAAACTTACCAATGATTACAAATTTACACAAAGTTACAAAAGTTTATTCACTTTCAAGTTTCTACATGAAGGCAAGTCATTCATTGGCAGCAATAGTGCAGTTAGTGAATTCCCGAGTGGAGTTCTTTCATGACAAAGTGCATTGTTGGGATTATTATGTTGAATTTGAATGGTTTGTAGTAGAGCGTTTTACTATGTCAGTTGAATTTTTGTGAAGTTGGTGTAAGGGCTTATTGACATGTATTGACACCATCTGGTACAATTTAGGATATAGTGAACATCACCGACATCGTTTTAATGAAATATATCAATATGATTTGATCACAAGCCAACAGAAAGATATCTGAGGGCGGTCGAATGTATACATGTACTTCTACTTTGATCAATGAGAGACGATGTATATGCAATATGATATATTTATGAAATACGAAAATGAGCTTTGTTTTTATTCCGGGACATTGTTTTCTCGGTAAAGAAAGGCTTATATCTGAAATAAAATCTGTTATGGGACGTTTATGATTTTGCAACGTGGAAACATTAACAAAAACTGATGATGCAACATCATCATCCCGAATCGATTATTATATATAATATGTATTGGTGACGCTACACAATAACTCACTCACAATTTGCTTCCGTTGAATATGAACCGTGATTATGAATAAGAAAATCAGTTCTTTAACTGCAGTTAATAAATCGATGTTTAACCGGCATAGCAATGTTTCATCTACAAGAGAAGTCATAATTTCAACATGGGTAATAACTGTAAAAAAAATGGTCTTCTGTGAAAGATTTATAATTAATCATAAGCTTCGTTCAATGAAAGTATCCTTTCTATTGTCTAAAGCAATTCAATAATCGTCTCGTGCCAGTAGGAGTTAAATGTGTATCCTGTACAGAGAAATAGTAAATGGTGTTTGTACTACTAATGTACTTACATGAACAAAATATATCCAGCGGTTTGAGTGGTCAAAATCTATCTGAAACGGCAGTGCACGCAACGGAGTCCAACATTATATCGAAAATCATATTAAGTCTGTTAACTATTAGAAATTTGCAAAATTTAAGCAAAATGTCTTCTATGTTATAGGTATAACCCTCGTGTTATGATTTATATTTGGTCATTCAAATCGACGATTAACTTTATAGCTTTGAATTAAGCATAGAGCCATTTAAGTATATATAAAAAATAATAATATAACAAGGACTTACAATCCCATACAATTTATAAAAACACGTTTTCATTATAAAAGAATATTGCCAATAGTAGTAGATACAGTGTATAGGAATGATTGAGTTCTTAAAGGTCTGGAAGATACAAATGCCGGTATGGCACCGAAAGCTTTTAACCAGGATGATATCGAGCTGAAAGGAATTCATTACGCATGTTTCCCATCTGTTGCAGAGGAGTGTATTTCCGGAAGTAAAGGTTAAACTTTTGTCTTCGTCGTCTCTGATATGAGCTTGAGTGTTCACAGAGCCTCCTACATAATGTTAAGGATGACATGCCAGATGATGAAGGAAGGTGCATTGTATTGCATTCCAAGACCAAAGATCTGTGTTGTTCTCCTGTAGACTCTTGTGTTTGGGCAATCAAATTTACAATTTTATAAATTCGTTGACGAGACAAAGAGTGCCATTTTAAAAAGTATATTTTTTGGAATGTTACATTTCCTGCATTTGGAATGAACGATATATGTTACCGGGCATCGCGAGATAAATACATATTTTTATTCCTACTGCAGGATATTTACGATACATACATACGAGCATGATAACCTTTCTCTATGACACCATGTCATTCTGCATTCATTTTGAGGAACATGACAACATTACTTAAGCAACTAGTACTAAGCTAAGCCAAATAACAAGTTACGGAACATGCGAATCTGCCTTGGGTTCCCGTGTATATAATATGAATTCACTGAGATAATTCACTAATATATGTATTGTCGGTAGATTTCAACCACCAGCAATAAAAGTTATTTGGCACTGCTTGATCATGAACTTTACGAAACATCTGCAAAAAGTCTATTTGTCATTTCTTCAACTTATTTTGTAATGCATTAAATCATGAATATTTTGATGAAGCTATGATGGATGGTATCCACATATGACCTTTCTGTTGGCTTTATTACGCAGAGAACTCTATCCATATGATTAAATGTTTTATTCCGAAACATTATTTGTGTTTTGATAGATGCTGATATAAAATCAAACCATATTACTCAAGTCCTATTTTCAAATGTCCACTTGTCCAAATCCATATCTTTTACTTTGTTTTCAATGAAATCAAAATGCAAAGTCGATAATTACACGTACAGTTGATAAAGACACCATCAATGAAATACTACATAACTAGATATGTCTCTTGTAAGTTGTTAAATTAAGTTTGAGTATATTCAAAACTATCCATGTAGATCCTTTCACCTTTATACCTTTATATTGTCAGGTAATCGAGAAGCATCAAAATTACTATTTTCGTCAGGACCTAATCAATAATGTTAAAAAAATCAAAGGACAAAAACCACTTCCTTGACTGAATGTACGACATTTAGCAATTAATTAAACAGTGAAAGCTAGCATCTGTTGTTTGATAAACATGTTCAAGGCCAGACAATTATGTTTGTTTGAATAGGTTAATAAGTAAATAAAGCTGTTGACGAAATCATCAGTTAGGGGCTTATAGTGTGAAAATGTTTCCAAAAAATAGTATACAAATAAGGGTCTTTACTAAATCTAAATTATACCGAATTTCAACTATACATCGAGCGACGTTTGAAGGCGCAATGAATTCCAAAAGCTTTTTAAGTATACTTGAGTGACACAAAGCCCATATAGATTGTTCTTCATATAAATCATATGAATGTGATATTAATTTTTCCAAAACAATCTCCATCTGTACATGATTGATTTATAAAAAGAAAAACCATTTTGAGAAAATTTTCTCAGCGAACATATTAACTATGAATTGGCTGTTTATAGTTCCATTTAAAGTGATAGTTTGCATTTTATTTCCAGAACATTGTCATCGTCATCTCTGCACAAATGGGATTTCACAGCCATTACCTACTTTTATGACAAGATGATTGAACAATGCAGACAAGAAGTTTATTTATAATTGATCATATTGCTTTCTGTAAGGTCTAATCAAGATTATCGGAAGGCTTTAGACGTTTTTCGATGCTTCTGATTCTTTCAAAGTACCTTGTAAAGCATTATATCAACGAAATGTCGAAATTCAATTTCACATTTAAATTTAATTGTTAACTATGAAGGCAACCGTAATGGTCTTATTTTTTGTATGATACTTTAGGAAATGTCGGCGTAATATCGCTCGTGTCTCCTTCATTTCAAGTACTTGGTAATTATGGGAAAATAATATTCGTGTTAATTTCACACTAATTATGAGCCCTGTACTTATATATGCGGAACAACCAGGTTTAAGAGTAGCGCTTAAAGCTGCTTCATTCCACCGGTTCATTTATATATTTTACATCTACAAGTTATTCACAAAATATTGCCAAAAGTCAGAAAAGCTAGACAGATCAAAACCATATTCAGCCGCCTATATGATATGAATGAGACCATTTTTGCCTTTCAAAGCGTTATCTAGAGATTATGATATCATATTATCGATAACATATGGTTGGAATAAAAACCTTATTTTCTTTAAACTATTCCTTATTTGCGATATAAACAAACGGAAAGTTGAAGCCCAACGCCTACGTGTCCTTCATCGTTGCGCGAGGAAGTGGATATTTACTATACCCTTAATAGAATAAGTGCTTCAGTTTTGATGAATTGATAAAACATTGAGAAATTGCAGAAATATCGAAGTTTTTGTTTCTTTTGGCTCACTACATAGGAACGTTTCAAATGTCTTTTTCATCCAAATAAGAAGGAAAATGTTAACATTTTTACCCTTTAAAAGTACGAAAGCTGTGTCCTGAAAACATAAGTATGTCGTCTGAAAAAACCTTTACTGAATCCCACTACTATCTCAACCTCATATAAGAATATAATCCCTTCGCAGAATGTTAACTTTCTTGATAACAAGGAAAAACTTAAATCTAACTATCCTAGCTACGACTACAGTTTCCTTTCTGCTTGATTGCTTATCAGATTGATAATTAGGTAATATGCCATTCACCTGTTTGGAATATTGAAAATCTTGTGTACTATAAGGTTCACGTAATGACGTTGAGAAATGAGTTTAAGAAAATATAAAAAGGGGATTACAATAGCAACAGGGACAAATTCTCATTGGCATCACTGGACCAAATAGCTAAATAACCCAATCATTGGATCTCCATAGGTTTAAACATTCAGTTTGTTTTTGTCATATCTGGATTTAAAAGTCATCTTTTGAACTTGCAACGGAAGTCATACTATTTCCAATTTCCTTTTACCCCTTTCAATGCATGAAGTCTTATCATGTATATAATTAATATCGGAATACTAATCTTACTAATATAAACTAACGAGCAAAAGAAACGACACAAAACTTTATGAATTAAGATGTTGTTAAGAAAATGTTGAAATTTTAATTAAACGACACAAAAGATTTCCCTTCTTCAACGGTCATATGTGTTTCGTAAATGTTTGCGTTCATCCGATCCGTTTTCGGTGATTTTAGCACGAGGGCTGCCACTTACATGTACGAATTCTTCGACTGAGGAACCCGTTCATGACAGTGACCAAATGGCATGGCATAGCATGGCACGGTCGAAGAATAATGACAAGATGCCTTTAAAAACATGGTTCTGTGGCTTCAGATTCTACCGTGCCGTGCACTCCAAGCATCAACTTCCACGTCATCACTTCGTTCTTGTGGCTCGGCAACAAAGTCCGAGTAGCGAACATTTCTACATGCAGTTAGATTTGGGTGCGGTGCTACACTGATCTTAAGCACGATACCACTAATGGTTTGCCAGTTCCAACCGATGCTCGCAGGTTTCGCCATAATGCATATAGCGACAAAGGTGTTGTGCAATGTGCTTGCAGCCGTGATATGAGTGAAATACTCCTGGAAGCGCCTTTACACCCCAATCACATCTGCTACAATATTGAGAGGTCCATTGGCATTACAAAGTAATTTCTCGCCAATTAATGTTCTATTTACGCGCAACGCAGTTATTAATATAAAGTCACTTTTTGGCCCTCCCTGTTTGGCCGGCATATGAAGTGTTTTACAACGTTATAGCGTTGACAGTTTTGATGCCAACCAAGATTGTATTATAATCTCCTAACTTTCATTTGCATTCCTCGTGCAACGGAACAGCAACTGTCGCCTCTTCATATGTTAACGTGAGGAAAGTAGAATAATCAATGTTCATTTCGCCTACCAGTTATGAATATTCTTGAATAACAAAGTGATAAGGAATGATTTTATGACAATGACCGCCTTTTGTCTGTTAGTAGACATATCTGTTAGGAAATGTTATTACTGTTATTTCCATGTAGATAAGATACAATTCTTCATATAACTGACACTTTGGTGTCTAGCGGCTCGTTATGATATTATTGCACAACCTTCTATGAGACTATATGAGAATATTCAACGGCCTTTTATCATTTGGAGCCAATATTATTAATTATGTGTTTATGGCAAATGAGCTTTCCAATCATTACCCAAACAATCTCTTTAAAGCAAACAATCATGCTAATCTTCATTGTGTTTGGCTAGCAATCATTACACGATACATGAATGTGCATGAAATATAGGCCCATGGATCCTTTCAACCCGATATCTGTACTTATTCTTATTATTGAGTCAACAAATTACAGAGAGATAAGATACCCATGAGTTTGTTTAAGTGTGGGACGGCGGCTTTTAACCGTTTGAATGTTATTTATAGATAGAGGTTACACTTTTAACCCATCAGGGCTAAAAGGCGATTTCTGTCCGTCCGTAATCATTTTACTTTTCTGGGTTATTTTATAGGTTAAGTAAATCTAAGAATCTGAAATTATGTGCACATAACTTTTCATAGCAAAGCTATAGATTTGCTTATCCTGTCGCCCATAATAATGCCCATAGGCCCAACAATCTCTTCTCAGAAAAGGGGTCTAGGAAGTTTAAATAATAAGTAATATATACTCCTTGATTAGTGTGGATTAATTTTAATCCATAACCAAAAGGTCTAGAAAGATGACATCGTATGTACAGGCTTCTCGACTGACAAAAAATAATAATTGTAAGAGTTGGTGATCCCGTGGTCCCTTATAAGAATAATGACAAGAATTAGAGGGGCCATGATTTAAAAACCTATTTTCGTCTTTTCCTCAAAAAGAAAAGTCCTTGAAAGGTTAAAGGTTGTTTACAGATTCCATGGCTTACGAGTATTCCAGATTTGGTGAACCAGTAACCCGATAAGGGCTGCAGGGGACACGCCCTATTAACGTCTTCACCGACAGTCAATGGCCAATAAAGCTGAAATGTTGTTTACAGATTCTTTTGCTTAGAATGGATAAAACTTATATGGTGATATGGTGCTTATGTGGTCCCCAATAAGGGTTTTAAGAGTCACGCCCTATAATTATGTCTCTTTTCGTTTAGACTCAGAAAGAGGAACTCCGTTTACAGACTCCTTTGCTAATTTGAGTATAAATTGTACATTTATGCCTTTGTTGCCCCATCATTAATGTCACCGGGGTCAGGGTATTAGGAAGAAACGAGAGCGGATTGATATACGCTGATATAGCAAGATGTGCATGAGGTAATTTTTGGAAACAATGCTTCATTGAAATTCAGTACAACACTCCAAAATGCTTCGCTAGTTCCTACCAATGTTCTCAGGTTTAAACGCAAAGCCACATTTTCATCAACAAAAACACCAGAAGTTTTTGACAAAGTGGAGATTACTCATCAGGAAGAATGGTTTACTGGAACCGTACCAATGTTCTATGGACTCCGACTTCCGGCGAACGACACTTGATATATATCTAGCTTGTCAAGAGCTTCTTATCAGATTGATACTCTTGCTTTTCATTTATCATCTTATTCATCGATCACTAAAGATTGTTTGATCCTACAATGGTGATTCAGATATTTCTTCCCAAATGAAACGTTAAAGGTGTCTCATTACAAGCTTCTTGAAATATTCTCGTGATATGATATCGTTACTTGCCTTTCGGAATTTGCAAATACGAGGTTCCTATGAATTAATACATTTAAGGTAAAAATACAAACAAACCTTCCTTGAAATGGTCAACGCAATTAAATCGTTGAGGGACCGTACTACGTTATTCATTGTCAAGTGTTCTATATCTGCACTTGGCAAGTCAACGTTAAACTTTTTCATCTAAACGGCCACTAACATACAAATGGCGGTATTGGCGCCAAAAAGATTTTAACCAGGATTATATTGACACGAAGTGAATTGATGACGAACGTTCCCATCTGTTGCAGAGTGGCGTATTTCCTAAGGTCAAGGTTAGAATTTTGACTTTGTCGTCTCTGATATGAGCTTGAGTGTTCACAGAGTCACCTACATAATGTCAGGATGACATGCCAGATGAGGAAAGAAGGTGACTTTTATTGCATTCTCCGACCACCTGTGCTGTTCTCCTGGAGACTGTTATCTTAGGGCAATCAAATTTGTAAATTTAAACGTTGATTGGATTTTCAATCTATTCATCTATTTACCACAGAGAACTATTGTGTTTGGTAAATCAAATTTGAAAAATTATGAAATCGTAAATAGAAAATTAAAAGGCACTAAGGCTATCATCAATAGAGTAGTAACTTTAAACATTTTATTTTATTTTGTGTTGATACGTGCATGATGTACTGATAAAATTCAAAACATTTTACACGAGTCCAGGAAATGAAAATGCGAAATCCCAAATACACACACTATAACTGAATGCAATGGCAATACGATTACTAACAATCTATGTATGTCTCAAGGAAGTTTTCAAAACATCCATAAGTTGTTTTTCAAGAAAGAGATGTGACTTTTTACCTTTATTGTATAAATTCATTAATCTTAATGTCTAATGTCATCAGTACATTAAAATGAAACAACATGACTGATAACTTGTCAGTGTGGCAATTGACTTGGATAACATTCATATTAAATACATGTATTTATACTACCTCTTTCGAAAAGATGATACAGCTTGATATTTACAAGTTGCATTCTTGATTATTGAGTAACTGCTCGTCAATATATAAATATATATTTATTTTATTTTATTATGGAAAATAATATACTTCGGACAACACTTGCTGTAGGTAAATTTTACTGATGACTGGATGCGACCCATTTTGACTTGTTAACAAGACTTTTCAACAGTTGACACTTGCTGTGGGTATCATTTTAATGATGACTGGATGCGTCGCATTTCGACTTGTTAACAAGTGTTTTCAACAGTCAACTCGTCTAAAGTATTTTATTTTCAAATGTATTTACTTCACGTACGACCTTCTTCACCTTTTTACCTATTTTTATCTACGATATTCTGTAACTCTAAAGAAATCGCAAGTGCCTTTATATCTTTAATTTCAAACTGTGATTCGATAGCATTCATAATATGTGGGGGGAAATCTAAACTTTTCTATAAAAGTATTTAATTTATTAAAATGCCGAACATCGCACAAATCAACGCCTCTATGTATGAAGACAAACGGAAAACTGGGAGCCTAACGCCTACATGTATGTGTTCATCAATGTTACTCTCAAAGAAATTGATGTCTCCATTATACGTAGAGTTAATAAGTGTTTCATTCTTCTGGTTAAAATCATGGGAACGTTTCAAGGAACATGCTTCTCCTTTCCTGGTTTCCACAAAATGTTCTGTTCATCAAATGGAACAGAATTGAAAAGTTCTTCCTTTTTGGGCCTTGGTAAGGCCAACGAGAGCTATGCCCTGAAAATGTATATTTGTCGTCTTCTCTTAACCAAAAGGCATAAATATGTTATTAACAGGCTCCTTCGTTGATGACGATTATTGATTGCAGCTATATATAGATTATGTACCTAAGAGCACCAAATAAAGGTAAAGGAGATCACCTTCTTAAAGCTCTTTCAGCTTTTTCAGAAATTATTTCAGCTGAAATCATATTTTCATTTTCCAAATTATAAGTATATTTTGCCTATATTTATCTATTGACATTCATGTAGTTTACAAAGCCTGGTGGCTCTTTTTCTTCTAATCAATTTGCATCTCGTAGACCTTTAGCATGTATTTGCTTTTAAAGGACAATCTCCTTCTGACTGTTTGTTGTTCTCCCGGCTTGAAGTATTTTCATTTCATTCAATACATTCTTCCTGCCAGCAACTTCCTACACATCACAATACTTTTAATCCGTGATCCAGTTGCTTTCAGCATGTTCATCTCACTGCAGATGAAACTCCCAAAAGGGATGTAAGTTATCTGTTACTTGGTATCATATCGCCAACAAATAACTGCCCATGATCACTCAAAGTATCAATAAACATACATATGGGACTTATCATATTAGTCAGGATATATTAGGAAATGAAGTAATACAGAAAGATATACCCCGGAGCATTGTTATTTATTTACCACTGCTTAGTTTCATCCTTATGCAACTGATTTAAAAGAGGACATAGCACATACACTCATGCATTTAATAGAAGATGCTACACGAGCTTTATTTTTCTATCGGGCAATTGATTTGCTACGAAATAAAATAATTAAAGAAATACAGTACAACCAAAGTCAATATGATATTAAACCATTTTAACATTGATGTATGAAAATAGCATTTTAATATCATACACTTTACACATTTAACTTTATTATAAGTGGTCACTTTTTTATATTTCAACCTCATATCACTGAGCCGACAGTAACTAAAAGTATATACCTAAATTTTTAGAATCTAGCTTTCACCACTACTACATTTTCTTTCTGCATCAACATAACTTTGTATCTCAAATAGGCTTAAACAAAGATGTTGTCTGACCATTCATACATGTGTAAAGTCCAATATTGGAATACTGTTCCCGCGTCTATCCACTTATAACATTCCCTGAATAGATTTGTGCACTCTGAAGAGAAGTATGTTTAACACATACATGTCCAAGAATAAAATTAAATAAAATCTACTCCTTTTTATTGTTGGATAAAATACTTAACACATTCCGATTCATTTTCAAGATTTCCATCTTGTTCAGGAAACATTTAGGAATAGATAGAATTCCTTGAATGATCGAGCATATTGCAGATTATCACCACTCCTAGATTGCACCCAACATAAACATATATTTTTTAAAACCCAACATCTATAATCGTCGTTATTGCTACAGGGTTTGTAGACGATTTCACAGGGGAGAACTACATGTAACACAAGGATTTATGGAAGCAAGGTGCATTATCCGGAGATAAATGTGCTAAAGATTTTGTTTGATGGTTTTATAAAGTGCCATATATATTATTATCTATCTATTATTTGCTGAATGTGTTAAAAGATGACTCCATCTATTCAAGAAGCAAAAGTGATGACGTTACTTTCTGGGAATTATTTTTTTTATAATTATATTATAGCCTGCTACCATGTCATGAAAAGCAGTACATATTTTCATATGTAAATATATATCTAAATACATATATGTACTACTTTTCATGACATTTTAGCAGGCATAACCTTGCTCATTTACAGTAATAAGGTTTGGCGACCACAAAAATATCTGTATCTGTATTCACACATTTGAAAAAGGAAAGTTTTCCGAGATACAGCAAAAGTACAATTCCAAAGGATTGTTAGCGTCTTCATCAGCCCTTCGGTATCTGACCTTGAAACTATAAAATAATAAATTATAAATTGATGCAATTATTGACTTGCGTCTGTGTTTCTATATATTGATATTGGCTGTCGATATGATAATGCGAGATACAACCGTTTTAAGACCTTGAAAGGAAGACCAAGATCACCATATCCTATGGTTTCTGTGTATTCTCAAAATAGGCTATCAGAAAAAGCAAAGATTGAGTTCAAAGGTTCAAGAGAAATTGTCCAACGTTCTTTGGTGGCCTTGAAAACAAGGTCAAGATCACTGTTGTCTTCCTCATCCCTAATTGACGCTTCACAATATATGGCTTTAACAAGCTTAAGGGTTTGAAAAACAGTTGTAGTCAGTAGTTTGGACACCAACTTTATTCATAATCATGTTTGAATCTTTTTTAATCCCGACATCACTGATTTTGACGTCATGTAGACCGATTGATCGGACAAAGTTCGATTCCTCTTAAACATACAAAAAAAGATGGCCGACAGCTACGTAGAGGACCACAATCTCTGCAAACATCATAGGAAACATCGCGCCTTAATTTTGTAGTCTTGGGATGTCATTATCATGCATTGAGCTGGGTTCTGTAACAATTTGTTTGATCGCAATATACGTGGTATCCTTGACCCCGTCCTTCAACCTGGAATTCAACCTCATTTTCCCGTGTTGTGATTGAATATGTTCAATACATTGTATCAAGACCATGAGTTTTGATTTGAATCGTTGGCTTATGTCTTTGACATTCTTTAACATTGATCCCAGATATTGGAACCTCTTCAACAAATTATTGATGGTTTGGAGACGTTATTGCATTGCAACCGACGTCTTTTGAAAACCAGTTCCTGGTATTATTTTTGACTGTATCCATAGCGTCAAATTTGTACTCTGGAACATTTTTATTACGTTCCCAAGACGGCATCACAAGAAGGATAAGAAATGTTATAAACGTTTACAAGTGTATTATTTCAATAACTTCAACGCCCAGGTAAGTTCTCATTTGATACGGGGGCGATTTTCAAACCAACTTGTCAAAACTGGGTTATATCGGATGTCTATGTATATTTTTTCATATGCATGTATGCTATGATTCTTCAAAATCTTCTGGGATGACGTTCTATTTCCAGAGGCATGTAAATTCTACTGGATATTTTTGTAATCGTAATCACTTGTAACAAAATAGATTTTCGAGGATCATATCGGTTTTATAAAAAAAATGTGTGAAACTGCAATGCAAGATATTTGTCTTTATCAGTTGTCGAAAAATAAAATCAATATCACATTATCTCTTCAGAGAGTTATTTATATGTATGGTCGTGTCCTTGAACATATAAGATATAAATATATATCAAAATGTCCATCTAATGAGGTCAAGATCTATAAAGAGAAATCCGTAAGAAAATATTAATTTTAATATGTCTAATGTAAATCACTTGAGACTTTTCATGGGTCCCTTCCTTCGAGGATAGATATTAACCCTTTGTTTTGACGACAGTAATCGGAATGAATTTTTTATCAATCGTTTTGTTTAACTAGAATGTAAGTGTCTCTTGTGGTGGAGACGCATTGTCGGTGTTGAACGTTGATGTACTAAACTTGCAGCTGCTAAAATGCTGGATTACTGCTGCCTCTTTGCGTGCTGATGCCTGCGTGCATGCGAATCCATTTCCATATCTCAAATGATTTAAAAGTTATTCACACAAAAATGGTTGCCAGTGGTTCGATACTTGATTATTTTCTAAACGACTACGGATGATCGGTTTGAGTAATGAAGATTGGCATAAGCTAATGTTCAACTGTGAACATTTGAAGGAACAAGTTTTTTCAGAAACGAGAAAGTGACTATTTTCTTGTGTGCTAGTTCGGTGTCATAAATAATAATCAGAAATGATAATTGTCATTACAAAATATATGCTATTCAACGTCGTTCAAACAAGAATGTCAATCACTATTTCCATGTATTTTCCTCATTTTGCCAATTTACCGACCCGAACAAAACACTTGCTTAACCAGCAAAAACTTATACAAAATTAATTACGCAATTTTGTATAAATATATCTAGTATTTTGTGTGTAGTTCAGGAATGATATAATTGCCTTGAATCAAATTGGTATGTGAGAGAGACAGATATACATATAACAGAGACTATTGTGCTGCAATGGTGGACTTTAGGTATATAACGTATAATTTTCAAACCAAATCTTCAGCGTTCTGCCATGTTCTCAATAAGTTTGCATGTAATAGTTACACGTAAGGACATTGGAATTTTCGATTGTTGACATTCGAGTTGAGTTCAGCATGGTTCAAGTACGTTTAGTGTCGGTGCGACATCCTTATGTCAGTCTGCGTATGAAGTGTATACCCTTCACGAATTTACAATGAACGTGTACCGGCTTTGGCAAATATTTAATCTCATTGCGTTGCGCATTTTTGCGTATAATCCTATGCAGCATAGTTTTAAGCATGTCCAAAACTATAATGCGTAAAGAAATAGTTAGCGCATGCCGACGTATAAGAAACAACCTTACAACAAACAAGATGCATATGAGTGTAAACTCAGCTTTCCTATCGCATGCCTCCGGCAAAAGCATTGGGTATCAGTCACTGAGGACAAGTAAATCCCGTGAATCATTCGTTAACTTGATCGCCGCCGTCGTTCTTTTAAACGTCTGCACTAAACTGTTTTCAGAATTTGTGTTACATGCAGCTTCGGGCAGACCAAGTGAAGGAGGAAGCCCTGGACAGAACAAGTTCGAATCTCGATAAGGTCAATAATTGAAACTTGTATTCCTCGGAACATGGTCAAAGCGACTGAAACAATGAAAATGCCTCGGCAAGTAAAGTGTCAGTTGAAGTAATATCCTTATTTTTTTGAATTATGCAAAGGTTGCAACCACAAAATCAAGACAGACTCGCTGATTTCTTATCATTTTTATAATGTGACAGTACTACTTGCCATTTAAACTAAATGTTATCATTTTAAAATCGATGTGGCTCAAAAAAACATAAACGCTTTATCGTACGTCCCAGCAAGACTAAACAATATCTAGCCACTAGAAGAAAAAACTATAAAACAAACAATGTGCCATTAATAAAGTAAAATAAGCTGTATAAAACCATAAATCCTGAATGGACATTAAATTGAATCTACTGCATAATTGATATTTTGGTTGTAAATGCCTAATGTAAAGACAACATATAATTTCTACATAAATTTGTTAAAGGCAAACATGTTTTATGTTATGACAAAGAGCAGAAAGATTAAAGTACCACTTTTCTTTATAAGAAAGATATCTGTCTAAGAAAACAAATGATTTGATCCAAAAGACACTCAAATAGCTATTCGCCGAGAAAAATTGCAAAACATTCAAACTAAAATACGTAGTAAAACGAATTGCAGATTAACCTTCCGGTTGCAAACTTGACCAATTTTAGCATGCTGTTACTGTTTGTAATCTAGGACCTATATGAATTATTTTAATCAGGTGTAAATTTAGGAGCTTCTGCAATTCATATTTTCGGCCTCGTATATTATTTTCCATGAATTCTGAGATACGGGAAATGGCGTTACTATTATGACAGACGTTTACTAACTAACAAACAGAACTAAACTAACTACAGAACTAACAACATTTACAATTAAGCAACTACATCTAAAAAGAAACCTTACTATACATCTCCTGTATTCTTATCTTTACTATTTTTATCTTCTTCAGTAGTTGTCCGTTACTCCGAAACGAGATGCACATCAAAATATTTTTAATTGTTATATTTTTAAATGTAAAACTTCTTTTGATGATTGATTTCATAGTGTTAACACACAACATCCAATTAATTTAACATCTAGAAATGAAATATATATCATAGAAATGGCAATGAATAGATTTCAATTTATTTGGCTGAATGGGTGGGTTATTGTTTAATGCCGTAATATTTCAGCCATTAGTGGCCAGAAATTAGCTTGGATTCTCTATACAAGAAAGCCAGAGAGAAGGGATTCGCCCCTTTGAAAGGTATAAATTGACAACCAGACATTGAATTTTTAATTTTTCAGTCTCCTTTCAGCTTCCAACAAGAAATTAATTGGTTAATTTTCTCCTTCACTGTCTCGTAAAACAGTGTTAAATAAACAGTTGATTGATTGTAGCCAGGTGGTCTGTCAAATACAGAGATCACATGAGTTCTTTGGAACGCAAGGGCTTTTCGTTAAATGCACTGAACTTTATCATTTATGAACTGAATCTTTCTAAAAACGAGATAGATAAGTAAGTTGAATAAACCATTTCTTCATTTTGAGAAATTTCTTGAGATATTTTAAAACTAAAATCGAAGAGTTTAAGTGAAAGCGGCTGCTTGATAACAAATGATGAAATCTGAACACATCGATGTTGCAACATAATTGTATACAGTGAAGATGCATGTTTAATTGATATACATAGATTACATAACGAATGGGTGTTGAATATGGAAAATATTCCAACGAGATATTTTTTAACCTTTGAATTATTCATGAGCAAAAGCGAGTGAATAAATCAAAATGTTTAAAAATATAGAGTTAGGATATTTTCCATATTCAACACCCACGAGTTTTGTGATTTATTTATTACACACAGGGTAGGAAAACTTGTTTTTCGAAGACCTGAAAATGTTCACTGAAAGACATTAGCGCGCATTAATACAGGCTGCGCAACAATACACTGCCTCTTTTGTCTGAAACATAGGCCACGTTATAGTTGTAAAAGAATAAAGAGGCATACGTAATAGAAACATGAATTTATATTTTTTCATATTGTTTAATGCACAAAGATTTGATAAAGAGTGACAGGCAAACAACTTGACAGATCAAAACGCAATTACAATATTCTCAGTCCCTGAACAATTGACTTGTGATCGCTACATTGGACGTGTCACTGCTAACGAAAGATGAACAACGGTAGCTCGCATTGAACAAAGTAACACAGAGTCTGTCAAACTAGATACAAGAAATTACTGGTCATCAAGTCTCATTTTCTTGTTTTCTGGGCCAAAGAAGTTAACATTAATGGTACAACCATATATTTGAGCTGAGAAGATGGACTGCACGAGCTCGGTACTCCTGTAACTGGTTGTCTGATTGATCTGGGTAGCGAGGTTGACAACAGAGGTGGAAGGGAGACTACGAAAGAACGGGAAGTAGATGGGTGACTTAAATTATGACTCAAGTCCTTGTGGCGGTTCATCGACAGCGAACTGTAGTTGTTTATGTTCTGTACGTCCATGTGCCCTGATACTTGCATTATCTAAGTTGGAGGAACGTTGCCATCAGACGATGCCGGACTGCTTCATCGATGAACACAAAAAAAACCTACCTTGATATTTTATTATTCACAAATCTAATGTGATGTTTGGTTGTGTTTTGTTGCTGATAACTGCTTGTATATAGGTGTGATGTTAATCTGAAATATCGAGGTGGCAACGGAAAGGTCATTTGTACTCGATCGATTGATTGTAAAAGTAGTACGGCATTATGACTTCACTATCGTTGAATAACCTGTTTTGGTAACACAACATTCGTTGAATAACTTTCAACTGGTTACACAACACCTGTTTCAAATAACCAAAATTATCTCATAAAGATATTCAGAACACGTGTGTAATAAATTCAATATATTTATAGTAATATATATTTCCTAAACGATAATGTCAATAAATTTGAAGGTAAGGTCAATTATAACAGTTTAACAAGAAAAACAAGAACGACTTTGTCGTAATTTAAGTGTGTGAAAATAAAAAAATCAACCCCACTACAATAGGTCACACAAAGCTAAAGTCAGAATTATTTAGGCAAAGATAAACACAATAAAATTCCATCTATAAGTTATTCTTTACATGAGAACCTTCTGTGAATAAAACAACCCCAACCATTACTTCGTTAAACTTTTACAACCCTAACTTAACGGAACAAAAAAAAACGGATTCTACGTACATTTTATTAAACAAGTACAAAAATATATGCGCAAGACATTAAGGAAATAATTATAAGTTTAGCTAAACTGGTTAAAATAGGTAACCAATGCACGCTTTAAAGTTGTTTGAAAGGTTACAAAGTACAACTTATATTGGAAGAAGCTATTTTGTCTTGTCACTAGCTGGATAGGTACGGCAGATAATGGCATTTTGGAACACAAGAAAAGTGTGTCATCAACGTATTTGATAATAATACTTAATACCAATTCGCCATATAAAGAGTATAATATACGACAATACATATAATACTTTTTGTCAAATAAATTCATGATTTATAGTTTTAGACATGAGTATATCTATCTATATCTAGAACCTACAGTTGTGACTGTCATTGTGACGGTTGTGCCTACATTATAACATCTCAACTAATGAACATAAAAAGACCAAGGAATAGAGTGTTCGACATATGAAAGATTAACGTGTATAGAATGTTGATTCTTTTACACAATTTGACAAATACATTGTCATGACTCCTCCATGAGTACGACTGGCTACATTCAGCAGATGTTGTACCTTTAGCTATATACATAAACAAGGGGCTCACGTAAGAGAGAGAGAGAGAGAGAGAGAGAGAGAGAGAGAGAGAGAGAGAGAGAGAGAGAGAGAGAGAGAGAGAGAGAGAGAGAGAGAGAGAGAGAGAGAGAGAATGGAAAACAATATATTGATTCAAGCATAACATCGAGGCAACATAATTTTCATTATGCTAGCGATGAAAGAGGTTTTTAAATTCGTCATGAAAATGTTAAAAGAAAACGCACGATGTATTTCTTTTAGTTATAAACAATCAGTGAAGTCAAATGATATCAGGTGTACATTTACAAGTATTCTTTTCACTGGCAATGATTTTCAATATAATTGAACAAACAAAAGAAACGCCTTTAAATTTCAAGATGAACAAAACGAGCATTCTTCTTCAACAATATCAATATTAAGCTCTGATAAAATATATAGAAGTGAGTAATGAAATCTGTATTTAATAGTTAGAGCTTTAAGAAACGTTTTTAAGTGTAGAGCGTGACAAATTGATTTAACCAAGTTACTTGAAATAGAAGGAGATTGAAAAAACATCAATGCGATGCAAATGCACTCCTTTTCAATTCCTTTCAATCGTTTTAGAAATAATTATGATAACTGAAGTAGTCTAAAAGTGGAGATTGTGCTTTAATGGTCACAATAATGTTTCCAGTTCTTTTCTCATTGATGCATATTCCACCTTTGATCATTCAAATACAGCCAAAGGAAAGGTTTCAGATGGACTTTACAAATGATTGAAGCTGGCAAATTCAGATACATCTATTTCATGTCTAGTTAAAATACTTCAGGCATTCATTCTCATAAGCATCATAAATATAAGTTGCTATACAGTGGAACAATATATAATGTCTCTATCTGTTTTGAGAGTTTAAACAGTATCAAAGTTTTTCAGTCTATTAAATGAGGAACATAACAGCAAAAAGAAAAGAACTGGATACAATAATTCTCAAGTTGGACATTAACAGTTGTTTTTTTCTGAGCAATCCAAATATACTTTCAATAATATTTGAACCTTGATAACTATACAATAGCCAATTCGTAGAAATGTGTAATGATTCAGGATGTTTTCTCAAGCTTAATTTGGACAAGTACAACTCTTTTTCTGCTTAAAATAATAGTTTTCACTTATTTAAGAAAACTGATAGATTGCAAACCATCTGCTGTAGAGCACTAAACGCAACAAAGGTTTCTATACTGAAACGAATAAACATTAGGAATAATCATAACTTTATAATAGATGCACTATGATAGTCATGATTAGACATATCAACACTTTAATTGGTTTCCTTTGTTAATTTCAAAATGTGCTCCTGTCATATATAAAATAATACAATCGGCAATTACAGATTTTTTTATTTTCTTGTTGAACAGATTAGGCCTTATATCAATATTTCATCATTTTAGTTGGTTGGTTTTTGAGACTTTGCTATAAGTTTGCCATATTGAGCCTTCTTACCCTAAGAGACACTTTTGATGACAAATAACGAACCTCAAATCCATCAATGCATGTAATTTGGAATGCAGCATTCCATCTTTTGTTGAGCTGAACGAAGTTAATAAGTTCAAAAATATCAAAAAGAATTATTTCGCACCACTTACACTTAAATTATGCAATTATCGCCGTATCAAGAAAAACATTCGTCAAATACCTATTATTGCTTGAACAACCATTTGAAATTAAGTGGAACAGTTACAGAAATTCTTCAAACTTTCACAAATAGCAACAATGGCTTTCGTAGCCTTTCACAGAATTTTCAAATGAAGAGATGACTCTAAAAATCTAAAGATGGTAATCAAGATTCTTTTGATCAATTATGAATAAAATAACTTCTGTGTTAAGACATTGGAGGGGTGCTGCTGAAGTGTTGAAGAGGAACACAATTGAGGTTACAACAAGACAGATAAGGCAATTATATTTATTCTCCATTCTTCATCGAAAATTGTCCTTTTAGTCCCACTTATTTTAAAAAGTGAATATTTCAGAGACATTCTAAAGTCAATTGTTACATGACTTCGTTTTATTCTCGATTCTGATTGGTTGATTGTAAGAATTCCCTTACGTTGAATGACAATGAATGCCCGCATATGACCTAAGGCGAATCACCGCGAATTGATACATCGTATTCACTAGATTTGGTCGACTCAATAATTTTCCTATTTCTTTAAAAATTCGTCCCGTATACCAATTTAACCGTTGTCATTTTCATTTTATAGATTGTTTCTACCCGTATATATCACAAATATGAATTAATATGATTTATATCATTATAATTAATATGAAAACTATTTCAATGCAACCTGGTTATCCGAAATTGTAGAAAAAAAATATTAGGTCTATACCGAAACTTTGTGCGGCCAATTAGAATTGAATACACATTAATGAAAAGTTCGGGTGACGGCTTCGAATAACTTTGTTTTAGAATTCCTGTTTGTTTGATAAAAAGATTATTGATTTAATTGTAAATGGTAGCATTTGCTTTATTCTTGTAAGAGCATTGTATTGAATAAAACAATATGATATAGGTCCTTTAAGCTTCACTTACAGTGTATGACACAATAAAAATGCACCAATTCCATTTCAGTATATAGCTTCTTATGTCAACTTGTTCACTCAGCAATTATTTACTTCAATGCCACAATAAAGAAAAGCAGCTTAAAACAAAAACAACAAGAACTGTGATAAAAGATATTAATCGTACACCAATTTTCCATTTATTCAGAAAACCTTAATTATTTTCGAGACCCGGGTTGCGGTTACGCCAGCATCCCATGATGCCCGTGTTATATTCGAGGTCCGGATTATATTTGAAACCTGGGTTGTACTCGAGAAACATGTACACTGTTATAAAGACATGCCGAGCATTCTCTAGGTTTAAATCTGTCTTGCTTAACACGAGACACACTGGGTTGGCGGGTTGAAAAGAGACTTAGCTATTAGGTATTGTAAAAAAACAAATCCTCAGCCTTTATTTTCGTTATTCGTATTCATAATATTATGAAGACTCATTCTCATTTCAATATGAAGACTAATGATAAATAAAACGTTTCACTCATAAAGAGATTGAGGTTGTCACACTGAAGAAATTTGCATGACAGAATTGTCACTTGAATGGAGAAATTAACAATTAGAAATACAAACCCTTGCTCAATATTGAAGGTTACTTAATTCGAAACAATGTCTGCTTAGAAATCTCAGTTTTATTAGTCAAGAGCTGTAGCTGGGACACCACAAGATATATGTTTATTAGATATTTTGTGTTGAAGTTGAATTCAGACGTTATTTAGTAAGCTTACTATAAGAATAAGCTATTTAGTAAGCTTACCAATAAGAATTAGTATGCTTACTATTTCAGGCAGATGTCAAGTGTACTTACTTATTCGAAATAATACATTTACCAGTTGATTGAGTTAGCCTACTGATGTATTGAATAATCGACTTTATTTGTTCAACTTACATAATCAAACAGTGGTTATTTCTCATCTCATTAACTTATAAGTTTGCTTTGTGGCAATAAACAGGGGAAGAAATCAAGATTTATCAGCGAAAACCGGACAATGACGAGATATGACGTAAGAAAGGCGATTTGAACTTAACCAAGGGTGCCTGAAATAGTAACTATACTAAAAGTTATTCACGTTTTAAAGTGAATTTTGCACATATTATTGTTGGTGGTTTTCTTAATTTGTTTTGCAAACTAATCTGATTTATTTAAATTCTAAAATTGCACATTGTGCACACATAATTATTTATCAATATTTATTTTTTAACATGTTTTGTCGAACATAGGACCATCTCTCTTGGCCTAGTTTTCATGATAGGTTAATACATTGCGGCTACACGAGCTTGAACGCAAACCTTCTTAAAAAATATATCCATTAGATCTTTGAAGCAATTATTTATTGAGATAGAAAAAAATACTTAGCTTCCTATATCGCTAAGCTCGAAGTGATTGAGTGGAATAACTAAATCCTTTCTATGTATTATATAAATGTATTGAATAAGTAAGCTAATTATTCGTTTACTCGAACGAATGAACAATTCCTAAATTATTCAGTTAGCTTGCGTAATAGATGAGGGAAAGTTAAAACACTATTTAAAGATAACTCATGCAAAAGTACAAATCATAAAACACATTTCTCCAAACTTAATTAATTTTTGTCTCGTTGAACAGTTACCTAATGTTGAAATGGTACAAAGAAAGGCGTATGATGTCATCAAAACTTCACACAAAAATCGATGCAAAGAACTTATATTGTAATCTCCGTACATCACATGGAGTTGAGTTGTTGTAACGTAACTAGAGTTGCTATTTGCGCTGAACGCTTTACTTAAAGCATTATCGTGATTATAGCATGAGCCGAAATGTCTGACAGGCGATTCCTCAGCAGGTGTTTACGGCTAATAAGCAGTTTTGTATTTTCAAAGGAACGCTATCACCTGTTATCTATCTATGAAATCATGTTGTATTTCCAACAAAATGTTGAAAACTGATTGGATCACAAATAGGTAAGTTGAACGTAAATTGATCAGCAGTTAATTTGTTGAAAGGTTTCCTTATATGCTATTTGTAATGGTAATAGCAGCATGTGTCAAAAAAAATAATTCCTGAAGTTTGCACTAGTTAACATATTATGGTAAGGAACTTTTAAGCAGTGATGATATTTCTTGTATTTGTTGTCATTCACACTCTCCAACATCCCTCATTCCCCACGCCTCCCAAACCCGAAAAAAAAAGTTGGAAAAATTCAACAATTCACATTATAATGACGATATGGTTCACAATTAAATTCTGCTTCAAAGCGGAGTGAGTTTAGATTGAGATGATTAATATTGAGAATTCAGAGAAAGACAATAGAAAATTAAAAAAGGAAATACACGGTGAGAAATAAATTGCCACTAAGTTTAGATTCTCCAGTGAATCAGAATGAAGAGGAAAAATACAGTTTTTTCCCCTTTCAAATGTTTAGCGGACTGGCAGACTTGGAACAATCGATCATTCTTATTTTAGTTCAGCAATTAATTTTTCTGATCAATCCCTTTGCTGTCTTCGTTAAAAACATCTAGGTAAATAAATTTTATATGTGTGGCCTAGTAGTCTGTCACTGACAGATATTAATTGTCTGGTGCCTGGTAAAGTCAAAGAACAAAAAGAAATATATTCAATAAGAAATAAATATTCATTGACAACAGGAAATCTCTGGTCATCAGGCTAAAGATGAACAGGAAAGATTCTCGTTTTAAAAAAATTTAAATTAAAAAAAAATGAATAAAACTTAATGCAACAGAATATGATTATTTGATACAGAACATTATCTAGGTCACTTAGCTTTCAATAAATCGAATCGCGTTAACCATTCTACAGGTACTGCGCGTTATAATGAGCAGATTAGTTGTAATGCTGTTTCTTCCAAATATACCCCTTCTGAACATATAGACTCTAGACGACAAAATATGATAAGATAAAGCATCCTTCGAGAATCATCACATTACACAGTATTATACATTGTGTAATAACATTGCGTGCTGATAATCGATTGTTTTATCGATCGATCTAGATATTGCACGGTTGAGGGAACAGACGAAATAAAGGCAAAGAAAGACGACAGGTTTTTGAGATGTGTTTACTATTTTTTTTATATACTGCTAAGCTGATTAAAATCTATTTGAACACCAGCTCAATTGCACATTAAACATAAAACCATGAAAGGAAGGAGCGAAAGCGGATTCATATACGCTGATTCAGCAGGATGACAAATCCTACTTATTGCCAGACATTTTGTTTTATCAATCAAAAATACAGGAATTCGGAAAGAAAACTCTGATTAGGTTTAACATTAAGCGAAACACTATCACTGTCTAGATTGTTTCGTGTGTCATGAGAGTGTTATTACGACAAATGCGAGTTAAAAGGCGACCTTGTATATATATATACAGTGCATGATCATAATTCTAGGTATCATACTGTAAATATGAGTTACTAGAAATGCGCATAAACGCATATTGCGTTAAAAGTATAATTATCAATGTTAACAAATATACAAGCTAAGAATTCGAGGACATTTAGTGCTGTTCAAAAATCTATTTATTTGAAATCACCATCTAGTTGACACAATTCATTGGCTATACAGAACCTGAGGAGGACTGATATCCATATATGTTTGACGTTTCAAATGCTACGAGACATCTCGACCTTGTTGACCTAACGTTTAATTTATTGTAATTAACAAAATGAAGTTAAGAGCGTTTCCTTAAGATTTTTTAATACATACACTGTAATTATCAACAAGCCGAGAAATTAACTGTTGAATCATAATAAAAAGAGCCTCAATTGAACAATTAATTCCCTGTTAATTTACAAAATCTTTTAATGACACGAAAATTTTATCTCTGAACCTTTTTGATGAAATTTTCCAATGAAATCATTCAGTAATCTATATAATTTAAAGATGGAATTTATACATTTGTTTTGTCAAGACATTAACTTGTATATTAAAGGGCCACAGAGTATGTTATTGGAATCAATAAGTAAGACTTCATACATGGTGTTATTTTATCGTGAAATAGTGGTTGTTTCTGAAAATCAGTATCTTAGGGCCTATAAATTCAGTATAGTGACGATATACAGTTCGATATAAGTCGTGTTTAGTGATCGAAAACTGGACAATGGCGCCTCAATGACTTAAACGTAATTCTGGAAACTGACTTAGAGGAGTCACAAAGACGATTGATTGATAGTGTTTCGTAGCGCATTTTACTAATAAACATGTTACTTGGACACAGAGTTTCGACCTGCTCACATTTATATTTTTGTTTTTCATATATTATTCATGATCAATCATAATTTTGACATTTTAGAGATAGAGATTGAACTTGAGAGTGGTAATTTAAACTTCACCCAGGACATACGGTATCTTGTATCTTATCTTAGCCCCATAAAAAGTCACAAAGCATAATGTAAAGAAACTTGCATTTTGAAAAATTGTTCAGTAAATACAAAATCATAGTTTATTTAAACTGTAAAAATAGTCTACATTCCTTACAGGGGGAGGACTCATTGCTCATTACATTTCCATGAAATACAAAGGCTCGACGTTTGTTTTAGTATTTGTACTTTCTAAGTAACAAGAATTCCTATTACTCCTTTGTGGGCAACACCTCACCACAGCCGTTGATTGCTTAATACATCATGTGTCGACGAAGGCAACCAAGTTGAAATTAGAATGTCTGTATAGAGGGATTAAATGGGCACTGTGGTCATTCTTCAAGACAGGCTTGGAGGGTCTGAATTCCAAAAGAACGATTGATAAGTTTCTTAGATCCAACCATAAGGACATATCTTGAACGGACAATTGTGTTTGGAAAGGGTTCAATGAGTATTCGCTCTAGTGAAAAGTTATGGGGATACTATCTAAGCTTATCCAATGTTGTCACGAAGTAGGTATTCGTATTTGTGCACCTGACTATAGATGAATAGAACGACCCTTGTTTTGAACCTTATGAATGAAAACATAGTCGATGTAATATTCTCTTTTTATCAAATTTTAAAGAATATTGCTGTCATCAATAACTGAAACACGCGGCAGGCACATCATTTAGCAGTCAATAGGACAGTGAATTCATTGAAGTTCTAAGTGTGTCAGAGATATTGAAGATTGACGAAATATCAAAGCAAATGTTTAATATTATGATTATTATTTTATTCCTAAATAAATATTTAAGTTGTTACGCACGCAGCAATGTAGTCATCACTAACCTTCTCATGATAAAGCTCTTTACTTGCAGCTTGTTTAAATAGAAGTTGCCATACTACAAACCAAGAAAAGTCCTCAATTAGACACAGCAAACTCGATAAGCGCCATTTCAGACGCAAACATCAGAGAGACTCTCTAGTGAATCGGAATTTAGATCTGGTAACAGCGTTATATCTGTATATGACATCGATGTACCATCACTTTTCTTGGCGGATAATACAACGCTTTTAAGAACGATCTTGTCTGGGCTCCAGAATTGAAATTATTCAAGATTGTTTCCCGATATTTTCTCAATATGCATTCAAAAGCAATGTTGGTTTTCGTAACAGTGGAACAAACATGGTTCAAGGCATCATTTTCCATTTACATTAAGTATGAAAGCATCTTTCTCTCATCAGATGTCTACTGTCAAGGCAGAATGTTTACTAGTTGTCAATGCTCCTCACTCACTGGTTTTGAACAGCACTAATTTACAGCCAATTACTAGTGTGCTTGATGATGGTTTTACCTACCAGCTCCTATGGCTGTGATTTTTCCCTAAGCTCTATGGTTAAGATGGCTACTTACTGGAACGATACACATTTGTTTTACTCGGCTGTATCCTAGGATTTAAAAAAACGCATGTCAACAGATTATATCTTGGCAAATTTAGGGTCCGGTATATTGTCAAATGTAGATTGTTATTATTCCATGAAAATCTATGTCAAAATTGTTGGATTTCATCAACCGAAACGACGTTTATCGCATTTTAATCTCTAAATCAAATATTCAATTATTCACTTTTGTAACACATTGTTATGAACAGAACAAAGACACGGTCTGTTCATATACATATATATTGGGTTGTTTTCAGAGGCAAGATTTGAAGGAGTGGGTGACTCAGCTGGTTTTATTGATAGATGCTGTTTGTTGAATTTGGCAGGACAACGTAACGCATCCACAACATATTCGCCAATAACCGAGGCAGAACGGACTGGACATTTGAGGACTTTTGAGTGTATTAAGTACTTGTTTCCCATGGACCCTATAAATACCAAAGAGCGGACAACCATATTATTTGTTTACCTGGTCGTCGGGATGTAACTGAATCGATGTAAAAATATGTTATAAAAGTTAAATGAATTTGCATTGGCTTATGAAACGTGTACTCAAATAAAAAAAACTTGGTTGAATGAAACACAACCTTAAACGATTCTAGAACTAACTTAACATGGTAAAGCTTAGTAAATATTCTATCAATGACAAATGTAGTTCTTTCATGAATTGGTTTCTCGTAAAGTGATATATTTAACCCAAAGGCATCGTATAAAAAATATGAACCTCGATATCATTGCCTAGGGCGGAATGAAAATAATTATAAACTATAAAATTATTACGTTTCAATCAAAGAAATTAGATGTTTCCATGTTTGAAATATATCAGACATATTTACGATTTTACAGCTGATTCAGGTCTATCCAAACACTTTTTAAAATCAGTTGTGTAATGATTAGAAAACGGTGTCCATCTCCAAGACACTGTAGCATGCTTCTCTAGGGGAATAAATGTGTCTCAAGTAAACAACAACAGTTGTTACCAAATCACAAAGACTCTTCACTATCACTCTCTGGAGCCTATATTCTACGAGGACATTTACAACGGTATCCTTCATAGTTTCATGTTACCCGAAAGCAGTGCGTGTCCTTTTGTTAGGCGTATAAACGCAGTTGTGTGAATACTGGAATTATCCGATTAATTAGATTTTCAAGAAAAGAAGCTGTTAGGGGACATCAAGAGCCGGTTCAAATTTTATTTTATTTTAATCATTATCTTGTTGGCACTTGGCATGGAACGATTCTAAAATGGCACTCGTATGTTTGAAATTTCGTCTGCAACGGAAGTCTTTAGATTGTATTGAAATTACTGTGATTAACCAAAGTAAGTTGAGAGTGTTCCCTTTATTTTTGTACTGCATACATTGTAACGATGCAACACTGACGTGCAATTATGAACATGTCGAGAAATGATTTCTTCCATTCTTTTAAAAATTTTGCTATTAGCTGTAGCATCCTAAAAAAAAGTGGAACACAATTGAACAAATGATCAAATTATTTCTCTGTGAATTACCAATATCCAATTAATGCCACAAATCTTTTTTGTCTGAATCTTTTTGACAGAATTTCAAATGAAGCTCTGAAATAATCTATAAATCTGTAATTTAAAGACGGAATTTGGTTGATATGCTATAATTCAATTCATTAACTTGTATTTCAAAGAAAATTACACTTAGGAATCTGCAAACGATGAAATAGGTAGTTAATTTAGCCACAGTGAAAGCTATTCTCATAGTTAAAATGATAAAAGGTTTATAAAATATCACATTCAATACAAATAAAAATGTATTTAAATTTTCCTTCATTCCTTTTTCATCACGAAAATTCTTCGATTAATCCTTTTTAGAAATATATATTGTATTATGTGCTTTTAAGAATTGAAAGGCAGAAGTAATATGTTAAGAATGTAATAGCTCCGCAAGTCCCCTCTCTTTTTCGCATCTATTAATCTGTGATTCCATTTGATAAAAACAGAAAAAGGACATTTTCTCTCAAAACAAACAGGATGGCTTCACCATAAATTCACTCATAGTATTATACCAGTTTTTGTATGATTTTATGAGGTTTTGAACGACAACATTACACAGCTCAGTGGAGAGGTGCGCAGATACAGATACAGCTCTTCACACAAACCTGATAATTGATAGACTCTTTCCTACACCACTGTCTCTAATACAAGATGAGATAGTCGGTGAGGGTTGTGACCCGAGTAATGTAGACACGACATGTACAATGAAAAAACTTAATCTGGCAGTTATGTTGATGCTTGTCCCACACATTAATTCAATATATACCAAGATCCGTTCCTTGAGAACTACCTGTCCGGATTCCAACAGTTGTACTACACGGTATAGTGACGCTTCTCTTCTATATAGAGAGATTATAACCCAAGGGAGTGTGTCATATGAATTTACGACACATATGTGACACACGTCCGAGTGTAATATTTACCACCACTTGAGGCCAGACCAAATCCTGTTGTCGAGATCTCCCTATGCCTTTCTTTCCGTCTTTCCCCTCATCCTGTCAATCCCTTTCTCCCTTTTCTGTCCTCTCTCTTTTCGATGCTTGTTGTCCACGTGTTTAATAACTGAAATAATGTTCAAAACACAGGGGCGTGTATCGCTTAGAAATAGCTTTAGAAAGACATATATACCCATAGACCCTACCCTACTACTATATAAAAGGAAAGGGATGTAACGACCAAACCACCCCATGCTCGAACAAAGTAAGTTTTCGCATCCAAAATAATTTTTCTGGACAAATTGTTCACTACGATTCGAACGCTAAATGATTTCCCTACAAAACGAGCTATGGATTGTCAAAATCGGGTAATTATTTCAAAAGTTACATGCAACGACGTCCCGAAAATCGCTACCGCCAGATTTTCAGGCCAAAATCCCCACTCACGGAAAACAGCAAAAACTCACCGTTTAACATCGTTTATTGATTCCAGCAATGTTGACAACACCAATGGAGAGCTCGATTCGATCGGCGACATCGAACTACATGTTCACAATATGAGAACAGCACCTAATTATTATTTCTACGAGTGCTAGCATACATTTTATCAAAAATCATCTGCTTTGCTGTTGTCTTGCCTGCCATAACAGTGGCCTTGACATTCATTTGACCTCGTAGCCGCAGCAAATAAGTAAGTGAGCGAACTCCGAACTCTGATCGAACTCCTCACAGTCCTTTCAATACCATGTTTGTAAACAACACAACGTGGTCGAAAAACGTTTAGGATTTTTAGACGTGTCCACCTTACCACAAACAACTGGAGCTGTTGTTTTTTTGAAATTAGTCACATATAGTAATTTAAGAGAGCCTTTTGTAAGAGTTTAAAATATTTATGTCTGAATCGGCAAAAGAAAAAACGATTCTCCAACTCCAGGCGCTTCGAATCACTTCTCTCCGCTGCTGGCAGTGCTGGGAATAATTAATGTACCGATGCCTTCAATTTGCGAAGTCTCCATCAGGTAAGCATCGGCGTATACGATGTTTTCACTGATAATTATATTTTTTTCCTTAATTGCCATCAATCTATCATTTTAACATAAATTTATTATTTTACTTTAGTGATTGTTTAAACATCTCTAAAAAGTTATTTATAAATGTAATTACTTTGCCAATATTCCGTAAAAAAAAAACCCAATAAGACAGGCTTAATTGGTTATTGATTTTAGATGAAAGTGCCATGTTTTTAACATTTGACAATAATACCAACTTTATCGATTAGGTATGCATGCCTTTTGAAAATTTTAAGGTGCTATATCGGTATATGATTATAAAATATATATGTGAAACTAGAATAGGTAAATGATAAGTTAAATTAAGTTTGAAACCATTTTAACAAAAGTCTAAGTCATGATTTATATTTTGGATTTCAGATGAAGGCATGCATGTCACAGACATAAACAGTAAGTATTTGATTGAGAATTATGTCATTTTAATGATCTGGTTATCAATTTGATATAACACCATCAAATGTATTTACTAGCACTTCTATTTCTAAGCTGCTCAATATTTGATTTTTATTCAAGACTGTTAGAATACCTGAATTATTTCCATTTTGTAATATCATTTTTATACATGTAGATAATTTAAAGATTGAGCCTTCCATATAACACTTACAAACTGATGGTGACAGCTGGTTAATAGCCTTCTGGCTTTTTGTAATAAATATCAAATATATGATCATGTACATATCTATTCATTTGGGTAAAAGTTTCTAAAGAGAGTAGCAGAGCAAATATGGTTTTAATTTGACAAGAACAAATACATGATGTAGCCTAGAATTATCCAAAAAAAAATTAATTTAAGAAATAAAGCGATGAAATGTACATTGTTTAAAATATAGAAGTGTTTTTTCAAAAATGATTATCTCTTTGCAGGCATATGTCTCAATTCAGGAGGAGAGAGTGGAGTCACTTTTCCATCATTATTTGAAAGTTTCAGGTATGCACAACAGCCATAATCTAAAGATTTGAATCATTGCATAATATACTTTTTAAAATTTTCTGTTAATGTATTTCAGCAGATAATGTAGAGTTTTAGATATATGCCACTGAGACATGATCCATTTGACATATGTTTCTCAAGGTAATTTTTTAGATATATTACTTCACCTTGAGTGAGAAAAGGGAAGACAATTGTCACAACAGGTTTAATGGGAGGAGAGGTATTGGAAGGGCCTAACCATGGGGGGGGGGGGGGGGGGGGGGGGGGGGGGGAGATAACAAGGGGTTAGGTACCATGTCTCAAGCTGTTGTTAATGCTGTATGAAACCTTTTTGGTGAAAAGTGTCACTTTGTTTCTAGAGTTTGATTGAGCAATTCTGTAAAAGAGGCGAAAGAAATCCAACTTAAATTTAAAACCTATTTGTTTCAGCTATCTTAAAAGCAAAATGTTGTAATCATAGATGTTTATACAACACACCTTTACCAATGTAGATTATGATTAACCAAATATTAAGTTCCATGATTGTTTGAATTATGAGAGCAACCACTTTGACTATACTTTGTTATTTAAAATGTTAGTTTGTAACATTAAATACAATTAATATTGCAGTACTTGAGGAGCTATAATGACAATGGAACAATCTTTTTTTTGCCTCATATTTAATTTGGTTCCAATTTATATTTTTCAGTTACAAGATTCGATATCAAGAGGGGACAGTTTAATCTGGAGAATATCCTTGCTGCATACATGGAAAAGAATCTCTAATACATGGACACTCTTGAAAATTTTCTGCTATTGTAATTCAATAAAATCTTCAAATAAAATAAATAAATTGACTATCAATGAATTTATTTGTGAGGATTCTTTAATATGTTTTTGTATATATACAGACATACAAGTGAGTCCCCAATTAAGAAAACAATACATTTACCCTCATCAAATTTCATCCAATTATATTGATTGTATTGAATTCAATTGATTCTTATTATTTGATATGTGATCATAATAGGTGCCATTAACCTTCAAAGAACTCAATGTGTGTTTTGGGGAGTATAAAATAGTTATTTCATGTGTTTAATACATGAATTTCTAGCCACCTATGGATAACACCCCCCTTTTCAAAGTTTTAGTTTAATACCATTAACCATGAGTAATTGTTAAGACTTTGCATAACTTAGATGATCAGTAGGTTGTACTTCATAAAAGCCTTTCATGATGTTTTCATGAATATTTAAAAGGTTGAGTTGGTAAATTTTAAAGGATGTTCAATACTGAATACAAATACTTTTATGACTATAATATACACAATAATAGGCAAGGAAAGTTTATTTTGGCACAACTTGTAATGAGTGCTTAACAGTAGGTGAAATATGGGCTACAAATAAAATCTGTCTGTTTCGTGCTGGATATATAACAGATGATGTACAAAGAATGTGTTTTTAGATTTTCAATTATAATTTCTACATCAAATATTCAATGCCAATTGAATTAAACTGCAAGCATATAAGTGATTCAATTTCACTTTTCACCTCATCTAGCCTGACTTGGGACAATGTCCTAATATAATTTTGAGTACCAATTCCTTGACTACTAAGGATCTAAATTTATTAATTTGGTGACCTAAGAAAGGCCTCCTCAAACCTATTTTCATTTTTTTCTCCTGAAGATGACAGTGAAGAAACTTGAATTTGTTTGTACATTCTAATGAGGATTCTAACTATATATTATATATCTTGTTTGTCACACAGGTCATGGCCTTATAAATATCTTCTTCTTAAATAATCTTAATAAGGCTAAGAAAGATGGAATAATTCTATGCACCATAAGCGATTGGTATTATAATACTATGGTCTAGTGATAATAGATTTTAAAGACTGATGAGCTCCAGGGTCATGACTCTATTCTTTTAAAACTGAGAAAACTATTACAGAACTGATGAGCCTGTGAACCTTGTAAAAAGGTTGAGTGTGTATCACTGTTAAGGTTTGTGTTATTCTATCACGATCAACTCAAATTAATTTCATTGAGCATAATTAATTTCTTTGAAGTGTAAAAAAGGTAGAGCCATCATTTGATTACCATTACCATTACAGACATGTTTATGAAACTAAAGAGTTTATTGCTTGCAAGGCAAACAAATTCGGGACATTTTGGGGAAAATGCCCCCATACGCAAATGTTCTAAAAAATATAACTAAATCAGATTTATTGCATTTGAAACAGCAATTAAAGATACAAGTACTGTGCCAGTCTGGAGATCTGTCACTTCAGACATGCTTTTTTTGACCTTATACATAAAAAATATACTGATTACTTTCAGAATGAAATTTATTCTCTTATTTATTGGACACACTGTTAATGTTTGTTCCTTTATCGGGAGGATACAGGCCTTATTTTAGTAAAAAGATACCTATCATTGAATTCTCTCTGCCAACAGGACTATTTGCTCTCAACTTAATCAATTTACCTTTTAATGAGGCATAAATATCTACCTTTCAACTGAAGTTATAAGAAAAGTTATTTTTTTCAACATGATTATACATAACTGTTAATAAGTTTTAATGCAGCATGTTGTAACTTAATTTGTTTTTGTTATTTTAATCTTTTAACTATGAAAATCAAAATTGCTTCCAATAAAGAAAACTAAGGTAACCTTCCAAGCGAGGCATTGCATTTATGCCCCTAACCACTAGGGTGGTTGAACAGTATGAATTACAAAATACAAGTCATT
Organism: Phorcus lineatus; assembly: GCA_921293015.1. Taxonomy (NCBI): domain Eukaryota; kingdom Metazoa; phylum Mollusca; class Gastropoda; order Trochida; family Trochidae; genus Phorcus; species Phorcus lineatus. The sequence continues at coordinate 44,090,092 of OV121088.1, forward strand.
ATCAATGATTGCTATCCACATCTTTTATGATTTACATGATCTCACTCCTGAGCCAAGCCAATATTGATAAAAATATATAATTCTGTCTGACCTCTGAAAAATAAATATCCCCTTTTTTGTCGAACACAGTTTTGATAATTTTAATCATATCACTATTGTTTGAAGAAATGAAATTAAATCACCTATCTAATTGTAACAGAGGTACTCTATAGTCTATATGGTATAATGGTTAACTTATTTTATTAAATAATGTATCTGAACTGCACATCAAATATTCAACATGGAAGTAGTTTATCTAGAATTAGGAGTTGCTTTCAAATTTGCCTTTGAGATTCAAACCTCTTTACAAATTCTTTTAATTTTTGAATATTTTCTTTTCCAATTATAAAACATAACTGAGTTTTAAAATTATATGCTTTAATTAAGAAGGATAGCGAAATCTATCAAGTTAATGTTGGTAACAGGTTCATATTATATATGCCATCACTTTTCAGAGAAAAAGATCAAAACAATATTTTTAGGTAAACCGAGTAAAAGTTGTTTATATATTCTTTAATAAAACATGAAAAATCATACTAATAAGTATATTGTTCTACATAAATTAAAAAATATTTTTTTTGTCAATTAAAGTTTATGTTCCGATTTTCTAACGATTCGTTTGAAATTTTGACATTTGCCAGTCGAATAATTTCATATTTCTGGAACGTTTAAAAAAAATTATGATTTGACCCATAGTTATAAAAAACGAGTTTATTTAAAATTTTGCGCTCATTAAAACACACACGACTGCAGAAGGGAATTTAATAGAAAATACTCAATGTTAATTTCTACCAAATCCTATAATTTTTAAATTTGCTGCGGCTACGAGGTCAAATGAATGTCAAGGCCACTGTTATGGCAGGCAAGACAACAGCAAAGCAGATGATTTTTGATAAAATGTATGCTAGCACTCGTAGAAATAATAATTAGGTGCTGTTCTCATATTGTGAACATGTAGTTCGATGTCGCCGATCGAATCGAGCTCTCCATTGGTGTTGTCAACATTGCTGGAATCAATAAACGATGTTAAACGGTGAGTTTTTGCTGTTTTCCGTGAGTGGGGATTTTGGCCTGAAAATCTGGCGGTAGCGATTTTCGGGACGTCGTTGCATGTAACTTTTGAAATAATTACCCGATTTTGACAATCCATAGCTCGTTTTGTAGGGAAATCATTTAGCGTTCGAATCGTAGTGAACAATTTGTCCAGAAAAATTATTTTGGATGCGAAAACTTACTTTGTTCGAGCATGGGGTGGTTTGGTCGTTACATCCCTTTCCTTTTATATAGTAGTAGGGTAGGGTCTATGGGTATATATGTCTTTCTAAAGCTATTTCTAAGCGATACACGCCCCTGTGGTTCAAAACACGTTCAAACCGAACTCATTCACTCACTCACTCACTCAGTAATACTTTCTCTATTACCACGACGATGATTTTATGACGTCACAGGCGATGAAATATGGTAGCTCTGAAACAATCGTCACTAGGGGAAAGTGATATGTGCACATGTGCTCATATTAAGAATGTGTCACTTCCTTTGATTCACCCTATGCAAAAGTAAGAAACAACAAATCCATTCGGTTATCCAGTTTCAGACTTAATCGATTAGTGTTATTTACATTTGCATTCATTAAGTATAACCAAATTACTAACGTTGAGTTGACGAAATAGGAAATTTATTTATTAACAACTTCTTTATTGCAAAGATATGCAACGTTTCGGTGTAGATACCGTTATCAAGAAAGTGGTACTGAAAGTTACAACACTCCGGTCATATACATATGACAAGGAATATTTATTCACGTAAATACATTGATGTACAGAATGTTATTTTCAATAGAAAGGAAGCCAGATGGACAATGAGGTAGTTGCTGATTGAGAGAGATTAGCGCTGATTGGTCTTGATTAAGTGATGGTATTTTGATGGGATGTAATACCCCTGATCTCTTTTCATGGTGGGATTAAATTCAAATTATTCTTAGCTTCTAATGTCTTACTCATCTTGTAACCTTAGTGACTGGTTTCAAAAAATTAAATGTCGTTCGACCCTGCTGAATTCTGGAAGAACGCCAACTCTCCAACCCAGGAAATATTGTTAGTTACTACATAGTTGACCTGCTTCCAACTTCCCTTGAGAAGAAGCCATCAAAACAAGAGTAGAATGGACTCCAGCAAGAGCTCCACCAATTTCCCGTAGTCCGACAAGATATACCAACATATTCATGGCCTCCCAATATGGGTTCCCCCTCATTCCCATCATCACCGCTATCTACATAACTGATTCAGTCCTTTACCGACACTTCATCAGTTTAATTGAAAAAATATTAACAGACCTTCTATATGTATATCAGAAAATATAATGTTCATTATCATATTTTTTGGTTTAAGATTTCCAACTTTAACAAAACTGTGATTATGTATAAAAGAGTCTTTGAGTATTATTGGAGTCCTAGATGTCAAACCATATCAAAGACATTACATTATAAAAAGGTACTGAACGTTCCTACAAAATAGCATAATAGCATACATTGCAAGATACTTCGTAATACTTAATATAAATTGCTCGTTTGAGGCATTATTCAAAATCAAAACTGGTGCTAAAGAGGACCTGCTAGAATTCTATTATAACGGCCATTATCATCTTAAGAGACACTTAAGTCCAAAAACAACGCACCTAAAAACGTACTTATATTCGTCAATGCATGTAATTTCAAATGCTTCACTCCATCTTCGGTTACGCAAATTTAAGTTTAAAAGTTGACAAAATAAAAAATGATAGTGTTCTGGGAATCATTTTGTAATGCAACATCCCGTCAAAAAATAATTTCATCAAATTGCTATTAGTTAACAATGATTTTAAAATAAAGAGATAACACAATTGAAAAACATCTTTCGTAAATGCAAACTACCACTTGAGCTATAAATCTTGAAAGCTGTTAACAGAAATTTGAATGAAGTGATTTATCTAAAATGGGAAAAAAGGATTCTGCTGTTACATTATAATTTGAAGATTTGCCGTGCAAAGACATTGACTTGCCTTTTTAAATCTTTGCAGTTAAGTTTTTACAGACGAGTTGATAGGGAAACATGAGGCAGTAATAGTTCAACGGGACTCACAGAGCAGTTATTTACCTTTTCTTCTGTATTACCTACGGAAGAGCAAATTCTGAAAGGTGAACTGTGTTATTCGCACAATAATTATCAGAAATAATTCAATGCACAGATATTCTATTTTCAAAAAAAGAAAGGCATAACATTCTGAAAGAATCTATTGTTGCAGGTCAAGAAGAAATTATCACGTAATGTCAATGGTAGGTAGGTGAGAGTTCAAAAGTTTTGGCTTGGCATCCTTTCGGAGAAGTTTCAATAAGACGATGAAGTTTTTTTTGAAAAGAAAAAACACTCTTCCTGCAATGCAATTACCAGTCGAAGAAATATCTAAACGAACAGTGACGTTGACCTTCAAGTCAAGTGCATTCAACGTTGTTACAAGGGCTAAAGATCTGGCGATTTTAGAAACGTGTAAGAGGATTGACTGGAATAACAAAGGCAGATCACATTTAGCGTAATGACTGCTCCCTTGTCATTCAGTTTCATGCAAATCAGAATGACAAATTCTTAAGCATGCGCAAAGGGGTGGAAGGATTTTAGTGTTTGATGGACTGGAATAACGTATAACATGGAAGCACATGAAATAATAATCAGTCATCGTATCTCTTATATGTGACCCTTATAAAGTGAGATTTTAAATTATAAACTTAAATGACAGAAAATGACATTCATAAAAAGTGTAATAAAACTAATATAATGTGGAATGACCAAATAATCAGTATCAGCATTACACAGCTCAGGGGAGTGGTGAACAGGTCCGACTCATCTCATCACAGTAATCCAACCATTGTTGCAATGGGGTCGTTAGTCTATTTGCTTCACTGCTGTCATTACATTCAAACACAATAAGATACTTGGCAAATTTGAAAATAACTTTCGTGCGGGAGTGTGAAATGTTTCAGTGACCATTTTGATGAATTATGAGTGATGCATATATCAAGGAGAACTCAATCAAATTAAAGTCAATACTCTTTACCAGATACATTTCTGAGTTTAAGAAAACATTATTTACTTAAACAGTGAGATAAAAGTATATTTTTGCAATTATATGGACGCCTCACGTCCTATAATATTGCGAAAGCATCCTTATCTGACACAAATGCATTCTTAATGCAATCTTAATCCATGCTTATCTGACACAAATGAATTCTTAATGCAATCTTAATCCATGCTTATATCATAGTCTACAATTCTAAAGAATTGAAATTCGTAATTTAACAAATTACATTATCACAATCATAATTAATGGAAGCATGTACCGAACGTGAGTCATTAACATACCAGTCGACAGATATCATGTTGACTTCATGCTGACTCCAAACATAAGCTGTGTTTACTTGAAATACTAAGAGGATTTTGAATGCCGTCAATACGGAACACTATTTTCTCAAAATCTCTGACAATCAAACCAATTAACCATACGTTACTGAAGACACATTTTGATTTCCGCTCTTAAATTTTTGTTCATATTGTCAATAATGTTTTCCCATTGTCCACGAAAAATATGTTTGATATCATTAGCAGTTTAGAATAACCTGTCACATTGTATTGGCACACAAACGCTGCATATGAGACTTTTACTTCCTGTTTAGTATAATCTTTCATATTCTATTGACTATTCTTACTCCGACCACATTCCAGACATTTTTCCGTTAAAAAAGTATTTAAACTATCATTTTGACGTAATGTTAAAGGTAAGGTTTAAAATTACTGTAGGTAGTTTACAATACAAAATTATTTCTCAGAAAGAAGGGATAAGCAACTTTCTTAACCGAGTTCTCTTTTTTCACATTTTGGATTCCATTGATATTAAAAGAACTCAATTAAGCTTACAACTAAGGATGTGAACAACGTATCATGAAATAAATGCCCATTTATTGTAGCTTGATATACATCACTGCTCCTTTTAGTTCCATATGTACAATGGTATATGGCAAACGTTTAATAATCTGCATCTAACAAATGACAGGTGTGTAATTAGAATAAAATATGATTCTTTTTTGGGGTCATGTCCATAATTCAGTTCATATTTATCTTTTGATGATAAAATTATAGTTTCTTATTTCCTTTATTGATTGTAAAAAGTTCGGAAATGTAATGTGAAGCTACTTATCTAAAAAAAAACATTTAATTCACTCAACACACATACATTTATATCATGACTGGATATATTAGATAACCATGAATATCATAGTGCTGATTCAGGACAAATTACACAATCTAGTTTGGATATTTCTTTTAATGAATACGACATCTTCTATGTTAGACCTAAGGGGTCGACAAATTTGGATTTAAAGTGATGATTTCATGTGCACAGTCAAACCTGCCTCTTATGATCAGCAAATTGGCATTGCCTCAGAAAAACAAATGTTGAATGTAATATATTTGAGTTTGGTTTTAATGATATTATATTTCAGTAATCTACATGCTTAACGTAAGATTTGAATATGATTATTGATTTTATCATGGTGACATACAGCTTGCCACTTTCTTATTTAGATCTTCGTGACTATTGTAATAATTGCGTTGGACAGAACTTACAGAGATTGCCTCTTTGTAAGTGTTATGTGAACATTCAGATTTAGAATTCCTTCCCCGTAAAAGGGACAATCGATCAGTCTCCTTGTAGCATCTAAAAGCTCTTACTTGGTGTGTTTTCTTAATCACTGTCTCTTTCTATGTATATTGGCTTTTCTTTGTAACAAAATAGTCTGTCACCAGCAGATTTAAATTAGGTTGTACCTTTGATTAGTGAAGGGATAAATAACCAGAATTTAATAGAATGTATAAGTTGAAAACCGTAAAACAAAACTTTTTCGACAATATAACTTTAAAAAGTTTCATGGCTGCATTTATATAATGAATGAGTGCAGGTGTCCAAGTGGTGGGAAAGATTAAAAATGTCTTTTCAGTAACGAATGCAGAAGGAATTTCGTTTAATATGATATAATATAATATAATATAATATGATATAATATAAAGTATTGTAATGTAATGTTATAAAAATGACATGATAAATGATATGATATTATATATATTTGAGGATTTTAATGCAATTATTCGTTTGATGTTATCTACTGAAGTTTGTAGAATAATGTATTTTCCTTGAGAATGATATGCAAAGCTTTATCATTTTCGATTCAATGAACATACTAACATACTCAGATCCGGCTTCGTCGTCGGTGTGTGAGAGAGAGCTGAAGCACAGCACTAGCAGCAAGAATGTGCAGTCGTGCTCCAAAATGCAAACATACAACGGCGAGACAATAACATAAAATATATCTTTCAGCTTTGAAAGAAAAAAAGAAAACAAATCCATTAAGAATGTAATTACATTAGTTTTCTCATTTCTCTAGTATCCTATTGCGCCATTAAATGCTAGGCCTATATCACAATGAAAAGCTAAGAGCTCGTTTATGATCTACTTAATAAAATCAACAAAGATGTTGACAAACAAATATCAAGTCGATTTGTTGCAGCACATCGTCATGTTTGTAATATGTGTGAGGAGATTGACACGACCAAAGAGTCAGTACAAGCATTACACATCTCAATGAAGAGGTTAGCACTATAAATAATCTCATCACACTAATACAACCAGTGCTACAATTGCCATATATACAATGAGAAGAACGAAGGACACGAATAAGAGCTGTTAGTGAGGGGGCGTTTTAGTTTGTTATGATCCAGTTTGGGATAAGTAAAGGAAGTCTGAATAGGACTCAAAATTAAATCTTAATAACGATTATCAGTTTAGACAGGAAAACGTATTAGACATGGCATGTTTTAGTGCGACATACAATGACATAACAAAAACACGCTGTTCATCATTCCTCTTGACAATTGTCAATAGTTTGGCTTTAACATGTATTCAAAAATGTTTCAGTTACTCAACACGTGTATGAAAATCAGAGTTGAGAGTTGGTAAGTAAGAGAAGAAGAGCACAATGGTGTAGTGGTTAGCGTGCTGGCCCTTCACACCGACGACTCGGGTTCGAATCCCGGTGGAGACACCAAAAATTTGTGACCTGGGTCCAAAACTGTGTTGTGTCCTTGGGCAAGGCATTTCATCCACATTGCACTCAGTCCACCCAGCTGTTAAAATGGGTACCTGAATATAGGCTTGTACGGTCTTAGCGCTTAGTAGCAGCTTTGAAAGTACACTTCCCTCAGGGTAATGATGTAGGTAGCGCTTTGAGCATGTCTTAGGAGGTGGAAAAGGCGCCATATAAATATCCACATTATTATTATTATTATATTCAGAGGGACAGCAACAACAACCCGCACACTTGGTCTGTCTCCTTTAAAGGGCACTGGCGCTCACTGATATTTTCTTATTGTTAATCATGCATAAAAAAAATTCTATATTGCCATGCAGGTAATAAAGGGTAAATTTATTTGTTAAACATATACGTATGCCGGCTCATTCTAAAAGACCCGATGAATTAAATGTAACGCTTCATTAAATACGCATATATAAGGAATTGCAAAGTTTGCACAACCCAAAATTACCCACAACGAGAGCGACTGTGGCTAACAAAAGGCTTAAACGATTACCATTTAACATTATATTAATGGGTGAAGTAACATAAACTTTATGTTTCAGCCTTTATCCTTAGTTAAGAGATCAAGGTATATTCAAATATGTACATATTCCTATTTCAGCCGTTTTCAGTGATCAATTCGCTTTGTGCAGAAATACAAATATAACAATTACGAGTTTGGACATCCCTTTGTTACTTTGTGACCGCTTTAACTTTAACTTCATGTTATTGACTGTAGGTGTATAGAATAGAATACAAAATCATGATTATTTACTGCATCAATAGAAATCCCATGTCCCCATCTACCCTTTGATAGCCAATTTGAGAAAGATTTATAGTGCATTTAATGAACATAGTCTCATATAGCAAATAACAATGTAACACTTAGAAAAGCATCACAGCGCAAACTCAATTCAATCTGGTGTAAAAGGGATTAATTCATAAAAAAAAAAATTAGTATCTAATCTCTTTAAATATTCAGAAAATCATTTTCGTATATGAAAACAAGCAGTTGATTTTGTGTAGGCGCTGTTGACACAACTTTAAACTTATGAGCACTTTCTTTACAACCAAATTAGAATCTATTATGAATGTTGCCTGCGAGGAATTGTACATACGTAAATTGTATATTATTCCTTATCAGCTTCACTGAGATTGATAATAATGCAAACGTAAAGCTACAATGCGTACTTCACAAAATCAATCGTGTCTGAACATCGACTTACCGTTTGATAATCTCATAATCATTTCGTGAGATCGCTTAATTTGTCTTAAAACGTGCATTTGATCTTTTAGGACTATTCATGTTGCAAACTTTAAACACTCGTTAAACTCATTTTTTATCCAACGTTACCCTATGTTTAAAAGCATCGTCTTTAAATGGCAATTTCGTAAAAGTAAATGTAATCAAAGATATTTGTTTTGCAACTGACTGCAATCGATCGACAAGGGCGAACGGGTTCTTTCTGTTGAAAGCCTAGTTCGTGAAAAGTCTTTGAATAGTGCTTATCAGTCATGTCAACTACATTAATAAGGTTGGCAATGGATTTGAGTTGACTTAACAGTGCAAGAATAGTCAGTATAATTGCGTTTATGCTAACATTTTCTGGTTATAAAGTGGCACTATTCTCATCTTTTTAAGGATAGTTTTATAAAATTGTAGAGTAAAGGAATTGTATTATGGCAAATATCCCTTCAATACATGAAATTACAGTCAGACATATCTGTAATTACAAAAGATTATTTGAAATGCATACGCATAAACCCCTAAAATCTTTAGATACTTAGTTAGTTTAACGTCACGCATTAATATTCCTTATGACGATTAAAGAATAACTACTTTGAAAAGTTGTTGTTTCCAACTCCCAATTGAAAACATATATTCTCTTTTGAAATCAACATTTCTTTATTGTTATTCCACTAACAAACTACTGATAATTGTCACCCCATGGTTGCTGCACATGTTAAATTTTTTAAAATTAGATTTTGATGATTGATTTTGTATTGATGTATGATTTTTAATTCAATCTCTTTACTTACTATTTGGTTTCCATCTCAATGGGCTGATGAGCTTCAAATAATTGCCTCGGGATTCGAATCCCGCCAGAAGCTCGACAACTTTGTGTACAGTAGCGAACTGTTCTACATGGAGTAAGATTTGTGTGGAATGCTACATAAGTTCAACGGTGTACCACCCATGCATGTCCCCTACCGATGCTCGCAGGTTTCACAGGTTTCACCATAACCACAATAGTATTTTGGGCTTCCTCCCAGCAATAATACTAGCAGTAGCGATAAAAGCATTCCATGATTGTGTGTCCATTAGACAGTATGTTCAAAGCATACAATCAGAACCCATTTGTACAGCTTCATGCATTGTTTTGTCCATGGACACATACAAATGGTTGGTGCCCAAGACGGGGTTTAGAACCTGTGCCATTGACGTGATATGCTAAAATACCAGGCAAAATAAAAGATTTGCTCATTTTTCAAGTCTAAAACTAAAAACACACGCAGATATGAGAATTGGTTTACATGACGACTGGTTTATAAACAGAAATCATTTCCCATATTCTCTTTAAAAAGTATCCAAATATCGGCATTTAATTTGCCCTAATACACAAGGAAATATAAAAAATTACACAAATGTGGTGTTAAAGTGCACAGAAACTCCCAGTAGTCAAAGGAAACACGGTGTCTGTCATCAGTAGCGAGTGTGACCACCCTGGGCATCAATGCAAGCAACTACTCCTCATTTCCCTCAAGGCATCGGATGACGTCAGCAGGGATCTTGTTCAACAATATGTTTAACAGAATTTGCTCAAATTCCTGCTGGTTGTTTGGATTTTGCACCAGCTGTCTCAAATGGCGGTCAAGGTGATCCCAATGGTGTTGAATGGGATCATAGCTAGTGAGTTGGCTGTTCACGGCAAAACAATGACGTTGGCGTTCCCGAGGGAGTCTCTAACATTTCGGGCAGTGTGAGGTCTAGCGTTGTCGTGTTGCAATATCAATCTTCTTGCTTGTTGTTGGATGAAAGGAACGCCGATAGGTCTCAGTATCTCATCAATGTAACGCTGGCCAGTCAGATTCCCTCCCAGCAGCGTCGACATTTGGCAAAAAATCCCTCCCCACACCATGATGCCTCTGCCTTTAAACGGGTGAACCTCTCTAAAGCAGTTTGGCGCGAGACGGTTGCCCCTTCGTGGATAAACTCGAACCCTGCCATCGTTCCTGAGTAGGCAAATCCTTTTCTCGTCTATAAAGAACATCCTCTCCCAGTCACGTCCCTGCCACTGGCGTAATCTGCGTTGACGGTGTTAACGGGTTAAAGCCATTCTACGGAAGGGGCAGTAGGCTTGTATACCAGCCACACGAAGCCGATAAAGGTTTTTCTCTTGCTGATGACGTGTCCGTGTGCTGTCGCCGCTGTTGGTGTTGCTGTTACAAATTGGTTTCGGAGGTGAATCTGCCTAATGTAGCGATCTTCGGGGGCAATGATTTCCATCGGTCTTCCCCATCTTGGTCTGTCCTGTGTCTTGCCCATCTGCTGTTAGCGTAATAACGATCGCTTGTGCACGTTGCTCTTGCGAAGGTCTTAGCTTACTTTTGTTGTTCTTTATGTTACTGTATGTCTTCTCTTTCTAACAAGGGTATTTATGCAACATTGTTGCACGTACATCACAAATCATGCCTCAAAAACACGTATATAACAAGCTTAACAAAGTCACCGTACAAGATATGATCTGGATCAGACACAATCTTAAATTAAATCTTAATTCTTAAAAACTCTTTTTTCATTAAGATATGATAAATTTGTAAAAGAAACACCAAAATCCAAAATACTACATGATATTTCTTTGGCTCTACTCTTATATTTTCAGGACTACCGGTCTTCAAAATATGTGAACATTATATTTAAAAGAAAAGACCAACATTCCAGACGTGTACAAAGAATTTACACATATACACGCACTTTTGTGAACGTAATAACAATCGCATTAGCTGGGCCTTCCTGTTACACACACTGAACCCAAAACGACACGCCCGTGCAGGGTAAATGCATTTTTTTAAAAGCTGTGTTTGTTATTCAATGAATAGAAAATAACTATTTTGGTCGGATTTAATGATGATCCAAATAATGTTTCCAATGTCGTGAGGCAACATCTTACAGTACAGTGAATACAAAATAAGGAGCAGCTTTTAATATTTTTATTAAGCATCTACTTAATATATTGAGAATAGTGAATACAATTATTTAATAAAACATTAACTTGCTGATTGTAAATGTCCTAACTCCAGCGTTAGCACCCTTGCATCAGGCAGATAGTTACGGTGACTTATTTTAAATGGGTAGTTAAGACACACTTAACTGAAAGTTCAGTTCATGTGTCCTTAAATTATGGCACGAAAAAGAAATATTTCACCTCTACAAACAGGTAGCTGTATTTGTTAAACATTCTTTTTAAATTTCGTCAAACTGTTGACAACATTTAAATATTAACAATGGTCTCAATGCATTAAATGAATAAGATTTTTTTACAACTTAAGTACTCAATGAAACAAAGACTTATTGATAATATTCACACATAAATTTTAAAGAGATTTAAATTTGACTTTCCTCCTCTTGGTGTAGGATAAGCTTATTGCAAAAAATATGGGAACAAATACAAGGGTTATTATTTTGTTACTTTTATCACTTACACATTAATCGTCAAATTCTTGACAGAATCGAAAAGTAACAGAGGTCTTAATGCTTTAAATGATGAAAAATTTAAAAAGATACCTTAATCAATATTAAGAAACCTTTTAACTAAGAACGCACATTGTCATTTACTTGTGCTGTAATTCCCATAGGCTGTTAGAACTCGTCAATCGTTAAAACTACTGTTAACCCATTTTCGAATTTGTCAGTATGCAGTTCTGCTAATCACAAAAATGATTTCATTTTAAAAAAAAGGTGTTGAATTTTGGATCACAACTAAATATGTTGTCACTAGTTAGCTAGGCCCCCAAATTATCAGCAATAAAAGGCGTGTTAATCTCTGTTTCCTAATACATCATTAATCAATCTTTCACCAAAATCTTAAGGATATATTATTTCAGTACTTAACTTCAGCAGCTTCACAAATGTTTTATTTCAAGATAAAGTATGCGTTTGGGTTATTCAGTTGACGCATGTAAACTCAACTTAAGGATGTGCGCTCCTCATGTCACAGTTACAAAATTCAAATAACCTTAAATCATAATTTTCTTATATAATAAACCAAAATGAAGCGGTAATTTCTCAATTTTGATGATTTCAGACTAAATATTCATCAAAATAAAGAGACGTAGTATTTTCATTTTGAAATTATTCACAATTTTGCTGACTCAGCAATTTTAATTGTACCTATTATTTGAGCAAGTTCTATTATCTGTTTTTCTTAGAAAGTAGATGTTGTTGAATGAATATGATTTGTATTAATGCGTTAAGGTATATTTTAAGATAATGAGTGGGAGAAAGTATGTTTTTAGTCAAAAAATGGCTTGAATGTTGATAATTTAATTGAAATGTTTGAATACATGATGTGCTGTAGCGGCTAAAAACCCACAGTACCATATATATTTTTTACTTTTTTCTGGAAGAAGATTATGTTAACTCTAACATGTTTTCATATTAAAAAAAGTTTAATACAGGAACTAATTAAAATTTAAGATTTCTCCGAAAAGGTCATCATATCTCCATAGACTCCCATGTTAAAACTCTGACTGACAGAGGGATCTTTGTCTTTGAATATTTCGAAAAAACCCACACTAACCCCCATTTTTTTAGGTGGATATTTCATGCATATACACTAAACCTTTGAAAAAAGTAAGTTAGAAAAAAAGTTTAATACTTTAAATTTGAGGAGCGGACATCCTTAATGTTAAACAAGGAAACGTCGTCATAATACCGTTATCACCGTTTTTTGAATGATGCGGTTCGTCGTGGAGCAACGATTTGAACTTGAATGGAATTTTAATACATACATACATACATACATACATACATACATACATACATACATACATACATACATACATAAAAGTACTTATATAACGCCAAAACCATAAAACTGCCCTGAAGCGCTGTAATGAACACATGAAAGAGTCAGGTAGGTATTCAAATGCAATATTAAAATAGTGTGTTTTAAGTACAGATTTAAATTTCGGAAGTTCATCTATGTCTCTAAGGTTTTGAGGAAGGTGATTTGCGCACTTAAATGTAGTTCCACCAATTCAAAAAATGTTTATTGATCATAAAATGTATTATAACTTAATATAATACCCGGCATATTTGTGCCTGCTTGGATAAGAATACACAATTACTCACTCACATGTGGTAAAATGTCATAAAGTACCCGCAATAGACAGTAAATAAATGAATGTCACAACAATAAAAAATTGTATCCATATATCTTCTGCGATTTCCACATTTATATATGTATTAAAGATATATCAAATATCAGGAGGATAATAATTTCATTATCATCAAAGATAATTCACACTCTGTTCAGTTCTTGACCAATAACCTATGTGAGGTCAGGTGCAATGTAACTTTTCTACTTCGAGGACCTGGTTGTAAAAAAAGCCGAAAACAAGGCCATACGAATGTTTCATTTCGCTTTCTCTTATGCTTTCCACCCAATGACCGGAGTGGAGTGCCATTGCGATGTTCCTATTCCTCATATAGTCGTCAATTCCATCAGTAGTAACTGTTAAATCTCGACCTATCGTTCCGGTATCTAGTCTGTGCAACATCTCGCTAAGGTGGCCATGTGGCTGATAGTTTGTACGAGTTAACGACATCGCTCAGACAGAAGGCATTGACCTGTTAAAATAGCTCGGCTGCTTCCTGTCCATGAAGTGAAGAGATCAATTGAACCAATAGTTATGTCTGTTAGTTGTCTATCTAATGATACCTACCATAATCATTATTATGATAAAACTATCAGAATTGCACTGAAGCGGAAGACACTAATAATATCTTCTTTTTAAGAGAAACGGTCCATTTTATTATTCAAATATACACCCTACACTTGAGAGAGGATAACAATGTTTTATTGCTTTTTACAAAATCTATACTCTGAACTCTGAACTCAGAAAATTTAAACCCTCTCTGTACTCTTTGGACATTACATTGGGCATAAAGCACGTAAATGATGATGCTGATGTAATTTTGTTACAAACTTCCTAATGTACTATTTTTAAACCAAACCACCTTTCAAATAGGCGGAAATAGGTAACTTTATAGGAGTATGCCTGTAGCCCTAAGATCTATCCAGTGGTATCAGATGCTGTTAGACTCATTGCGTCAGTATTCGTTTTTTGAAAAAAAATAACTGCTAGGGTAAATGGCCTATTTCAGTTTATAATTGAGATTTTTTTAAGAAGCTCTTTCTTATTTAAGCAAATCGAGCAATCATGTATTAGGTAATATCAAACTGCGGTATGAGACAATGTGTCAATCCTATTAACATTATTTACATAGTTAATTATGATCAATAATCAATGATAAAGTTTATAATATCAAACTCAATTGATTTGAAATCAAAACGTTATATACATTGTAAATTTATACCTTAATAACAGTTCTCTTTTCTCTTTCGTGGGCTTTATATCGAAAATACTTCAGCATTAATGAACGCATTCTCATCACGTTCTTGATATAAAAAAAACCCTTATTTTTATATTCAAATACGATAAAGCATTGTTTGAACGGAATGTGTTAAATTGAAACGTTGAAAGTTTTGATAATTTTCCAACATATTATTTAATTGCAGATAAATTAACGTTTTTTAATGGTAAAACTTTATCCATCTGTAAAACTATATTCAAAGATACAAAACTATATATTTTTAAAAATTTATTCAGTTCCAAATCTAAATTAAAACCGAAGTCAATTCATAAGCCGGAAACTTAACAATTGCATTTACATCTGGTGCGTCAGATTCATGATGCCCCCCTCATCTGAATGATGAGTGATTGGTACTTGTGTCAATTATACTAGTTCAAAAAACCTACTTAAGTGATGCAAACAATTATCAATAGTTGCATTTTATTACGATGGGTACCCTTTCAAAGATGATTGGTTGCGAGTTTTATAAGAATTGAAATATTTATCGCGGCTGGCGATCATTGAAAACTAAAACTAAATTCCTGGCCAGGGTTAATAAATTGAGTTCTTTGTAACCAGTTAACAGTAGGCATTTAGAAACGCCATTTTATTGTACAATATTTCTTGATAATGTCTTGATAAATCGTCGATAAATACCTGTTTATCAATACTTGACAGGAAATCTAGCATGCATCATTGCCACTTAACATTTATCTCTATATCTCCTTCAGAATTCGCTTATTCAACACGTAGTGAGGTAATTGCCTCTTCTTCTCCTAGGAATCTCCAGCTTTACACGCTATCGAGTCTGGAATCTTTATTTAAATCCACACCGCCTCTGAAAAATACTTTCACGGCCACCTTGTTGAGTTATATTCCTACAATATCAAAGAAAATGTTTGATGTTAATAACCTAGTAATTTTAAGATTGCGTTCAAAGAGGTCATCAATCTTTCATGCAGGATAATATGGGAATATAATCAACACAGTTGATGATAATTTCTCAAACCTTTACATGTTCTCCACCCTGCTAAATCATGACTCCGTTCAGCTCCATCCTAATAACCGGATCTCTTTCAAGCCAAAAGCATTGTATCGCTCGCCATCTAACTAGCCAATGAGACAACTCGCATTGAGCAGCAGCGGCACAACCCGGATGGATGTGTCTTATACCTGAGTCCGTATGTTTATCATCGTACATATTCGTCATTCATTTGGCGATTTCGTAACAGTCATTATATGCGATTTCGTAACAGTCATTATATGCAAAGACATTTGTCTTTCATCTGAATGTCATCTATAACACAAGGTGAATGATTTTTTTCTGCAGATGGCCATGTTCCTACACATATTAGCCGTCAATTAGTGCTAATTGGATTTTTTAATAGTCACATGTTGTTTATGCTCAAGATTCTTGAAACTTGCCAACGGCAATGATTTGCCTTTTAAGTGCAAGGAAAGTCAGTAGTTTTGCATTTATGAAAATAGTTTCAATTTTGGCACGCAATAGTTGTTATAACGATTTGAAAAGACACTAAAGGCGTTATGAGTTTTAACTTTCATAAAACCCAATATTTTCTGTATTGACATCGATTAATCTTTTAAAATAATTTGCATAGAGAACATAAGGCGTAAAATGACTTGCGCAAATTGTGATATTACTTATTTATTTCAATCCTTTTTAATTTACTACCTAATGTTCATATATTTGCTATGTATATGTTAATTATTCACTATGTGCCCGAATTCTGTTTTCATAAATGTTCAAAGGTATGAAACGTTTTGATATTTGTCAATACTTTGTTAATATAATTGACAAAAATGCTAAACAATATCTGCTTATTTCCTTTTATGCGATAATAAAAAAGCCAAATGGGAATAACATTGTGATTTGATAAAAAAAATTGCTGTTATCAACATGAAAACACTCTCTTCCAACTACATCAAGATGTCTGTTTCAAAATTAGTGAAAGTCATAAATCTTTTCCCATCATCATCGATTACGTCTCTATGTATTTAAATGTAATTGCTTGATAGTGAAAATTATTATTATTTAGATGCAGGGGTACTTTTAAAACTAGTTGGTTTAGATGTTGCATACATAACAGAAATGTTTTCTTCTGTAAACTGCAAGTTTCTGTACATTTCATAATTTTTTAAATGAAAGTAAGTGCTTAATAACGACAAATTATTAACAAAGTTGTCACGAGTAGAAACATTGCAGCCAACATTAAAAAATTCAGTTCAAACTGCGCATGGGCAAGAACGTCCCCTGTGTTCTGACAGGATGAAATGTATTTTTTGTAATGCATAAATGAATTGAATATTACTTTATCATTGATGTTACTGAAATACTTTCCACAGGAATTGATTCCTAAACAATTGTCATGTCAACTTCATTTCATTTAAAATTTAATCCAAACTCTCAGCATCAGTTGATAAACACGTCTTTGTTTTGTCTCAAACAGTCTATTTGAGGGGCAAACAAACATGAGCAAATTAAAAATGTAAAAGTTATTTGTCTTTCCTCAAGATAAAATACACATTTACACATTTGCTGTCGTATTGAAGTAAAAAAAAGTTGCGTGATTGGTTTTCTGACATAACAAAAGACAATGAGATGCTTTTTAAGCGTTACCCGAGAAAATTTGCTAACAGGACAATCTGAACACATCGTCAATGCTAGGAACATTGCACCCACGTCCAAAACGAAGATGTATTATATTACAGGATCAACAGGGTAAACAAGATTATGATTAAAGTCTTAACTTTCAGCAGAGGAATTATTTGAGAAAAAACAGTTAGTTGCACTAATCCCATTTTATAGTTTGATAATTTCCATGAATCCAGAATTATAGATATTGCTGTCTGAATTTCGGCGGAGCTGATCGTGAGGACTTTCCGATTTTTCGCATTCTCAAACATATTGTTTATGTTTTATTATTACGGATTATAGTTTATCTGAAAGGTTTGAATTGTGGTCTCAAGCCGCCATACTGACAAGTGCGTGCTGTCTACTTGCAAAACAGGGGCAATCAGACAAGCCATACAACTCTAAGTGCACGCAGAACCGTCGCTATATAGTTATTTATTTGTGGTCCTGAAACAAATTACTTGTTTCATCTGTTGAACTCTTTTAAACAGTAGGTAACACTGTTTTTTAAAAAGGTTTTTACTGAGGTCATCTTTGCTTAAGTTTAAGTTCTGTTATGGATTGTTACTAATTAGCAAATAATGTTTTTCCCGTAATAGAATTAGTGTTAACAAAAATCAATGTTAGAGATTATACATGACTGGTATTTGAGAAAGCTGACAGAGTAACACAACAATTACCTTTTTCAATTTTGACAATATCGTTTCAAGGTATTGTTTGGTAATATATGTTGTATATTTCAAACGAGACAAACGCACTATCACAAATACTTATTTCACACATAAATCTCAAGATCAGATTTTCCTTATGTATTCGTATGCATTAGGGCAAGGTATGAATTTAAAGAAACAAAGAATCCTTGAATACTTATGCTTATACAGTAAATATTGAAATAATGACACATACTAGAAGTATTATGTACGTACACGTAATATTTTAGCACTAAAATAAAAACAAAATAACTACCAAAAATTAGCTGAATGCTTTCCAATTTTACACTCAGATTTAGGGGGCGACAAAATATTGTATCCCATTGCTAGGTGTACAAAAAGTACAAAAAGATTATCTGCACTTAGTTACCTCTTCATCAAACTAAATTGTGTCTTTAAGGGCCCTCAACTCGTCTCTCCGTCTTATCAAACTGATACACCAGAAGCTTATTTCCGCTGTGGGAGGAAAGCGGGATCTAGATGAACATCTTTAGAGATGTATAAGCTGTTCAACGGGAACAATGTGAAATCTTCATCAACAAGTATATTAATGTGCAAGTGGAAAATAGGAAAAGTGGATTTTGAGGACACTTTAAAATAAATTGGCAATATATCATTCCTGATGAAATTTTTTTTACATTAGTAAAAATGTATCAATGATATGAAATTTAAATGTTTATGTATTTTTAAAAAACTCAAATCATTCTTGTTTTGTGTTGTAAAAATAACTCTACGATAAATATGATTACAGTGTTGAAATCAACAGGTTTGAAAACATAGTATGAATTTAGGTATTTTTAACAGTTATTTGCAAAACCTTTGGGCTTATTTTATGTTAAGTGTTTAATTGGAGAAATATTTCTGTTTTCTCCTTAGGGGCTTGAACCTTTCACGTAATGCTCTGTTGTACGTGCGTTTCTAAAACAGCCCTCTCTCTGTACAATAACTAGTTTTATTCACATTACAACCAAAGCAGATTGTATTGCTTCAGTATGACCATATTGGTGTCTAGTAAGCAAAGAATGGAAAGCAGTTTGAATGGATGGTATTAGATAAATATTACATACTTGTCCATCAGTTGTAAAATATTTATTCAATTTAATCAAATTCTTAGTATAGTATATAATATATAAGATCTCAATAACAATATGACATCAATTTTAATTTTATACAGATTACCCAAATGAATGAATGACTTTACAAAATGGACAAAAACTTAACATAGATCACTATTACGGTTAACATCCTTAAATAATGTAAACTGTTGTTGTTAAAATAACATTTTATAGTTATCATTCAGACCACACTGTTTCTGTAAAATGAGTTACTCTTTTGTACCAAGGAATAAAAGACTCTAAATAGTGACTTTATCGAGATTCGAATGTGTTATGTCTTTCCTCTTAAAACGTAGCGCAAAGAGGTCGTGTAGAGGTTTCGAAATACATTGACAAATTAATTACCTTAATAAATACTATTTAGTTACCAATCATGACGCACATAATTTTCGCCATTACTTTGTGTTTTTACGAAGCATATTTCCCGGATGTACAAATATTAGTGGGTCAATTAATTCATGAAAACCATTTAACTTCTTAGATGAAGCTAATTTCTGTCAAGATCAGATTCTGCCTTGTGTATGGAAATGGTTAAATTCAATAGACGAATTTGATTTAATAGACAAAATACAGTGTGGCCTCTTACCTCAAAATTCTATTTCCTGTAATGTCACACCCATATATTTTAAAATGAAAATGATGCAGCCCTTTTCAGTGTTCAGAATTATGAGGAATGGATCTCTGCCAATATGACATGTTCCAAGGAAATAGAATACACATGTAGAATTACTAGCATTTAAAGTCATCAAGAGACATAGTCAATTCTGAGAATGATGTCACTTTAAACATACCCTGAACGGATCAAAGGAAGTAACTAATTCCTTGCTTCTCATTTTCAAATTAAAAGATGCTGTTGATACCCTGACCCAACGCATCAAATTTGGTTTTCATATTTTAAAGAATCTCTGAGAGGCAAAAAGACGAAAGCTTCTCATATGAAGTTAAGCGAACAATGCCATAAACACAGAGCAAATACAATAACTACATGAAATATAGTTCACCTTCGTGTCAAGGTATAGCTACATTGTAGCAGCACAGTGAATGTGGTTATGCTAGTTTTGTCATGCAAAACAAGTGTCTTTATTTGCAATAAATGTTGTCTTCATTTGCATTAAAGACTAAGTAAGCATTAACAAACTGTTTTTCAAAGGATTCCAGTTGAAATCCAGAAGATTTTTGATAAATTGTTGTTTAATATTCATTTTACCAACTATTGACAAGAAAGCAAGCCTACCTCTTTGCAGATGAAGATATATCTCAATATTTCTTTGAGAATCCAATACATCAAGCTTGTTGGTTCCTCAGTTTGGTCAATTGTCTCCTCTTTTTCAACCAAACTACATAGAAAGTAATATCGAAACACGCTTTGGAGTAATGAATCCTCATTTTAATTGACACCACCGCTGATTAAGGAGAGTATCAAGTCAGAACGCTTTCATGGCCATCTTATAGATTAAACAGAAACACTTTTACAATATCGTAGTAACTGGTTGACGCTAACCTAGTTTTTTACACAAGAAATTCAGAGAAGCCATCAATTTGCCAGGCAGAGTAGAGAGTAAATGGGCTCCAACTTAAAAGTAGCCACTCACCAAAATGCAACAGTTATCAGTTAACTTTTAAATTTGAACAGTGACCATTACCTAAAACATCAATTAAATCAGTAAATATATATTATTAAATATTATATAAACATACTGTTTCTTTATCATGTAAATGTGCTTAGACCGTTTGTAAGTGTACACTATCATCAAGGAACGTCTACTTTTATATAATGCCCATTTCATTCCGTTTAAGAGAAGATACATTAGGTGACTGAACAAATCTGACACTGCATCATACTACGTTTGATGTATTCTGTTAATTGGTTTCAGAACAAGGTAGCCAACAAAGGATTAAGGAAAATATTTTTATTGATGTATTCAAATATCAAATCCTATCATATCATGCCATATATATAGACTGATAATCCACATAAAACTTGAGAAGTTGAAAGGAATACCGTTTAGTGTATATGAAAAATTTATCTTTGTAGTTGCTTATGACAAATATTGTCAATTAGTGTGCACCTTCAACGGAATCAATGTTTCCTTTAAGAAAATAGTTTATCTTAAAATCTATGTAGTATTTTGCGACACCTCCTTTGCAGAACTCCGACCCCTTACACCTTGAAATACATTTTCTTTTCAAGTAATCTTACATTTGAAAAACAAGAGTAAATCTTGAGAAATTTTATTGAATCAATAGATTCATAAAAACGCAACATTGATTACCTTAAAAAATCTATCATGTGTCTGAACATTCAATCAACTTCTCAGTTGGTGAATTCCATGATGTTATGTCTGTTTAAATCATGGTAAATCCACTTTCTTATGAATAAAATCCACTAGTGTAACAACTATTGCAGAATATCCTATTCTTCCTGGAGTCTTTTGCAATTAAGCTTATTTTCTTTGAAATTTTTTTACATTATCTTAGGAGGCAAAACATTTTAACTGAATTTGAGTTTTCAGAGACTGTGTTTTATCAAAGCTATTCGCCATATACCAGGTGATTTCCTAACACTACATTGTCTTTCAACACTGATCACCAAGGGCAAATGCCATTTTTCTGTTGATTGATTGATTGAAACATATTTTTTTCATTCAAAAAATGGATTTTGCACAAGGTATCCAAATTAGAAAAGCCCTCTCCATTTTTCCGTTGATGGTCATATTCGGACTCCGAAAAGGCTTCAATTAGTGCTAACTGGACTGGTGACTAGCAACATGTAGTTTATGAATAATGTTCCTTAAATTTACCCATAGATGTAATTTGCTTTTACAGTGCAATTAATTGTTTGTTTGCATTTATGGTAAAAATATTTCTATAAATTAGTGACGTCATTCCCATCTATTTGAGGAAAGTAATACACAGTTGTACTCATGAACTGCATGCTTGCCAAAAGACTATCAATACTGTACATACATTTATCTACTTTGTAAGGAATATTCACAATGCATATGTAGCTTGCATAGTAAAAATTCTAGCTTATAGATATTTCATAAATTTAAGTTTCAAACAACTCTGATAATTGTCTCTGCATTGTTACGTCAATTAGTAGACATATAAAACATGTGAAATGGATTAATCTTTCAATGAAGACGGAACTCGTTGTGTATGAATAATTCGAATTATATCTACATTTACAACAATGTGTTCTCGCTATGACAATAACAAAATCTCTCTGTCTACTAAAGAATCAAAGTTCTCCCTGACTATAACTCGTTTTGATATTTGTAAAGGGTTGTTTAATACGAAATGTTGAAAATTAAAAACATGTTTATCAACAGCTTTGGTTTTACTCTCCTATTTCAATGTTTTCCATTACGAGAAGTAGTCATTGCTCCCTTATCTTGATAAGAAAGGTAAATATTCATAAACCAAATTTTCATTGTCACTTGCATTTGCGTTTATACTTGGGTTAAGGCATAAATAAACTCAAATCATAAACAAGGTTCACATTGGCCCGTCATAAATTTCAATTCTTATTTGGGCCTCCTCTACAACTAGCATGCATTAAAAACGTACGATATAGTTTGGCAGGATAATCTGTCTGGTAATATTTAATTAAAGTACAAATTATTTTGTCCATGATATTAATTGGTTTAGCCAGGTATTGATACCTGCACATTCGTGATGTCAATGTCTAATTACAAAACAGATTCTAACAGTTTCCAAGAACGAAACCATCAGCTTCATTTATTTTTTTTTATTTTTTTCCTTCCAGTCGATAAGTGCCTTATATTTACAAGTGTACAATGTTGTTGTCAGATCGTCTTAATGATTTTTATGAAACATGAGACTGATCGAAGATGTCGATTGGGCGTCTGGCATAACAAACAATAATTATGGTTTATTCACAATCGATCGCAATTTATTGCTGCTCAAGACCTGACAAAGTAAAACATCCTCAACATTATTTATAGTCCAAAACAGTCGAAAACCGGTGCTCAGTCGTAAAAAACAATTTAAATGTATTGAAGGATCTGAAATGTAAACTCAATCATAATAAGAATTTTAATTGTCTGGCAGAGGGTTATTTGTGGAAATTAGTCTAATTGGTAAAAAAAATTGCGATATGAATAATTTCATCTATTAGTTTGATAATTCCATAGTCATTAGTATCACATATCTGTTGGTGCTTTCTATAAATTCCACTCACTGCCAATTTCCATTCTTAAATTTTGATAACCGAATAACCAAATATAATGAAACATATCCGAATTACATCCTTTTAAAAATACCTTCGTTATTCTCTATACGATATCTTTCTAGTCTTTAAAATTTACTAACCTTTTTATTGGTTCCCATCCATGTTTTCAACGCCGGGAAGTAGCCAATACTCCCCACGGTAATAGAAAACGTGAACAGTTATCAACGTTAAACCCAAATACTTAATACTTTGGCTATTGCATAATTAAACCCAAGTGTTGCTCGGAAATATTGCGGCTAACATCGCCCCTTAAGTTTCAATTCCTTCTACTTTGGCCTCCTCTACAACGAGCATGCATTAAGAACGTGCATTATGGGCTGGCAGTATAATCTGTTCGGTAATGCATAAATAAATTGAGAAATAATTTTGTCAATGATTTTAATTTTTTATATTGATACTTGCACAAGCGTGATTTCAATTTTAAACTTTAAAATTTTGAAAACACATTCAGTTCGTAAACAGCCTACAAGAACAAAACCATCAGAAATGTTAAAGAAATGTTAATTTTCCTTCCACAAGATAAATTGCCAAATTTACGAGCTAACAACGTTTTTGACTCGACAAATTCTAATTAGTTTCATGTAGTATAAGAGTAAAATGAGACGCATAATGGGTCGTCTGGCATAACAATCAGCAATAAAACGCTTGATCACTTGGTCCCTGAAATATATTGCCATTGAGAGGCAAAGCAATGTAACAAATCCTCATAGATTCCAAGAACTATGAAACATTGCATCCCAGTCCTAATCAAAGATTTCTTAGATTGCACATGACAGAGAAATAGTTTGTGAGGTTTCTCAATTGCACTGAAATAAGATGAAATGATTGAATAATTCCATCTCAAAATTTGATTGTTTCAAAAATTCGATTATTATTTGATGATGTATGTCGGTCATTTGGATATATTCACCCTTCTGATGTGTCAGATATTTTGTATCTATTGATCGATCTGATGAACATCAAACTTTCAACTCCTGGTTTATGCTCACTTTGCTTAGGAATATTAGGTTTATTTATTGAGTTAATGATCTAAACAATGGGCATACCTTATGATTCGTGTATGGTTTAATTACTCCTAACACCTTTTTCAAAAATTATGAAAAGAGAGAGAGAGAGAGAGAGAGAGAGAGAGAGAGAGAGAGAGAGAGAGAGAGAGAGAGAGAGAGAGAGAGAGAGAGAGAGAGAGAGAGAGAGAGAGAGAGAGAGAGAGAATGATATGTAATATGATCTCATAAGATAAAGATAATTTTAACATGACTATAAGGTAAAATTATTACTCAACTTGGCAACATAAAATACGAAAGATGTTTTTGAACTCTGACATCTCTTTGGTAGACTTCTAGTTTTACCTTCTATAAAAGATATAGGGTTCCCAAAGCCTTCAAACATAAACTTTGATATTCATAAGCCTTAAAATGTACATTTTCGCATCTATAGGTAACACTTAAAACTGTTTATGATTTATGGAAGATGCTATCTGAAATGTACTTATGTCTAAATTTACCAATTCTCATGCGTTTTAGTCAAAATGTATGATATTAATACTTATTTTACAATGCAATCATAACTTTATTTTTAAGTAAATATCACCATAGAGTAAATAATTTAATTTGGAGATTCAAAATAATTTTGAATTTCATAATTATTCATCATTTAAACAGGTATGTTAATCGATGTTTTGATCATTTCATGACGACCACTTTATATATATTTATTTATATTCTTTATATATTAATCATACTTATACTTTGTTAATCGAATAGTGAACGACAATTGACCAGTTTAAATGAAACAACAGCACAAGCATATTGTCAGTGTTGAGATCTTAAAGAAGTGTTATGTTAATGATGCTTAATTTTGGTGTAGACAACTGCAAATGCTGGTGTGTTCAGTACTTTTTCAGCTATTAATCATGTAGATAAAGTCAGCTCAAAACAGATCAGGGATAGTGGAAATGAGCTCCTGGTGTATAATTTGGATAAAACAAGTTGGAGCTCCGGGCCGTTTCAGATACATTAAAGTTTGATGAGGAGGTCTGCAAGTACAGTTAATCTTCTTGTACTCAACTACAATGGATTGCAGTATTTGTTGCCCTACGTTGAATTTAAGTATATAATATCCTCTCCGAAACGAGTCAATGTTTTTAATTTTGGGAACAATTTATTAAAGCATTTTGCAAAAAAAAAAACGTATGGCAAAGTGTTGGTATTTTGGAGAAACGTAACGTTTTTTTTCGCAAAAAAATCAGAATCGTGTAAAGAAAAAACCTGACTGCATTATCAAGAATGTTGGAGAAATTTAAATAACATTAACATTTCATTATACTATACAGCTTGTCACCACTTAAGTCTTTAAAGAAGGTTATCTAAATATGCATATTACAAATATGAATGATATACTGTACAAAAAGGGCATCAATTAAGACATAGTACACTCTCAAACACCTAAGAAAATGTTGCCATAAATTGTAAGCTTGCATGCAATCACATTTTGTGCCGAAAATATATGTCTACACAAGATTCTACTGGATTGTTAATTTAAAGAAAACCTCTGTTTTAATTTTTACTCTTATAAATCCTTAATCTCAAATCTTGCTCATTGCTGAAAGTAATGACATGAATGAAAACTAGAAATATGTACATGTGATGCACAGTGATGTCCCCCTTCCAAACTTTTAATCCAACCTTATCATCTTCTTGCCACTTATACAAGAAATATACGAGTTCAATAGTTCATAAGGAAGGGTTTTATATATTTGTCAATTTCTTCATTGTATGGAATGTAACATTTGATAATCACACAGTCATCAAATATTATAATTAGCATTTACAGCCCCCAATATGCACTAAGTTCCGATTGCTTCCATGGAAACCAAGTAAAATTTAAAATCAAGAATAACCAAAGTAACAAAAGGCACCACCCAAGCACTAGATCTAACCACATACAATGTTAAGTAAAATACTATTTATAGATTTTTAGATGTTGGTTAAATAATTACCCTACTCCTATATGCACACAGTTCAAATTGTTTCCATGGAAACCAGAAAAATATTTTTAAAAATGAGTAACCAAAGAAGCAAAAGGCACCTATCCATCACTAGATCTAATCACATACCCTACCTAGCCCCAACTTGCACTAAGTTATAATTGTTTCCATGGAAACCCGGAAAACAATATATTCAGAATAACCAGAATAGCAAAATGCACCATGCCACCAATAGACCTAACCACATAGCAAGTTTCGTAAAAAAAATATTGAACGGTTTTTGAGATGTGGTCCGGAGACGAAAGCATTTCGGAATAACGGAATTACTGAACCACGGAACCTAGGAACCACGAAACCATGTACGGAACTGAAAACATTATGTCTCCCGCAAAGCTTTTTGCGGGGGACATAACAAATTGACACACATTAGTCTCAGTGAATTTCTATTCATGTGTTCAAAGTGAATAAGTTGTTAAAATACAAAGAAATCTTTAAACTTTAACTCAAATACATTTCCATTCATTACTATGCTTGGAGAAACATCTGACAAAACCTCAAAGTAACAATCGCCTTAGTGCATTAAATGGATAACAATTTCAAAACGGAAACAATTCCTCGTAATTCCTCTAACATTTTTTTAGTAACCTGATCAATCATTTCGACTACTGTAAACCCACTAGATTGCTGTAAACCCACTAAATAAGTTGACAAACATTTATTCTAATTAATTAACAAATGTTATTACTCCATCAAGCTGTCTTTCCCCCTAAACCCAAAAGACTTTACCTTTCCTTTTCCGTTGGTTCCCGAATTTTCGTTGATCACATAATTACTATGATATATTATTAGCAACACCTTGTTCACATGTTCAGCTTTTATATTCCTATGTAAACCTTTCATATGTATATTCAATGGTCGCCAGTAAAGTCAAAATAATATCTGATACGAACAGGTCGTTATCCGTTATGGTTCAATGGTATATTATTATATATATTATTTGTGGGGCAATCACTTGAGTTATGGCCTGATAAAAAAAATAGATTCATA
This sequence comes from Phorcus lineatus, assembly GCA_921293015.1. Taxonomy (NCBI): domain Eukaryota; kingdom Metazoa; phylum Mollusca; class Gastropoda; order Trochida; family Trochidae; genus Phorcus; species Phorcus lineatus. Next base: position 44,117,689 of record OV121088.1, read on the forward strand.
TATCTGCTATTGGGAAACTAAACATATTTCCTTGTGTAAAAATGAGTAGAGTAACTACATAACAATAAATAAAGGATATTTGATTAAGTTTGTCAAATACGATGTTTATCTCATCGCGTGGTGGGGTATGAGCTGATATTTTTTGCGAGTGGCGCACGAGATGAGATAAACATCGTATTTGACAGACTTAATAAAATATTCTATTAATTATAGTGTTTATGATGTCTATAAACATTTCTGAACCCGGCACAAGGAGGCCCTGGAAACTTCACCAGCAGTGACTGTTACCAGTGACGATATATCATATCGCTACTGTGACCACATACGAGGTTTATTTCACTGATAAATCCCAGTATTTCATTGCTTATTATATGATAAATCAAAATATTCACCAATAATTTCAAATACACAAGAAACGTTGTGTGAGAAGATGAATAACAAGATGAGAAAGCATTTTTCATATTTGATCATAGCTCATGTACCAAATATAATGTATTTCAGTAAGAAAAGTAACAAATGTTGAGCAACCAATCATCTGCGTGAGATAGATGAGTTAGTCAATGATGAGAGAGACCATTATATACTCTGTTTGACATGATTTTCTTTTAACTGTCTTCAATCATTTTGGTTTTTCTCTTTCTGTTAATCATGTCATAGTCCATTCCCACCCACAGCTTCCCACGCTGTGTGTAATATAGCTTACTCCCCCCAATGGGATGAAAATGGAATTTTTTAATTACAGTATCAGTAAAAGATTATATTAACAATGCAAATAACTCAATCCTACAGTTATTTGGAAACATGATTATTTCTAATTCTGTTACCTTATTTGTGAGCACCTCAATAAATGGAGATTGATTAAAGAAGAGGGCAGTAGGGTTTGTCAAGGATTTCTCATACTCGTTCAATCATAAATTATTGTAGTGTGTAAAACGATTCAACGTTACATGATATTTACTACAACGAAACTATATAAATGGAATTTAGATAGAAAACATTGAAAAGTTCTAGCTGTTGAACATTGACAGAACACGTACAAAAAGGGATAATAAGCAAGTGTATGCCAAATTTACATGATTCAAGTTTTTTTTCAGCGAGGACATATCTGTATTGTTAAATAGATACTGTATACATTTGAGTTGAATAATCCAAATATTGAAGCTACCCAATTCTCTGTATCAAAACCTCATTTCTTTTAGTCGTTTCAATCTGTTCTTATCTCATTATTCACAAGTTTTTGTAACTTTAGACCTTTAAAGTTAACGTTACATTAGAATTAAAAAAAGATGAATGAAACAATGTATAGACGCAAACGCATGTCTTTCATACTGTCATAATTGTTATTTTGCTTTTCTGCCTATAATAAATCGTATCATTTAGTAAGTAAATGAAATATGACTGACTCGTCTTTGTCCTCAAAGCTGTCAATGTCTGAAGGAGTTACCATTTTTGCACCTTGTGCAATCGGAGACGCTATTTGAAAATTAATTATTTGAAAAGCATGGCAATTTCCGTATGATTTTGGTGACCTAATAATTATTCAAATGTTTTCTTGACGGAAAACGGTCGTGTGCTACAGCAAATCAATCATGTCATCTGCCTTGTTAATAAAAGGAAAGGTTTTCATGCAAGAAGTATTTGTGTAATTTGTTTGGCTGAAGTTTAGCAGATAATTCATCACAATTTGCCATAGAAACCGCTCAAAATACAGGAGGTGTCGCATGTACATAGGAACTAATATAGCTCCGTTAAAAGGACATGTTTTGGTCAATTTAATGACTAAAAGTATAATAAAATGAATAGCCGGCTCATATTGCCGTTCCTCAAAGTGCAATATTGTTGTCATCAACATCATCAGTTAAATTTGTGCCTGTGAAATTGACTTCTAGATGCAGCAAGTACAAAAAACTTGATGTACACTGCTATGAAACTTACAAATAAACCAAAACCAAAGTGATAAAACTTACACATGATGAACAACCAAAACATCTCCATTTGGTGCCTAAGTAAACCAATAAAGAGGAAAATAACAATACGCTGTTTGACATGATTTATGATTTGCTGCAAAGAACATCCTTACCCAAGCAGGTAATATTGTCCAAGCAGGGTCAAAAATTATGTTACCGTGCCCACAACAGAAGGAAGTGACATTTCAAGTAACTCAACGTTACGATTAGAATGTAGTTTTTTCTATCTATATATTTGTTAACATACGAGCATATGTATTTTTCAAGAGATCGGATAACAACCGATATGTCTTCTGAGATTGATATATCAACACTAACAGATATCTCAAATGTCATCAAGATTAATTCTTTCTTGTTATCAAAGATCTATCACAATCGGACCAGTAAAAAGGAAAACCTTTAAACCAAAAGAGTTAGACACCAGTGATCTGAAAGAGGCCAAGTGCAATGTATATCAATATTAGATAACAAAGATGAAACAGTGCCAGACATAGAGAATCTCACCCAAGTGTCTTCTGATATCAAATATATCAACACGACTTGATTAAAGTTACAAATATCCGAGGCTTGCCGAGGATATTTTTACATTTATCATAAAGTGTTGATTCTATTTATCATCCAAAAATCATTTTTCATTCCTATTCCGTGAAAAATGTATAATTTTGAACACTGCACTACTCTTAAACTCTCAGTGCGCTGATGTCGTAACACTGTGACGTCATTATGTTTATGTCGTCATAGCATAGTGATGTCATTACTTGATGATGTCAAACAATTATGATGCCATGAAGATGACTGTAACAGGGCATTTTCAAAAATCTACTGTCAAAACGATATCTCCTAAATGATATCACTTGATCTTCCACAATCAATATCTCCTGTGGAGCACAGTTTTGGATGATAACATTATATTTCCTACAGGGGTATTTGCACTATGTTAATGTTTTCGTCGAGATCACTACACGAGCAAGGGGTTTGCCCCGGCGATGCTGCTGTTCCTCATCAGTGGTGATGTTTTAAATCTCAAAGTACCGTTTTATTATTGAGGTCTGTGGAACACATTTTCGCTAAAGTAGCCATGTGTCTGATAGTTCGTACGAATTAACGACATCGCTCAGACAGAGGGCATTCGCCTGTAACAATAGCTCGGCTGCTTCCTGTCCACGAAGAGATCAATTGAACCAATAGATGTGTCTGGTGTAGTTGTTTCTTTAATGATACCAGTTGCACCAAAGAATTTGTCCCCTCAGCTTTATTTTCAATGTTACCTATAATAATGCCTTATTTTAGATACATTTGTCTCTGATATCATGTCTCACATAGGACAAAATACATAGATTTACAGCATATTATTCAGCTCCAAATGCATTTTACTTCCTTTTGGGTTGTCCAAGTTTAACGATGGTTATTTGTAGTGCCCATTAGTGTCATTTTTGACTGTTTTGAACCAGTGGATGACCAAAGGGGAGGATACTATGAAATATTTCGATTTTTGTAAGCGCAGATATTTTCAAACTTAGGACTAACACTTTGAAATTTGTAATTTAAATGTTTTAGGTTCAATAAATTTATATTTAAAGACATTATTCGTGGTCTACAACCGCGAAGTGTACAGTGACTGGAGCAATCGGAAGTTTTTTTGACAATTTTCTGAAATTTTCGGAAAATGTTTGATGTGTAGTGATGGATTGAAACAAAAAATTTCTTCTTGTTGATTTTCCTTAAAATGAAAAAGACAGCTGTTAGTAGAATTGATGTATTTTCAATTGCCTATTCTTTTTATTTAAATAAAATATTTTTATTCTTAATCGACTGTTCATGATGAAAATTCATTCCATTTTCCTTTGAACAGTTTGAAGTGTTCTCAAAAACAAGATTTAGAGACGATTAACGGTTGTTCAAAGCCAATCAAGCAGGTGTTTACGATTATTGCTTTTCAGTTAATATTTTTTTCAAAATGAAAACATTGTCAGTGAAAATTGCAACACAGAATAAAAAGGATGGCATTTATTTATATGATTATACGTGTATTACTACACAGAGTATCGAGCTATTTACGAAAATGTGTTGTGTGTGAAGAATATTGGAACATAGAAATCAGTATGACAAGTACATGCGTGGATGCATTAGATAGGCAGTTCATTTAATATCAAACCACATTTGAAATGAACGTTTTCAAGATTATTTTCCTTAAGATAAATGAGGATGCGGACAAGGAGGTGACTACATTCCACAGTATGGAATGCAGTTTATTGAAAAACATTATCTTCGAACAGTGACTCTAAAAACATGACTATTGTAAAATAATTACAATTGAAGTAAAAAGTACTTACGATCACATTTCATCATGAAACGCAAGAGTATTATTTTTCAAAGAATGCACACTTCACTTGAATGAAAATAACAGTGTTGCAACAAACATACATCTAGTGTATGTGATTATCAAAAGTACTTGCACAATGCATTTCATAAAACAGGTAAACTTAGATTTTACTCCCAAGTATATGAAAAGGGAAAACGTTTAAGTACCCAACTAAAACAATGTTATTATTTCTTTTTTAACACAACGTAACAATAAAACACGTACATGATGAGTTTGTAATTGCTTCCTCATTCTGTATAATTACATTTTTCAAAACCAGTTGTCTCATAGGCATGTGTGTGAAATGTGGCTGAGGTCTGTTATGAACACAGATCTATTCAATAATATCAGATGTTGTTAGACTCCCTATGGATCGATGGATTAGTTTTTTGGAACATAAGTGTACTGTAGTGGTTACCTTGAATTAGTTTTTCCATGGCAGTGCATGAGTTGAATGATACAATTATTTTCGTGCTGTGGTGGTTTTTTTCAACAATGCGATGAGTATCAAATGTAAAGTTCAGTTCTTTATGCCTTCTGATACTTTTTCATGTTATTTACGTATTTAGATTACAATATTTTGTCATTCATTGCGTTTGTTCAAATGCAAAATAGCGTTGCACAGTTGATATTGCTAAATAACTCAACCGATTTTCAAAGAAAATAAGGTATTCCAAGTTTGTTATTGTAAGTTTTATTGCAACCTTTTGTATGTTGGTGACTTGAGGGCAGCATGAACATGTTTTAAGATTGTTGTCACAAAAACACGTAGGCGAGGGATTCTATTTAAACATGTTAAAACATTAGACATTTTTAAAAGTTGCCATTTACACTGTGTCCATTAACCCGTTGCACTTTATGTACATTTCAGATTGTAAGAAGACAATATTGTTAAATAAGTACATTTACATACGAAGGCGAGAAAAAGTTCGAATCCATCGTTAGGTTGAATAAAATAAGATTATCTGTACTCAGTTACCGCTTCATAAATTTGACACGACTGATAATGGCTTCTAACTTGTCTGACTGGTTCGATCAAACTGATACGCAACAACTAATTTCCGCCATGGGAGGGAGCTGTAATCTTGCTAGATAGGAAGATGTATTGAATAGGCTGTTCACTGGGTGCAGTATGCGACTTCAACTACGTACATAGACGTCCACGTTTAGTGCAGGAAATTTTTAAAGATAATATGTTTTCACTGATTTTCCAAGATTTATGGATTTTGAATGACCCGGTTATTTTGCTAAGGGAAGAAAAGGTTTTTTTAACAATAATTTTGAATAAATAGATTGAATTCTAAAGATTCATTTGATAATGTTTTTAATCATATCTATAAGATATTTCTTTAAGTAATTACATTCTGTCATTTGGTTCATTTCCTTTATTTAGTTCTTTGTAAATATCTTAGATCTCAATACTGAGCTAACATCACTTGTAATTACATTAAGATTATTCTGAGCCATCTAGCGACAAGACTTAACCATGTTTGTATGATAACATCTAATGATAATTGCTTTCCCAAATGGGTACCGTACTTTAGGCATAATGTTTATTGATACACCTATGATGAGAGTGTATGTAAAGTTTTTATGACAATTATTTCTATAGTGTCATTTTACTCTAATACAGATGGTCGAAAAGAAAAGGCTGTTACTAATTGCTATTGAAGTCATTTGATTTCGGACTGTATTTTATTTGAAGTCGTATATTCTAAATGATACATTAACAGAATCATATTCGCATTACAAAACGTAATCCTCATGCACACAGAGTGAATTTTACCTTTTCGTTTTCACAATTGATTTACAATGCATGTAATTATCAATTCCTTGTTTGTTTGTTTCAACAGACATTTATGTTCTAATCAAAAGAAGTTATGGGTCAACCAATTATTTTTGCACATTAAGCACATTTTTGGTCAGAATGAGTTTATTATGTGTCAATGTTGAGTCTGTTATGCAAGGCATATGCACATATTATACACAACCATTCTGAGGATCTGATGAAAATTCGCCATTTTGAGCATTATGAGGTCCAACAAAACTGTCTCAAATTCGATAACTTTGTTAAAAACGAGTGAATCCACAACGTGCTCGTAAGCAGTCGACACAACGATGAGGCATGCTGTCGATCAGAAAATGACATCTGGGGAATGGCCTGCCACTCTGCATCAAGGAATTGCACCAATTCTTGAAGATTATCAGGTTGTCTATGATTGTCTCTCACACGTCTGCCCGACTCATCCAATGCATGCTCAATTGGTGACAAGTCAGGAGTGTATGCAGGCTAATCCATTCGTTCAATACCATTTTGGGTGAGAAAATCATTAACAACTCGTGTTCTATGCGGTCTAGCATTGTCATCCTGAAGAACAGAACTTGCTCCAATTTGAATGACAAAAGGCTGTAATATTTCGTCTCTGTACCTGATACCCGTCAAATTTCCTTGGAGGACGAAAAGAGGAGTCCTGTGATGTACCAAAATTCCAGCCCACACCATTACCGTACCACCTCCAAAGCGATGGCGTTGTCTGACGTTAACATCAGCAAATCTTTCTCCTTGCCGCCTATAGACGCGAAGTCTGCCATCATTTAGCTGTTATGTAAATCGGGACTCATCAGTGAAGAGTACCCGCCCCAATTGTCGCCGTCTCCAGTCTCTATGACGTGTGCACCTGTCATGACGTGCTGCCCTATGACGTTGAAGAAGAGGTGGTCGAACCGCTTGTCGTCGAGATCGAATGTTGTGGGCTAGCTGACAATTTCTTATGGTCTGGTCCGATACCTGAACACCACTTGCATTTCGCAATTCATCTCTCAGACATCTCTCTGTAACAACGCGTTGACGTAAGGCCATTTGAATGACATGCCGGTCTTGACGTTGCGATGTTGATCATGACCTACCAGACCGTGAGCGATTCTGAATTGAATTGGTTGCCTGGAAACTCTGCCATAGTCTCCCAATCACACTCTGGCTACAACCGATTCTCTGTGCCACATTCCTCTGTGTAAAACCCTGTTGAAGCCACGAAATGGCTCTTCCTCTGTCACGTTCACTCAGCTGAACTTTGACCGTGTTGAAATTTCAACTGAGAGCAGCACGGTCATGGAAGGTTTTTAATGCCTAAACTGTTCATGGAAAATGCATAGTACACGTTCAAGGACATAATCAACTCCAAAAAGTCGTACCCTATTGCGTTTGGGTGATGCACACAGTTTTTGGAGCTTTGTTTTGAGCTTTAGTTTATGGTTTGTAACGAGACTGTCAAAATCGTAACATATGCCTTTTACACAGGTTTTATCGTCAGGATATCGTGAACCAATTTTGACACGATTTCCGCCAATAATACATATATATAAATGAAGCAGGAATGTTACTGTCGTGTTAGGTATTCCCGACAAAAAATTTCAAATTGAAACCGTGTTCGAATGGCAATAGAGGCTTTTCGTGATAATAAAATTAGGATGTGAAGTACATGAACTATGTAATTGTCTCACCTTCTGTTGTATTAATGACCATACATTTAGCAATGATATCGCTATACTGTGAAACACCTGGATCCCAATCGTTCATGATGAGAATTACACATATTTCATTAAGCTAATTTCTATATATCAAGTGCTGTGATTTGTGGGTGAAAATTATTTAATTCAATGGTATATACCATTCACAACCCTCATTGTATCAATGTTTTCATGAAAAAGTTGTTAAATATTTGGAGTGTCAAAAAGATTTTAATGTACGAACAAATTATAGCATATTATAAGACTTATTTTTCATTTCATTATTTGATATTTTGATATGTTTTTGATATAAGAAATGTTTACACTTTTATTTATAGTCAGCTATATCACCTGTCAAGTGGCAAAAGTGTAAAATGTATCATAATATAGTTACAAATCTGCATTCTTTAACCAACCCTTTATAAATCATATTTTTAGTCGCAAACTATTTAAAGAGATTATTAGTAATAAATAGATCCTTCCGACGATGATTGATTTTTAATTCTTAGTTTCATTGTACTAAGAAGAAGAAGAAGAAGAAGAAGTTTATTCAGTATTTGAGGTCTCACATTTGTCACAAATAAGTGTATCGCTATGTATATCAACATTATATTTATATTTTTGTTGTTGAATGTACAGCATACTGTACAATTGTACTGGAAAGATTAAAAAATAATTTCATGCGGAAGAGTTTGAAAAAACCAGAAGGCACTACTATAGATGTTGAATGTTTCATTAACCAATTTTGATGAGCTACGTTAATGGGTTTTTCAACTTCTTGTCCGGAAAGGAACAGCTTTCACAGAGTGGCACAGACAGACAGATGGATGTAGGTCATTTCTATGTTCCTTGAAAATTGCTTTTGGCCGCGAATGACATACACTGTTTTGAAGGTCATCATATTCAACTTATTTGTAAGATTTGTGATAAACTGTTATCCTAACATAACTTGGTAATAATGTAAATTTTATCATTCAATATTCACTCAAAGCGTTGAATAAAAAATGTCTGCAAAACTATATAAATGGTGTCATTGTAACAAAAAGTGCCGACATATATTTGTAACAAAATCCTGAATAATCTTTCGTGTTGATGAGTAAATCACAGCAGACAGAAAGACAGATTGATGATATTTTTGTTTGAATCCGTATCAGTATAAATGTAATGAGCAGACACACCAAAGCATAACCAAACCAAGAGGTTATCAACATCCCCCAACAGATTTGTTTTTATTATAGCTCAAACCTTATTCCTTATATCCTGATTTCAGAGTAATAACCGGAACAACGTTCAATACATTATAAAACCTCGTTACGTACTTTACATAACTTTTGAGCTTCCTCAAGGTATTGAGATCCTGAAGCCACCCTGGTAATTATTTTGAAGTTTTTTTTTTAGAAAAGCTGATACCTCGAACAGAATTCATAAATGAGAACCACGCAAGGAATTGATACCCTGAAGCCAGACATAAAATTCGATTGTCCTTTTATAAACTTTTACCGAGAGAAGCTGTCCCTTGTAAAATATCTGGAAGAGTGTCAAAGAAAGGATGGCACCTTGGAAATACGATCATGAAAGATAGGTCTCATTTAGTTCTACAAAATATTTTTAACTTTAAGTCGCTTACTGAATATGCTCCATTTCTCAGAAAAGCTGTAACTTTAACTCTGATTGAGGCAGAAAAGCGATGACAGACAGACGATGGTTTACCTTATCCCAACTCAACTTCGTAGGGGCGGATTGGAACGTTTCATTCGAAGCTAGGAATATTTCTTTTAGAAATGAATGATAAGCATTTAGGAACGACCTTGTTTATTTCAAATGTCCATAAATCTTGATTTATTGGTCAATAATATTTGTTTATCAATTATTGACAGAGAAATGAGTATCGACTTTGATGATTATCTTTATATTTTCTTCAAAGACAAATACATCAACACGGTTGAATGAAGTGAATACCAAATTGCCTCCTGTTTTTTCAACTGAAAGAAAAAGAAAGTATAGTAATAAAACACGCTATGCGGTCGTTAATCTCCATTATAATTGACATTTCCTTTGATTTAGGAGTGCATCAAGTCAGGAACCCTTTCATGGCCATCTTATAGAGTTAATAGGAACACTTCTACATTATCATTGAAACTGTTTGACGTTAATGATCTATTTCTTCATACACAGAGTTCGAAGAACTCATCAATTTGTGATGCAGGTTGAACAGAAAATATATTAAAAACAGTTGATCCAAAGTTTAAAAATTTACATATTTATTTTTCTGATAAAGTTTTTTAAAACGTGTTCCTGTTAAATAATGATGATGTGGTTGGCTTCTTTATGTACTGTAGTAAAAAGAATTGTTTAACTTTTGTAAACTGCAATTGCACAAATCTAATGTTTGCATGGATTATGTATTCTTATGTCACTGTTTTTTTAGAAAAAAAATCAAACATAAAAGAATCACGTGAACTTGCTACTTGTTCGCTGGCAATTGACAAAGTGATCAATAAGCAATGTTGGTCATGACCTTTTAAATCTATTCACACGTCTATATATACGTTTTGATATTGTGTTCAAATGAACAAAACCTTTAGCATTCATACTCTATTTGTGAAAATAAACATGCATTTGAATTAACAATACGTCGTCACACGCATACTGATTGATTGTTTATTTGAAAATCACAGAATAGAAGCATGACGAACTGTATTCAATTGAACATCGTTACTGGCTTTATAGCTCTCATTGACTGGTTGGAATGTCGGTATTCAATCCTTCACCAGAAGACTCTTCAAATAGCGTTATCATACAAATCTCTATCTAGATTGCCTATATTCTCATCAAATATGAGCCTTACGATGTCGGATTAAAAGCGTTTCTTTGATGCAGATGCTTTTTCAACCGTATATGTGTTGTCTTGATCTACATTTTACACCAAAACAGCCATCAGGCGAGGTCATCAAACGTTTTCCACTTCAGACGGTGCGTTTTGAAATATGAGCTGACGTTTTAAGTACTTAAGTAAGAAATTGCTGGAAAATTCATTGAAATGAACACCAGAAAAAGTAAAATTTTATATCTGCTGACTTTGGATTGTTATTGTGAAAAACTGGTTATATTCTTAAATCAATTTATGTGCTCCTCTGTCCATGGAAAAACGTATCTATAAATTTACTTTATAATTTCAACCTTAAACAGAAAATTTGAGTGATTTCAGCTTCTATGTTTTCCTCTTTTTTTTCGATCACTTTCTCTCATTATATCGCATTTAGAAAACCATGAAATATATCCGAATTGGTTTGGTTTATTACGTACATCAAAAAGTTCTACTTATTTTGGACCAATTGATCAAATTAACTTTTTAAAAAATACTCTTCGAATGACTTTAAATAATAGCCAAAGAGCAAATTCACACGCCTATACACATGTCACGTTTATTTCTCGTCTTTCTTTTCTGAACCTGAACACGCAGCAGTTGTTACGAAAGGCTAGTCATTCGTATCGTCGGTTAGCATAACCGATTTAAATGTAAATGTCTTTGTTTCTCTTTCCAGACTCAATGTAATTGAAACCAGTTGTTGACAGACTACTCGATAAAGCTAATGACTTATCTACACACGCTGCTACTGTCGTAGGAGAGGGCAAGGAAAGAAAATAACTTGCAGCTTCTTGAAACCCATGTCAGAGTAACTACTGGTCCTTGCTCACATAGAAGCATTCTATCATCCTGTCCCCAAACAGGCAATGTGGGATTACCACATGAAAATGGGACCTGTTGACCACATTTATCATAATTATTGATAAATGTATTTACGAATATGTGTTTTTTAAAGAAGACAACATTATGAAGTTACTTCTACTAACTTCCGCTTTTTTAATGATGTTTCAATGACTTTCAGTGTCGTGACCGTTTTGTTAAGATTAATGCTGACGTAACGTTGGCAATTTATCTTGACCATTATAAAAAAAATTTAGAATGTACAACTGATGAAATATTAATCTGGTACGTCACAAATGCGTCGTATCACGTGGACCTGTGACGCAACATCGTGACCCAATATTCCATAGATTTGTTTGGATAATCATTGATATCTCAAACAGAACTAATTTTGAATTCATAGCCAACAAGTAATTCTGACGCAAGTCAATATAGTTTGATAATGCTTCAGAAATGCATACAATGGATTGGTATGACATATGGATATCATGAATAGTAACTAAGGGAGGCATCGTTAAATGACATCGGGCAAAAAGACCTTGCCTTCTATTACATCGCACTACCAGTCCTGGTGCTTCAGTTTGGGGACCCAGGCGTGAACAACAAATGTGATATAAAGTGCTAAATTATCAACATAACCTCCAATAACATCATTGTGATCATCATTTTTTTACAATAGAAGAAGTTTTGTTAATGCGGGTTTTGCAAGGTGTAATTATATCATTGATAAGGCAATGTTTATGTAAGAGGCAATAAAAAAGATCACGTGAGATGTAACGTCAGACAAGCTTTACCATTGCCTAAAGACATTGCACATACAAGAAAACCCCATTGAAGCAGAATGTTAGGCTAATATTGTAGTCATTAACTGCAGCCAACTTTGGCAGATTCGATAATAATGCCATCAGCATTTATAGATATGACATGACCGGAAACACCATGAAAACAAAAGGAAACAAAACGTATTTGTACTTAGGCCTGTCATGTGGAAACACTGATTTTTCATTTACGACTTAGTATCGCACACTTTGAAGTGTTCAATAGGAGTAAACGTCTTTCTCAATGATAATGCTTTCAAATTGTCTAGATGTCATGAACACTTTAGAGAGGCTATGATGTTTGTTTGTTTGATTTCAATTGTATAACTATGGTTGCTCTCAACGCCAGTTCAAGTTGTTGCTGACACCGAATTGAGAAATAAACTGAACTTTGTCTTTAAACTAATGATTATTCTATGATTTTGTTGTTTTTGTGCATGATCGGAAATAGGACAATTGACCCAATCATGAAGAACTGGCGATAACTTATTTACCATTAAAGTTACAGGTCTGCTAATTAAGCACAAAACACTAAACTGATGGAGTGTTACAATACAACAAAGCAAATTCCTCTGAACACGTAACTTTGTATTGTATTCAAATTCAAAGAGGTATAACATTTCTTTTGGCGTTCAGTTTATAACATGGGTCTCGCCCAGACTGAATCTTTCTTTCTGAATCTTCTTATGTTTTACTTCTTAGGAATATTGTTTATCGATATGGTTTTCTAATGAGAATATACTGCAAAGCCACATCTTTTTATTTAATTTTTTTTCTATGTCACATAAATACTTATTCATTTGAAAAACGTCTTTTGTGCATACGAATAAAGCTAAACAAGTGTAAAACTTAAACTTAAACTAATAAAACTTACATTTTATTACAAGAACACATCAGATAAAGTCACAAGATTAAAACTTAAACTTTACAATGCATATAATATATTCCGCAATAAAAGACACACGTTATTGTATCGATCATGGTCAAATAAGCTGAATATATAACTGCACAAATGTAGGTAGGTTATTAAATAACATATGGATAAAGTTTTGTAGAGCGAATTGGTTTCTTGGAAGTTTAGATGCATAGCGTCATTAATGTCAATATTTGGAAACGAAATATTAGTCTGTCATTCTCATAACATGTGATAAGTAAATGACATATTCAATCGAGACGAAACACTTTTCAACTAAGAGGGGAAATGGAATGTATTGATGAATTGAAATCAGTGAACTAAAAAGGGCAAATGGTTGCCTGTCTGGCCATTTACTCTAAGAATCAACCGAGTTTATCCATATAAGCCTCTGTCCTTATACAGAGTTTCAATTGTCGCAATATATCATCAGAAAGACATTGAGGAGAAATGTACCGAATTAAATATTTATATCATATTAAGGAACCTTCCTGAAAAATTTTAGTATGTCCCAAGTGAAAAGGTAATGGCATATCTCGTCAATGCTAACAGACAATCAGAAAATCAGCGTCTAGAATTCGTAAAAAGGATTTAATGTCACGACATTAGTATTGATAAATGTTTACTTACTACAGAAGGTTTTTGTTATTTGTTTTTAAAAACATATATAGTAAAACCTTTTGCTTTTGAATTCAAGTCTCCAAAATAGGAATTTTCGTGTCCTGAAAAATGAAAACCGTGTGGATGTGGTGAGGTAGTACCATTTTACAGCTGACAATTATATACAAAAATAGTGTATATGAAGCGGTTGGAAAAATAAAGAATGTCATTAATAAAAGGTTCTTTACAGTTGATGAAGATATCAGTGAAATATAATCCTTACGAAAGCCATCAAATCTTCATGTTTCTCTGCGTTCATACGTGTAAAAATCTTGATATAAATGATAAATGCATTCAAGGCATCTCACGGGTTCACCAACAATTAGATATAAATTATTTTCCTGTGAAAACCGATTAACAGTCTTATGTATGTGTTAAAGTCAACATCACCTGTACCATTGAAAAAAATTGTTATATAACCTATTAAAAAATTCTACCTTTCATATAAATCAAAGCCTGCTATTCATATTTAATTTTGACATATATCAATATCCTGGGGTTTTGTTATCAGAATGGTTATGGATAAATATGTATACGGTGACTGTGATGAACGGATTAGCAGTAAGATATACTTTTCAAGAAAATCTTATGTTAGTTCAATGAATTTAACTTCTTTTTCTTTCTTTTTAAACTTTCAGTAGTGTTAGTGATAGATATCTTAAAAGAAACTTCTCTTTGTCAAAGGGGACTGGTACAATAATGTTTATTGAATAGCCGAATTCAATTCACAACCGTTATCATGACCCATAAAAACAACGTGAAAGTAAATATCATCATGACTTGTGCTGAAAGAATAAGAACCTGAAATTAGAGAATAGCCAACGAGGTACGAGTGATTGCGGGAAATAAAGTTCAGTCACGAACCATGCTGAGTGACTAAACATAATTTCTAGGATTGCAAATAAACCAACATCTCAGGAAGTTACAACGCAACGCAACGTAGTTCTTTCACTTTACGCTATGAAACTGACGACAATGTTGTTGTCTACATAATAAAACATGATTTTCATATCCAATATCTTTAAGAAAAGAGACCAAATTTGAGTCGTTCTAAAACCTGTTGTCTATCTCTTACTATGCCTTTCTTTCCGTCTTTTCCCTCATCCTGTCGATCCCTTTCTCCCTTATCTGTCCACTCTCTTTTGGATGCTTGTCATCCACGTGTTTAATAACTGAAATATTGTTCAAAACACATTAAACCCAAACTCACTCTCTATAAGAAAAAATATATAAAGAAGGCATCGAAACAAGTTTGTATTTCAATATTGTGAACTAATCTGAAGTTTGAACAACATTTCTTCTCTTGGATATTGCTTTCAATCAGGTCGTGTTGCCGGTATCAAGAACGATAACTCTAATTGGTTTTTCGATCGTGTACCTATACAATCAGGTGTATATGGGCAGTGACATATGACATTTTACATCTTGACACAATGTTGAATGAAACTTACATAAGCTGCGATATAGTATGGACTGGTTGGAAAAGAGAAGCTTGATCATCTTGCTAAGTCATCACTAACTAAATTTCAAATTGATATTGATGATATCTGTCCAATTCCAAAAGACATCTATCCAACCACAAATAAGGCAATTGATGAACAGTGGCAAAATGACTGGGATTGTGGCAGCACTGCAAGGCATATGTACAGTTCATGCCCAATCATATCAAACTCCGACGACAAAATCGAAGAGAAGAAATCATCCTCACTCGTTTGAGACTTGGCCATTGTGGTTTAAATGCTTACAGGCATATATTAGACAAAGGTGTATCGCCATTATGTATCAACTGTTTTACCAATAGCCCAGAAACAGGCTTCCATTTTCTGATAGAATGTGAAGGTCATAACAATCAACGTGAAGACCTGAGAGAGGTTGTTATGTCTAAATCCAACGTCTTCTCATTGAGATCTATTCTTGGAGGAAATCTAATGTTTGGCATTGTTCAGAGATCACTTTTAGATTTGTCAAGAATACAGACAAATATGATAGCATATAAATTTTAACTGTTTCTTATTTTAATTTCATTTTACCACTATTTTAAATGCCGGGCGCATATAGGTCATTTTTGGCCCAACGTCGCCCTTAAATCTACCTACCTACCTACCTACCTACCTACCTACCTACCTGATCATGTAATCTATGAACCCTTGACGAAATACAACAATGAAAAACGTGTCCAATGAATTTTGTACGGAGCGTTTATCGATTCTGATGAGTACAGAATATAGCTGGTAGAGGACGCCATTGTGCATATATTTGTTTGGAGCGAGCGTGTTCGAACTGTAAGAGACTGTAAGAAGACGCATCTGACCTACATGTGTTTGATTTGAACAGTTGTTGTTTCGTGTGGTTTTAAATTGTACTTTGATGATGATAAAGTCGAAGTAATTATTAATGTTACGTTAATACTCATAAGTTTTGGTGTTTTTATTACTATTTTTATGGCAGCCATGCTTGTTTTTAAACAAGGACGACGCCTATTTTGTGTGGGAAAGATCACCAATCTTGTAAATTATAATAACACGGATTTGTAAAAAAATGTTTTATAATTTAAGCTTGTAGATAAATGTATAAAAATACGTCATACGTTTTTCTATATCGTGATGCACGAGTTCGGTAAGTACTATTTATCAATGACACGTGAAAATAGTCCCGTCAACCAATCGCATTTCATCATTTTCTGGTTAACCATTAAAGAATCATTTAAGAGCACATGTTGGTGCGGATATCAAAAACATATCCGCCTGTGTATCCAACCTCGTATGGGTAATATTTGGATGTGATGAATAAGCAGGTGGCCGTATAAATCGTATATGAAAATATGTCTATTGTGATTTATTACCCCTATGTAAATTTAAACTGTCTGGTTTTTATATTCTTCATAATTTATAAAAAAGCACTATTTCTAGCACTGTGTAAAGTCGCCTCAGAGCTGTAGAGTTTCTTTAAAACCATTTAACTGACTAACGAATTCACATTAGTAATTTCAAGTATTTTATATACAGTTCTCTCATGGGATAATTTAGACTTGAAAGGCTCTTGATTTCTGGCAAGAAACTTAACAAAGGGAAATTACTTTACTAGACTGTTCATAAGCATAAGATTCAAAGTGCATGAATTTAGTGAAACATTAGTTTTCTATTCTTATTCTGTATTTTAGTGGGCAAGTTGTTCATTACACAGCTGTGTTTGCATGAATGTATGTTTTTCAGAAAAATGTGCTATTGTGTTACATTATACTGCATACCGTTGATGCTTCATTTAGTCCACTTATAAAGATTTAACAAAATGTGTTAAAGTGGAATAACTAAGCCAACGTTTCGACGCTCTTCACTTTATCACCCCAGGACTTCATCATGAAATTTAAGTACCAAAATTGTCCGTCCTTGATCTGAGAAAGCCAATGAAACTTTTCGCCAAACCTATTACAACTTGGTGTAGTTGAGGAAATTACCTTTCCATTCTTGTTTTTTTAGCGCAGTTTCCATTTTGTAAAGGACCGTTTTTAGCACAGCGCTGACAAAGGCTCATCTGCATATCCAGGTATCAAGACGTTTCATTTGGGTATCGTTTCATAACGAGACTCAACGGCAGGAATTTTTAATAACACTTTCCTGATCTCCCAGGGTTGATTTAGAAGTGTAAAATTTAGCCCTAGTTGACTGAGATGTAGGTGTCTAGGTAAATGAAATCAAGCGTCACTATTTTATAGACACAAAGGAAACACAACAAGAATTTTGACCGATTCTCTGTAACTGATCATGGACATAATATTCACCTTATAAGTAAGTTACCGTTCTGTAACTGAGGAAATATCAATTAACTGTATAAATGTCGACTCTAAGGACCGAATCAAACTACGTAACTAACTTGTGGTGGCGACCAAACTTGGACTAAGGATGTTGAGAATATTTGTGAAATTGTTGATCTCCGATTTGACGCTGCTTTTTTTTGCTGTTGAGAGAGTAATTGTCTTACGATGCTACACGCCTTGTAACAAGACTATGTAAAAATATTAATACATATTGCACAAAATATTGCCATTAGCAAATGACAACATAGCCAAACAATTTCTTTTATACGAATAAATGTTCTTCCCAGACAGTGTTTTACGTTAATTCATAGCATACAAATCCTATCCTGGTATAAATACATCATCTCCCACTCTTTCATCGATGTGTTATACACAACGTGTTGATTTGTTTTTTTCTCAAGACGTATTTAAAACGACGAGTTGGTGTTTACGCAGAGACTTCCTACAGTGGAAGGTGATATACGTGTGGAAGCATAAGCTATATGAATAACCCTTACTCTACCTTCAAACAATACCCATCAAACGTAGAATACTAATATGGTAAATGATGGTAAACAGATTAAAAATTATCACGACTATGGTTGTTGATGATAATATATTACAAGGTATTTAGAAGTTAAAAACTGTTGCAGAAAGTGACAAAGAGTTTACAACTTAATCTTAGATGTTTACAGGGTCAGACAATTTCCGCCCGCTACTTCTAGGTTCTATTCTAGTGTCTAGAGGATCCATGCAACTTCACAGAATCCAAATTAAATCAATATTCACCCAACACATTAGGGGGGTCTTGACTGTGACTTGATCCATGATGTTACTGATAGACAGCTTCAAGAGCTCGGCTATGACGACCAATTGCGGTTAATGAAGAGACGCATTCAATGCAGGTAATGATGACAATTTTGGCTTTCACCTTTTGCTTCATTTGTCGCCAATACAATGCGTAATGACTTTGGTAGAGTAAACTGTTCGTAGGACCGATGTGCTAGATGCAGAAACTTGTGTTATTTTGTCGAAAGACATTTGAATATACACTTGACATGACTTAGATTAATTTACAAATATAACACACCTAATTCACGCGACACCATTTTCTAAAAAGGCTAGGAACGCAAACGGAGCTATCGACAAAGCGTCGTATCTATGTTGTCGACATCAATGCCTCAATGCTCTAGCACTTCCGTTTGAGTACATATGAAGTCTCAATAGATTATAAGGCACTGAAGCAATGGTCATAAAATCAAATTATTTCAATTGTTTCATCTTATTTTACAAAGAAAAAGATAATTGACGTGGATAACGGCTTCAGCAGCTTACCGCAGCCCTACGACTGGTTCGCATATTACACTGAATCAAATATCTGGATAAAATATATATTTAAACAATATTAGATAATGATTATCAGCAAACCAAGCTATAAAATGATAGTAATTCAATTTCGGTCTACATTGGCAATATTGTTTGAACATTGCCAGAAATAACGATTGAAGTAGACCCATATGTGTTTTGTTGAAAAACCCCCAATAATATTGCTAAATGTTATGGCGCGAAGGATTCAAATCTGTTTCTTTATGGATACAAAAAATGTTACCAGCAGATATAGAGAAGTGATGCCCGAGACAAATGTCATTAATGATTATCAAAATGAAAGTTCAAATATCTGAAAAAGTTTCGATGAGTTGTCTGAGCTATTTTGAAGTTTTGTCTTCATGTGTGTGTAAAATAACATTAATCCAAATATTTCGACAATTTCATTCTTCATTTCGTTAAATCTACCTCCCTTATAAGTTAAGTTTTGGAATATTGCAAGTTTAAACGAAAACCGTTTTACGTTGCTTAAATAATTTTCAGAGTGACTTTCGGTCAGATTGTTTTCAAACTTGTAAACCATTTTGATATAAGTCTGCTTGATTTAACCAAATTTGCTGTCAATATAATTCAATGATACAAAAAGAAACATATGCATAATTTTACATACCTATCATGGTGAGCTAATGGTAAAGACTTTATAATTAGTTATGTTCCTATACAATACTCCCTCGGAAAAATAAACAGTTATCATTTTAAGAATGTTGTTAAATAAAATCTGAGTTTAATATTATTCCTTGATTTATTAAAGTTCCATGAAAAGGATATGAACGGCGCATTTTTAAAACAAAACGTCCCCTGTGCAAAAGTGCCAAATAACATTCCTAAATGCAACCTTTTGATTACAATAAAAGAAGCTAAAAAATCAACTTTAAGAGAGCGGTTACATTGGGGCAACTGTTGGTAATTTTTCAATTAGTATGATTACTGATCAGGAAATAATGTATGAGATAGATATACATAACATATTTACAGGATATTCTTAAAGCTCCCATTATCTTTAATATAATAGTTGCCAAAATTTGTGTCCACATGAATCAAACCAGTATATCAACATAGTATTTAGATAGAAAAACTATACAGACTCTTCGTCCATTACATGATAGTCACTACGCGTTCGGCTCCAAATAATATCAACAGGTAGCGAATCTACGTTCGAATCACAACAAATTGAAAACACAATAAGTGTGTCTCCTAAATATATCTGTCAATCCCATTTCTTCCTGATCTGTCAACTATCGTATGATGTTTATCCACGGTTTTAAAAACTGAATTATTTAAAAAAAAACATTAGATACCAACTCATTCTCAAGTTCTCATTACTAATGTGTAAACAACGCCCTCAGTGAAAACACCAATCCCATTTTTCTCTCTCTTTCAAGCGTATTCATTCAATATGTTGTCAGAGTAGTCACTCCCTGTGAAAGTGCCTGACTCTTCTGAGGTGGGTTGGAAGGAGGGTGCAATCCCTAAATTAACATTCTACCTGATGGATCGATATTGAAACATATGTAGAATCAAGTTTGTGGAAAACGGATTTCAAGAACTCTGCCATAACCACCCCATTTATGAAAGATGAGATTAACAGGGGTTAATAACAGTTTATCAATTGCTCGTAAGCCTCTTTTGCAATAAATCAATAAAAAGAGTTGAACTGTTGAAAATCTTTTTGCCATCTCCAAGCTATCTAATCCTTACAACTTTGACATTAAAACACTGTGATTATAAAACATTAACTCCATTTGTTAAAGTTAAATGTTCACTGTAAACAAAATATCCACAGACGTGATTTTCAGAATTTGTCATAGCGCTAAAATAAATTTTAAAAATGGTTTTAATTTTAAAACGTCATTGGCATCCGAATGTGTACAGCTTCAGCACAGAAAAGCAACAGTTATTAGAATTTTCCATTCATTCAAAGAAGCGTTTGAGGACGTTTTTGTAGAACAAAATGTACATAAAACTGCACGTAATAGTTATTAGAAAATCATGTGATATCTATTACCACAGGTGGGATATGTTGATTTATAGTTTGGTATTTGTTTTTGCATGGGAAATAGGGTGTTATCACGCAATAAATGTATTAGGAAACCATGATTATTTTCATCCCATTAGGATATTTTCGAAATAGTTTAACCAATACGGTGCCAAAAAACATGAACATCTAAGGTGTGTCTTAGAAAATCATAATGTATGTTATAAATGAAATACCACTCGGTCTCATTACAAATACAAATCATGAGAAACTCCTTATGGTATCTCATCAGTGATCATATCGTTTCTTATAAATCGTCTCTCATGACACCTCGTGTAGTTTTCTTTATTTACAAACCAATTTGTTTATTGCAAAAACAGAAATTCATCCCCCCCCCCCCCAAAAAAATAAAAGGATTGCAAGGTTGAAATGATCTCATTGATAGGGCTTTGTTTATGCAAGAGACAATAACATTAAATAGGTAAGATATAATGCAAGAAGGGCTCTTTTACTGCCAGAAAACATTGTACAAACAAGACACACAATTAAACCAGAATATTTGTCTCATATTCTAATAATCAATTTTTAAAACCTGTCATTTATTTTAGACGTGGTAATATCAAGCTACTGCATTTATACAGACAGACAAAAGAGCTACTCAGTAGTTTGTATTTTTTGTATTTTTTGTTAGACCTGACATGTGGAAATGTTACGAACAATCTGGGGTATATCACAATCTGCAGATTGTTCGAACAATCTGCAGATTGTTTGCTCAAAATCTAGGAATTCCTAGATTGTTTAAACAATCTGCAGATTGTGCAACCTGAACAATCTGGGAATGATCACAATCTGGGAATTTGTGTTTTAGTAGTATTTTCATCATTATAAAATGGGAATTATTTAGTTTATTAAGGTTTTTCTATTTAGCAAGTATAAGAATCGATTCCTAGATTGTGGTGAGCAATCAGCTTGTCTCTTTCTCAAAATGAGGGGGTGTGGGGGCCGATTCCCAGATTGTGAAGGACATTCAGCTCGTCTTTATGTCAAACTTAGGGGATGTAAGGGTTGACTCCTAGATTGTTAAGGGCTCATAGCTCACCTTTATTTAAACTGAGAGGGTATATAGGAGTCGATTCTCAGATTGTGAAGGGCTCACATTTCGCTTATATGTCAAACTGACGGAGTATCGGGGTCGATTCTCAGATTGTGATCGGTTCATAGCTCGTCTTTATGTCAAACTGAGGGGGTATAGGGGCCGATTCCCAGATTGTGAAGGGCTCACAGCTCACCTTTATTTAAACTGAGAGGGTAATGCAGTCGATTCTCAGATTGTGAAGGGCTCACAGATCGGCTTTATGTCAAACTGAGGCAGCATAGGGGTCAATTCTCAGATTGTGAAGGGCTCACATCTCGCCTATATGTCAAACTGACGGAGTATAGGGATCGTTTCTCAGATTGTGAAGGGCTCGTAGCTCGTTTTAATGTCAAACTGAGGGAGTATAGGGGCCGATTCCCAGATTGTGAAGGGCTCACAGCTCACCTTTATTTAAACTGAGAGGGTATTGCAGTCGATTCTCAGATTGGGAAGGGCTCACAGATCGGCTTTATGTCAAACTGAGGCAGCATAGGGATCAATTCTCAGATTGTGAAGGGCTCACAACTCGCCTATATGTCAAACTGACGGAGTATAGGGATCGATTCCTAGATTGTGAAGGGCTCATAGCTCGCCTATAAATCAAACTGACGGAGTATAGAGGTCGATTCTCAGATTGTGAAGAGCTCACAGCTCGCCTATATGTCAAACTGAGAGGGTATAGCAGTCGATTCTTAGATTGATTTATAGGAGAGCTGTGAGCCCTTCACAAACTGAGGCAGTATAGGGGCCGATTCCTAGATTGTTAAGGGCTCATAGCGCAACTTTATTTAAACTGACAGAATATAGGGGTCAATTCTCAGATTGTGAATGGCTCTCATCTCGCCTATATGTCAAACTGAGGGAGTATAGGGGCCAGTTCCTAGATTGTGAAGGGCTCATAGCCCGCCTATATGTCACACTGAGGGAGTATAGGGGTCAATTCTCAGATTATGAAGGGCTTACAGCTCACCTATATATGAAACTGAGAGGGTATAAAGGAGTCGATTCTCAGATTGTTAAGGGCTCACATTTCGCCTATATGTCAAACTGACGGAGTATAAGGATCGATTCTCAGATTGTGAAGGGCTCATAGCTCGTCTTTATGTCAAACTGATGGGGTAGAGGGGTTGATTCCCAGATTGCGAAGGGCTCACAGCTCACCTTTATTTAAACTGAGAGGGTATAGCAGTCGATTCTCAGTTTGTGAAGGGCTCACAGATCGGCTTTATGTCAAACCGAGGCAGCATAGGGGTCAATTCTCAGATTGCGAAGGGCTCATAGCTCGTCTTTATGTCAAACTGAGGGAGTATAGGGGCCGATTCCTAGATTGTGAAGGGCTCACAACTCGCCTATATGTCAAACTGAGGGAGTATAGGGATCGATTCTCAGATTGTGAAGGGCTCATAGCTCACCTATAAAATCAAACTGACGGAGTATAGAGGTCGATTCTCAGATTGTGAAGAGCTTACAGCTCGCTTATATGTCATACTGAGGGGGTATAGGGGTTGATTCCCAGATTGTGAAGGGCTCACAGTTAATCTATATTTAAACTGAGAGGGTATAGGAGTCAATTCTGAGATTGTGAATGGCTCATAGCTCGCCTATATATGAAACTGAGAGGATAGAGGAGTCGATTCGCAGATTGTGAAGGGCTCATAGCTTGTTATTTATCAAACTGAGAGGGTATAACAGTCTATTCTCAGATTGTGAAGAGCTTACAGCTCGCCTATATGTCATACTGAGGGGGTATAGGGGTTGATTCCCAGATTGTGAAGGGCTCACAGTTAATCTATATTTAAACTAAAAGGGTATAGGAGTCAATTCTGAGATTGTGAATGACTCATAGCTCGCCTATATATGAAACTGAGAGGGTAGAGGAGTTGATTCGCAGATTGTGAAGGGCTCATAGCTTGCTATTTATCAAACTGAGAGGGTATAAGAGTCTATTCTCAGATTGTGAAGGGCTCATACGTTATATATACGGGGGTATAGAAGCATGTTTACACAGATGAAAATGGAAAATGAAGATGGAAAATAGCAGCATCATATTGAAATATACTACGCAAAGCAGGTCCACTTATTGTTGTTAGTAAATCCCGCCTGTTCTTGTGGAAACATTCGGGAGGATCCTTTTCATTACTTCTTTAAATGCCCACTATATGATAGATTCCGATCAAATCAATACTTTTTAAAAAACGATACAACATTAAAATCTACCTTGAGCGGCGACAAATCCTTGTCACAGAGTGCTAACGAATCCCTAATAATATCTGTGTATCATTTATGACCGATTTTTATAGCTCTTTAATAAAATATGTACCAAATGCAAAGGTAGAGAATGCTTGAATTTGATTTTAGTAAGAATAATTGCAAATATATATTTTCACCAATGTACTTGATATCTTAATCGTTTCATGTTTGTTTCAGGAGAAGCATTTATATAGGCATTTGCTGCCTGTTTGCTAATCCTTTTTCCTTTTTGAATATATATATTCTGAATGTTATGTATTACATGTTTCATGGAAATTAAATACTGTTTAAATCACACAGAAGAAATTAGTTGTTTGCCACTCCCGTAACTATGGTCGCAGCACGAGTAGACACGTAGCCATTATATTTTTTTTTTTTTTTTTTTTTTTTTTTTTTTTTTGTTTGTTTAAACATATTTTATTTCATGAAAAGATACATGAAATGGATTGGTCAACAAGCTCGTGTGAGCTTATGTGAAGACCGCTCCAGCAACATAAATATATGAGCATGAACATGACAAGAACAACATATAGTAAACATGTCTAAGAATAGTAATACAAGTAGTATAATGGAAAAAAATTCATTAGAGATGATGGCTAGATACATTTTGATATCTGCAGTCAGTATCATATGTGCTTAGTCAAAACGTTTAGTTTCAATTATAAATTGATGTACTGATTTTAGAATTTCAGATTGGGTAACAGTGTTCAAAGATGGGTGGCCATATAAGATTGTTTCTAATGAAAAGCCATTTGTATAATAGAATTTGTTCGATCTAATTATATGACTATTCTTGCAGCGTAGTAAATAATCCACTCCAAATAAAATATTCTTAAAATATTGAATCATGAACAGATAATAAATAAATCAAATAAAACATTTCTTTGTAAAATTCACAAACCGATATTACGGAAACTATTATAAAGGTTACAGAAAAAACATGTGTCAAAATGTTGACCATAGTGTGACCGAGGAGCAATTAAACATTTTAATCCAGTCAATCCATTATTGCATAAGTATTTGTCCCATGATATCGTGCGATAGATAAACATCAAATTACCGAGAGGAAGTTAATGTGATTGTACGCGAATTTACGCGCAAGTCTGAGTAGAGACGCGACACAGTGACACGTTGCTTTGATAAGCAAACCCAGCTAGACATCTGGTCTAATTATTCACGACAACACAAAATGCTAACTATTCGAGTATTATAAATTTTATAAATTCATACATGTATATTTAAAAACTGTTCATATACAAACTCAAAAGATTAAGTAACTTTCCGATTTATGCATCTTTCGTATAAAAACTTTCAATCTCACGCTCCAGGAAGAAAATGAAGGAAAAAGGTAACAGTTATCAAGTTTCCATAATGAACAATAAATATAAGAGTTTGTTGTCTTTGGTGTTTGAAACTTTTTTTAGCATCACGAGACTATTTCCTTCATTGTGCTCTGTAAGTGTAAGTGTCTATGCAAGTAATTCATACCAAAGGAGATTAGTGTTTTGTGTTGATACAGATAGTAATTATGCTCAATTAGCTAACTTAAGTCAAATAAGCGAGAATGAAGAATTAAATCTCAGTGTTATTAACTTTTAAGATAATAAGTTTACTTTTCATAGTGAATTGTTATTTATTGATTTCCATATGCAAACCTTTTACACATATAGGAAATAATTCATACTTCTACATAAATAGTAACACCCTCCAAACAGTGTTATACGGGTGAACGGACAAAATCCCCAATGGACAAAATCCCCAAGGACAAAAACTCCAAGGACAAAATCCCCAGTGGACATAATCCCCAGCCCTATAACAACAAAATGGACAAAATCCCCAAGGTGATTAAAAATGCTTTGTTTTCTTTACTAATCAACTTTGTCTTTAATCAAAGGTATTAGTTACTGAGAAGTTTGAGAAATTGTTGTTTTGACAAATGGCTGTTTTTAATCACTGGTAGTAAATGTTGTTTTGATAAATGCTTTCTTTGATCACAAGTATTAGTTTATTGAGAATTATTGTTTTGATAACATTATAATGTTTTTCTTTGATCAGTAAAAGTAAGCCACTCATCAATCTCATCTTATTTAGAATAACCTCTGATCATGTAGCTTGTGTGATGACTTTACTGATATAAATACTATTGGAAATTGACATATGTACTGTAGTACCACTATGGAGATTCTCAAGAGTAACAAGGGTGGCGTTAAGCTGGCCCTAGATGGATATATGTACACCAAGAAGAGTGCCTCCAAGTCTACCATGCGTTGGGATTGTTCTGCTAAGAAGTCGTTTAAGTGCTCAGCAATCTTGAAGACAAATCTGTCCTTCGAAGATCCAGAGTTGACAAAGGACCATTGCCATCCTTCAGATCAAACAGCAAAACGTCGGAATCGTCGCCGTGACAACAACCAGAATAAACTCAGAAACCTCTGCCTTGCATATCGCGATGGAAGAATGACATTGCCAGACTTTTTGAAAGGCATAGGTCACTCTATAAGGTTTCACTGAAACTATACTGTTTAAAAGTGCTATGTAAAATGCGAGACCGGGATTGTTACTGCTTGCTTGTATGAATAAAATTACATGTTATTACTTTCTTGCTCTGTTGTATTTTTCATCTTGGGGATTTTGTCCTACCCTTTTGGGGATTATGTCCACTGGGGATTTAGTCCTTGGGGATTATGTCCTTGGGGATTTTGTCCATTGGGGATTTTGTCCTACGACCGTTATACGGGTTACCGCAAACTATGATTAATGAAAATCTAAAATCGCAGAATCGATATACAAATTTAGTTTTCTACCTCCACATATTCACACGTGAATATGTGAATTGAACCCTCTACTAGCTACAAAACACACAAAGACACAATCTAGAATCGACCCCTATACTCCCTCAGTTTGACATAAAGGCGAGCTATGAGCCCTTCACAATCTGGGAATCGATCCCTATACTCCGTCAATTTGATTTATAAGCCTTTCACAATCTGAAAATCGACCCATATACTCTGACAGTTTGACATAAACGCGAGCTATGAGCCCTTCACAATCTGAGAATCGACCCATTTACTCTGTCAATTTATCATATAGGCGAGCTGTGAGCCCTTCACAATCTAGGAATCGGCCACTATATTCCCTCTGTTTGACATAAAACCGAACTGTTGAGCCCTTCACAATCTGAGAATAAATCCTTATACTCCCTCAGTTTGACATATATACACGCTGTGAGCCCTTCACAATCTATGAATCGGCCTCTATACTCCCTCAGTTTCACATAATGACGATATCTGAGCCCTTCTCAAATCTTCTATTTTCTTTCAGTTTAAATAAAGATGAGCTATGAGCCTTCACAATCTGAGAATAGATCCCTGTACTCCCTCAGTTTGACATAAAAGCGAGCTGTGAGCCCTTCACAATCTGAGAATCGACCCTTATACTCCGTCAGTTTGGCATATGGGCGCGCTGTGAGCCCTTCACAATCTAGGAATCGACCCCTATATTCCCTCAGTTTCACATAATGACGATATCTGAGCCCATCACAATCTGATAATCGACTGCTATAGCCTCTCAGTTTAAATAAAGGTCAGCTGTGAGCCTTTACAATCTGAGAATCGACCCTTGAACTCCGTCAGTTTGAGTTAAAGGCGAGCGGTGAGCCCTTCACAATCTAGGAATCGGCCCCTATATTCCCTTAGTTTCATATAATGACGATATCTGAGCCCTCCACAATCTGAGAATCGACAGATATACCCTCTCAGGTTAAAAATAAAGATGAGCTATGAACCTTCACAATCTGAGAATAGATCCCTATACTCCCTCAGTTTGACATATAGGCGAGCTCTGAGCCCTTCCCAATCTAGGAATCGACCCCTATACTCCCTCAGTTTGACATATAGGCGAGATATGAGCCCTTCACAATCTGAGAATTGACCCCTATATTCCCTTAGTTTCATATAATGACGATATCTGAGCCCTTCACAATCTAGGAATCGTCCCCTATACTCCCTCTGTTTGACATAAAAGCGAGCTATGAGCCCTTCACAATCTGAGAATAGATCCCTATACTCCCTCAGTTTGACATATAGACGCGCTGTGAGCTCTTCACAATCTATTAATCGGCCCCTATATTCCCTCAGTTTCACATAATGACGATATCTTAGCCCTTCACAATATGAGAATCGACTGCTATACCCTCTCAGTTTAAATAAAGATCAGCTATAAGCCTTCACAATCTGAGAATCGATTCCTATACTCCCTCAGTTTGACATATAGGCGAGCTGTGAGTCCTTCACAGCCCATGACTTGACAACTATTCTCCATCATTTGAATGCATACACAAATAAAAACCTAAATAAACTAAACAATTCTCATTTTATAATGCAAGATGTAATACAATCAAGCAAATTCCCAGATTGTGATCATTCCCAGATTGTTCAGGTCTCACAATCTGCAGATTGTTTAAACAATCTAGGAATGAAAAAAATTCCTAGATTGTTCGAACAATCTGAAGATTGTGAGCGAACAATCTGCAGATTGTGATCATTCCCAGATTGCACGGAACAGAAACACTGACTTTATATTCTGTTGCACTTAAAATTTGGAATAGTATACATTGAGATGAGGGTACTTTAACAATCATCTGTTCAATAAGACTTTAAGGTTGTGTCAAGTAAAATGTTTTCAAATTGCCCCTTATGTCATTATAGGTTACTAGAGGTAACACTAAACACTAAACTGTTCATATTTACAAATGATAAAGCATTTTATGTTTTAAATCCTTTGTCCAACTATGATTGTTGTTTACGTCAGTTCAATCTGTTGATCCTACCGAAGTTGTTAAAATTGTTGGTCTGTTCCTAAATCTAGATATATCTTTCCCTTGCATGAAGTTCAGGTTTGCTACTGAAGAATATCTTTAATTGATTAGGTCATCGCGTGAGAGTATTTGTTAAACATCAAAGCGAAATCGTTTTGAACATTTTTTAATCTGCTATATGATGAATAATGAAGGCAGGAAATCTTAACATCTTTATTAAAATAATAACAACGTTTCGGTTTAGGTCCTTATACGGTTTCAAGCCATATAAGATCCTATACCGAACAGTTTCTAACATTACGATAAAGAAGTGACAATCAATAAGGTTTCTCGTCTTCTTTAAATTGCCAACTTTAGGAATGTCATTTAAACAGTTTATTTTGCATATTGCATCATTTGAAAAACTATTTTCATATACATGTATTCCATTTAACATGTATTCTCTGGTTATGACCTCGACTGAATCCTAGATGTCATATATTGCGATTGAAGGTCACAGTCAAATAAAATTGACATTCGCACGCTTATATACTGATCTTATTAATTGCACAAATATAGAACTGTTTGCCAAATGAACCCCTTGTACCTTCATATATAATTTGAGATCAGTGAGAGTAATTAGATTTCATATGTAATATGTGATAGGTAAATGACATATTTGGAAAACAATTATCCGTCTGTCTGGTTCATGACGAGACTTATGCGTGATAAGTAAATGACATATTCAATCGAGACGAAACACTTTTCAACTAAGAGGGGAAATGGAATGTAATGATGAATAGAAATCAGTGAACTAAAAAGGGCAAATGGTTGCCTGTCTGGTCATTTACTCTAATTATCAACCGAGTTTGTCCATTTAAACCTCTGTCCTTATATGGAGTTGCCATGGCAATTCATCACCAGGAAATACATTAAGGACTAATTTTCAAAATATGTTCCGAATGAAATATTTTTAGTATAATATAGATATAAGATATCTCTCTGATAAAAATATTTGTATTCATGTCAAAAAGAAAAAGATTTGGGATAACTCGTCAATGTTGACAGACAATTACAAATTATAGTGTAGAAGTCGAAGATATTAAAAGGCACTTCATTAGTCTATATCTAACTTCAACATATTTTCATTATTAGTGTTTAAAAAATATGTTAAACGAATAAATTTCCATCGGAATACAACTCCTAGGATGAACAAAATTTCAATTCTTCGTTTCATGAAGCAGTATTTGACAGGAGACACGTATGTATACACAGAACTGAGATATATAAAGCGTATGGAAAAACATTCGTTCAATACATGCAGTTCACGCAGGTTTGCTTGGTGAAGATGTCGCTTTGCAGTTATAGAAAACATATGAAGTCTACATTCAACTAAGTATACACATCGAAAGACAACAGTTTTACAATTTGATCATGTACACAATTTGAGCAAATAGCTACCGATATACCTTAAGGAGATACGTTTCATCATTAAACCTTATTTTGTTTTCATAATGTAAAAATATTAAAATCGAGCAACCAATTTATATCTATCGAAGTCCCCCTTTTGCGAACCGTTTATATGAATACTAACATTATCAACTAAATGTTAACATGTAGATAATCATCTTATTGACACGAAATATTGTCCTGTCATTTATACCATTAGACATGTCATTTTGGGTTTCCAAAATACAACTGTTGATTGCAACAAGCTTTATCACAAAATGCAGTGCGAGTAGCTTAATCTTCAGGGTTTACAGATTTGGAAACTGTCTGTTCAGTACAGCTGCATACCGAAAGTTTGTTCACTTGCCACCGCTGATCAGAATAAATGATAATTAAGGTTAACACCTTGCAAATTTTCATGACATGTGGGATGTAGTGGATAATGGTAAATAAAATATATTACAAAATATTTACTAGTCGCCAAAATGTTCCAAGACTAGACAAATAAGTTCTTAACACAGATTTTATAACCTTTCTCTTAGATTTCCTTAAGGTCAGACAGTTACTTCCCGCTAGGTTGAGAGATTCTATTCTAGTGTTGTCCATAAACCTGAAACTATAGAAAAACCAAAATAAATCAATATTCACCCAACACATTAACGGGGTCCTGATTGTGACCCGATCCATGATGTAAATGGTTAACGACTTCAAGAACTCGGCTATAACGACCAATTTGAGACTAATGAAAAGACAGACCCATTCATTTCTGGGATTAATGACAGTTTTGGATATCGCCTTTTGCCTCATTTGTCACCAATACCATGCGTAATGATTTTAGTTGAGTAATCCGTTCTTAGGAAGGGCGTGCTTGATAATCAGTTTTGTTACTCTTCATAATCATTTATTACTTAGGCCAAATGTAAAAGCTTGTAAACTTGATACCCAGAACAAATTGTAAAGGAGTAAGATCAATTAAAATGAATAATATTTGATATTTTGATTCGTCTCTAACTTAAATTGAGTATTTGACGTTTTATCAAAACCGCTTCACTAACGTCTAGGGAATTTAACACCAACTATTTTTAACTTTAGTATAAATGCGGCAGTTTTTTCCATTCATTCCAAGATGCATTTGAAGTCGTTATTATAAGAAAACATATTAATCAAACTGCATGTTGGAAAAAGCATGTTTATACGAATAAAATAAATCATCAATCAAGGTTTAGTATTCGTTTTAGCAAGGGGAAAGAGGTTATTATCATGCCATCAATATATTAAAAAATCTTAATGATTTTGTTTCGTTTTAGGATATTTCCTGATAAGAATTGTTTATATATGAGATACTTACATTGAAATTAGGGATGATATTATTATCAATATTTGTAAGTGTGAGTGATTTGATATTGAACAAAGAGAGCTTTAAAAAAACATTAACACGTTTAATAGATACATAAACTAAAAAGGTTTTCAAATTGTGATTAAAGTTGGCATGTAAAAAAGAAAAACCCTTATACTGATAAAAACACCATCAATTCCACTGTTTATGGCAAGATGATAGGAACTGTTATACACAAGGATGAAGCGAAGTGTCTTTAAAAACGGTGATCATTTCCAAACAGAGGTACCTCAAGTGTTATCTTTTTAAAATAACCTCTATTTTATTGAAGCGCTTTCCGCGTTCGAAATGCAGAAGCCTGTTTTTAAGCGATCAAGTTAATTGTATATCAGCGTCTCGGTTTCAAAAGTAATTCAGTCCACCGGAACTCGATATGATAATGTAAAATGTAAGTTTAGATTACCGAATACCACGACAATTATGCATGCAAAGGAATAAGGGATGGTATTGTTGCCAATTTAGACTTGATTTGAAGTCAGGTCGATATTTACAAACTAGCTGAAGATCATTCAAAAGTTAACACACGTACCTCTCAATTATTTCATTTATTTAATAGTTTCAACAATGTTTCCCTTGAAGTAGCTTAGATAATCTTAGGGGTGAAGTTTATCCTGCACTCGCATCCTCTCACTTCTGATTGAAAAACAACAATCTGTATGTCAACCAAGTCAGAAGTGCCCTCCGTCTAAACATACCAAAAGACTCTTTTGAATCAAGAAAAACTCTTGGACGTTGGAGATAAAGAAATGTGTCTATGTCCACATAGTCAAGTCAAGATGGAAGTGCTACTCACATTGTTTTTCATCGCACCTGGTTTAAACATATTTTTATTCAATAAAGAATCTGGTTCGGCAAACACGCAAAACTCTGCTTATGCTAATGCCTCACCAGTACATACATCAGATAAATTAATACACAAGAACTAGACACAAAATATGACATTATAAAGTACAATCAAAATAAAGTATCTGTACAACATGTGCTTATTTATATATATGTTCTTTGCAGCTTGACTTCATTTATAATAACACTATTGGCGGTTGTTATCAAAGCGTTTGGTCTTAATGATGTATTGATGAAGGGACTTTACTATGTGCAAATTGACGTCATTAGCTGTTTGAGGTGTTCCGTATAACACATTTTGGAGGCTATAGCCATTTGCATAGAAAAATGAATTATTTCTGGCAACCATATACAGCTCACATGTAAACAGGTAATGTACAACATCTTCATTGTGATACCCACAAGCGCATTCAGGAGTGTTTGAAATATGTCTATTTACTTTATCTGCGTTTAGATCACTGCACCCAAGCTTAAGTCTACTATGTATAATCTGACAGAAACGACTTCCACAATTCAGATCAAGATAATTGCTATTTGCTTCATCATTTTTCAGCAGAGATTTAAATTCACTTATGGTGTTTGCTTGCAGGAATTTATCAGGTAATGAATTCCACATCTTTATCGTGTCAGGCAGGAAAGATTGTTCATATAATTTAGTTGCACAGTTCGTTGTCTGTAACTTGGACTGGTTTCTTAGATTGTAGTGACTGTTTTCGGAGACAGTATTAGGAATTAGATTGCAGAGGTAGTCTGGTGCGAGACCGTTTATCATCTTGTAGAAATTTATCAATTTGATATCCTGTCTTCGATCTTTCAGTGGTTTAGAATTTGTTTCGATGTATAGCTTGTGATGACTAGTACCACGAACAGCACCACATATTGTACGGAGTGCATCTAAATGTAATCGCTCGAGAGTGACAGATTGATCGATCGTACAGTTATCCCAGATATGACAGCAATAGTCAAATATCGGCAAAATAAAGGATTTGTACATGATTTCAAGGGTTTTTCTTGAGAGACGGTATTTCAGACCTCGGAGGCAATTTATCATTGGACTAGCTTTCTTAACAATATCTTCAATATGAATTTTCCATGTGCAATTTTTCTGTAGTGTTATGCCAAGATGTTTATGACTTTCGACTTCTTGTATTGGGATTTGATTCATATTCAAAGTAGGAATTTTATCATTTTTTTGCTTTCGAGAAAAATTTATTGTCTCAGTTTTATCAGGGTTGAATTTAACTTGCCACTTATCTGCCCAGATAGCTATGCGCGCCAAGTCGTCGTTTAGACACGATGCAGCAACATCGCGATCATCGACAATTACGTAAATGGAAGTGTCGTCAGCAAATAAGCGTATGCGACTATCAATGCCATCAACGATATCGTTTATGTATATGAGGAAAAGTAACGGACCTAATACGGAACCTTGTGGAACGCCAGCAAGTACAGGTTTAAAATTGGAACTATATCCATTAATGATGACTTTCTGTACTCGATTTTCTAAATAACTTTCAAACCAGCTCAAAAGAGAGTCAGAGATGCCATAGTTTTTAAGTTTAGAAATGATGCCTTTGTGCCAAACCTTGTCAAATGCCTTACTTATGTCACAAAATACAGCCCTAACCTCTTTACCTTCATCAAGCCCTTTCGCAATAAAATCATATAAGAATGTTAATTGGTTAGCGGTTGAGTCACCTGGCATAAAGCCAGAATGTAAGTTGGTTAAGATATCATTGTCTCGAAAGTAGTTGAAAACATGTTTAAAGACACATTTTTCGAAAACTTTAGACAAACAACTCGTAAGTGCGACTGGTCTGTAATTAGAACATTCATTAACACTATTCTTTTTATGAATAGGTATAACTGAAGCTTCTTTCCAGATGGCCGGAAACGTGAAATGTTGAAGAGACATATTTAATAATTTTGTTAACAAGGGAGCTAAACTTTTCGCTGCGACTTTAAGAAATCTATTTCCTATTCCATCTGGCCCTGTTGCTTTTGATGGATCAAGGGAGAGAAGGATGTCTTGTACTTCCTCATGTGTAACAATAATAAAGTTTAGCGATGATGCACATTGCTCAGAGAGGGATTCAGGTACTTGTGAATCTGGATTATTCACTGTTGACTGACTAACAAAGAAATCATTAAGGACATGTGAAATATCTTCTGGGTCATCATAGACAGTATTGTTAGAAACAATTGGTGGAAAGATGTTGCATTCGGATTTCCTTTGAATATATTGTTTTATCAAACGCCACCATGTTTTTGTACCAACAGAAGAATTAACCCTATCATCTATTTTTGAATCATATTTTCTTTTAGAGTCACGTATAAGGTTGACGACTTTATTTCTGGCTGATCGGAAATTTGCCCAGTCGGAAGGACGGTTGCGCTTTTTTGCAATTTTATGACAACGATTTCGCTTACGCATTGCAGAGCGGATTTTGCCATTCATCCATACGGGATCATCAGGTTTTATGGTGACCCGTCTATTTGGTATGGTAGTGTTCATGATATATTTTAACTTTTCAGATAATATTTCAACTGCAGTGTTTATGTTTCCAGAAGAAAATAAATCGTTTCATGGCACCTAAGATGGTATCAATTAATTTGTTAGTTTGTAATAAACTTAACTGATTTTTTTTATTTAGGGTTAAACGTTTACGTTCAACAGTAGAGCATAGGGGATTGTTGGAATAAAAAAGGTCATTGCCGAACATGACATTTGCAAACGGAAGGTTTACGTTAATTGCATATGTTGAGTCTTTGTTAACAGTGGCATTTTAGCATAAATCTCAATTTTAGGCGACAACATGAAAATCGCTCTAAATGCATGTTGATTTAAAGCTGTGCTCATAATATGACCTACAACTACTATCATCAACACGCGAACTGGTCAAGTTTTTTAATAAGGCTTATTTGTGCATTTTATTGTTGTATTAAGTATTGTTCAATGAAGAATCGAGTAGGCATCTTTGCTATGAAGCATGGCGGAACATATATCTCTATTTTGAAAAAATCCTCAGACTTTAATGTATCAACAAGGTTTGAAAGATGTGACATTCTTATATTTTGTATTGAGTTCCAGGTATCTTTAAGAGGACAGCTTGTCTCAGAGACTGTTTATGATAGGATGAATATAAGCTTCATGATATCAAAACTTTGATGAATATTTATACTTTACACTGTTCATTTAAACACATTTCGCAACATGTTAGGAGTGAAACATGTACGCAACATGTTAGGAGTGAAACATGTACGCAACATGTTTAAAATCAAAACGCCATTTTTGCAGTGTAAGAGGCCAACTTTTGGGTCTGAACCAAACAAAGCTATAAAACTAATCACATAAAAAGTTATCTGCTGATTACTCTAAACTATAAACATAAACCCAATCAAAGAAGTTCTCTGATGAAGCCTGTACTCAAATGATAGTTGGCTTAGTATAATCTGTGAAACAAAACTTCATCCTTTCTTCTCAATGATCACTGTTTAACAAGCAGTCAATCTCTACAATAATTGGGTTAATTAATCAGGCAATGTACACAATGCCTGGAATTTTCAGGCAATGCACACAATGACTAGGCTCGTTAGGCAATGCACACAATGACTAGGCTCGTTAGGCAATGTACACATTGACTGATTATTTCAGTCATTGTACACATTGCCTTATTGTAGACTTTGACTGTAACATATATAGATATTTGAGCTCTTACTAAAGCCACATAAAAATTCATGAAACCTACTATGTGTCACTTTAAGGACTTTTGTAACGTCACTTTATGTTCTAAGAAAAGTTTATACGGTCATTAGATGTAAAGCATTTGGACCATTGCGACTTATAGTTCAAATCAAATTTGTTCTTACCTATCTTATATCTCATGCTTGAAGCAATTCATATCAAAAGATTTGGAACAGACATTCTAGCGCGTGACATTTCATATTAAAACAGCATTTTATGTTTTCAAATGATATTAATAGCCTTTAGTTCATTAGAAATACCTTGCCCCGTGGAAACGACATCATTTTTAAAAACCGTAATCGAATAAAACACTTATGAGAAACTCATTATACTTTGATGGAGTGAGATGGCCCCAGTTTCTGTCAGGTTCTGTTTGCGTTGAGGATGGAATTGCTAAACTGGATTCGTTGGTTTGCCATACGCATATCGTATGATGACACATTTCGAAATATATCACATAAACATGTTTGTACTACAGGGGCTGCAAAACGTTTCTTTAACCGTCACAAATGTAACAGTTCAATTTTGAAATTTAAAATTTCCCCCTATTTTTTAACACAATACTTTGCAATGCATTAAGAAAAATATTATCAGAATAATCAACAAGATGCGAGGCATTATGGTTCATCTGTCCTGAGTGGATTATTGTTATAAATTCCGAGCTTTAGCGAGGACTTTATTACAATAATTCACGAGGGACAGATAAACCGTAATTCCGAGCTTCGAGTTGGTTATTCTTTTTCTTACCCAAGTCAAATCTAAGAATAATTGCGGTACTTTTAAAGAATACCTTCGTGAAGGCGAGTTGCAAGTAAACTGGTCATTGTATTCATGCGCGACAAACAACAGTTATGTCATGGTGCATTAAAATGTAGTCTCAGCAATTCATTACATGTTTGTGGATAATATATTAAGCAAGACAGGCCTAAACGAACCTAAATGATGGCCTAAATAGTAAAATGAACCACATATAAAACCTTTTACGTTTCATAGTATCCAAAACGAAATTAAAAACAATGTTTATTATGAGGTCTCTTTGACAGGTGTGCTGGACTCACTAAACGAACGAAAAGAACTAGTTCTGTCAGCCAATCAGTTCTCGAGTTATTTTTAGAAAAACTGTTATTCCCATGACCATTATGAAAACTTTATCACCCAGCATATTTGTGCCTGTTTGGGTAAGAATAAGTATTTCATCTACAACACACACATTGTACTGATACGCTGTATGCATGAAAATTGGGTCAAACTTTCAAATATTTATTTTTCTTATTTCTTCAATAACATGTTTTCGAACACATTTCGGCCAATTTGTTCGTTTTCTCAGCGTTTTAAACTTTGCTCTTTCGAAAAAAAATACATAAGAAAAGCAATAAATTTGAATTTTTGCATTTTCACTCCTGTGTCGCCAGTTTTCCCTGCACAATTAGTTCTCTAATTGATATGGATTTCATCTTTCACTACATAAAAGTTAAAGGGACACAGAGTATGTTATTGGATACAAATATGTCAAAATTTATTAATGATGTGAGTATATCGAGAAGAATAAGTTGTTTCAGAATAGAAACAAAAAACAGGATTGAGGTTTAATTTGTGATCGAAAACCAGACAGTGGCGCGTGTCAATGACTCAAACGTTAATTTGGAAACTAATCAACAGTAGAGACAAATATTGATTGGTAGTGTTTAGTAGGTCGAGTAACTAATATTCATTTAAACTGGAAGCAGGATGTTTACTTAATAGCATCTATATGTCTGTTTTAGTATTGTCATTGAAAAGAGGAAATTATCTTAATTTTTAGAGATAAAGATGCAAGGATCTTTGATGTTAATTCAGAGCAGATGGTGTTTTGGCTTTTATCGAAGCCACAAAAGAGGAGCTTTTGACTGACAAATACAACATTAGACTTAGAACGCCTAATGACATGATATTGTACTATGTTTGGAAGTAATGAAGAATCTTTTTTCAACAGTTACATAAATTTGTTTAATCGAAGGTTAGCTCATGATGGGGAAGATATGTTTTCAATCACTGGATGTAAAAGAATATGAAAAGTGCTACTTATATTGTTTGACGTACTGAAATGAATAATTAACATGGACTTGAATCATGAACTCTTAACAGTAAATACATATTGGCAGGTTCATTTTCGGTTCACAACTTCACTATGTAGCATGCCAAGTTTTAACCAAATTATAAAAACGTAAACATTTTCATTTGAAAGCTGTGCTGATAATCTCAAACTCAACATGACTTAACTTAATGGAATATTTCCAATTACGAGGTAATTTAATGCGAATATTTCCTATCATGAGATAAACAATCATCAACAAACGCGCTAGGATTTTAGAAGATAATATGTGCAGTTATGACTAATTTTCGTCCTAACTTTTAAGCACTAAAAAGCGAGCACCCTTCTTTAATACTAACCATCAAAGAACATATATATCCATATATCCTTCAGAATTCAATACATCAACACGTTTAAAGTGATCTGACATTCTAATTGCCTTCTGTTTTTTTCACTGCCAGAAAACGAAATTAATAGTGCTGGCACACGCGTCAGAGACATAAATCTTCTATTTGATTTCCCCAACCTCTGATTTAGGAGAGCATCAAGTTTGGAACCCTTTCATGGCCCTGTTAGAGAGTGAAGTATCACTCAATCATTATGATATAAACGAAAATAACCAAGTTTTGTAACACGAAAGGGGGAGTAGAACAATTCTGTGTGAACCCATTTTATCATTTATGTTTTGGAAAATGGATTCGCAATGCTAAACTGAAAAAGTCAATGACAAATATCAACTGCAAATCGCAAAAAAACCTCACGTTACAAATAATGACGATGTTAGAGATTCTTTTCAGTTTAGTACTTAAAGGTTTTACACTATTCAGAGAAAGTTTGCTGTCATTACACCGCCTAAGAACGAAAATGTAAATATACCTGAAGAAGATAACGTGAATGTGAGGCTATAGTAACAAAACAGCTTCACATCGTCCTCTCATGACTGCAGGTAAAGCGCTTGATATATTGCTGTTGGTGACAGTTCCAGTCCTCCATGAATGATCTTCCGAAATCCCGTTTTCTGCTTTATTGAACTACACGATTTTGCAATGCTCTGCGGAGAAGGTTCCATACACGTTCGATTGTATTGAAATCCGGAAATTTAGCAGGCCACTCAATCACCTCAATTGTTTCAATATGATGTAACTGATCCACGACTAAACTTGATGTCGACGGGCATCGTCGTCTGTCAAAAGTAATCGTCTCCAGATAACCCCTGATTTTGTCTAGGGCAAGTTTTGAAAATTGTTCGAAATTCGTGTCGGTACAATCTTAAGATCGGGAGTATTTTGGACACGGTGCATTCTTTATTGTCGATTTGAATAAGGTTAAGTATAAGAATTCAGCAAATCAATCTATTCTGTTTTGAATCTTAAAATAAATAAATTTTAGTAATGTATCAAGATATATTTCCTTGCTTTGATCTTATCTTTTCATTCATAAAAAATGCTCAAAAGCATTGGCTTCATTGGTTTGAATTTTTTGTCACACGCAACATGACGTTCTTTGAATTAATCAGTCATTACCTGGTTACATAAAATGCTGTGGTAACATAATGCAAGAAACGCCGCCAGTGGCTGGTATATAGTTAGAGCAGCGCTAAATAATAACTCACTCATACCTAACGTGTTCCTTCAATTACAGTATATATTATCACAAACAACAGAAGGCAGTATATCAAGTATTCAAATATGGAAATGTTTTCCACTTATTTTGACCAGTGATAACAATTACTATGTTTCCGTTTCGGAAAGTGCATTGTGTATTATTTATGATTCACTTGAGTAAAAGTAAGCTACTTAACTCGGGAATAGGGAGCGGTTACCCTAGTTATTGTGTCAAGATAGTTCATATCGTATTTCGCTGGAGCAAAACAATACGATAAGAGGAAAACTGCCCGTGGAGTGGATCTTTAGCAAAAGGTGCCCTACTCACACAGGAATTGATTTCAAATTGTGTATATGTAGATGTGCAAATGCAAACTGATATATTAGATCTGCAGATATCGCATGGGTTTTAGAGTGTGTCAAGGAGTCATAGTTTCGAATTCTACTTTTTAATGACCAATTAATGAAATTGTGATGTATGAGGCTAAGGGCATGAAGATGTCGCACATATAGACAAAGCTGCACATAATCATATGATGAAATAATTATAACATCAAAAGCTTAATATATTTTATTTCAGAGTGTTATTAGTTGCTTGAATACGACGATAAAATCTTTTTTAAATCGTCGCCCTTCTACAAAGATACAGTTGTATATCCATAAATGATCGCCTACAATCTTCATCAATGAAGCCAAGTAAATGTCATTACAGTTATACACTTTAAAGATTTGCTCAAATCTAGATATACGCTTGAGGCTATTCATTTAAAGACAACTTTACATAAGGAGTTGTTGCAAATCCCCATGGACAGCAGGCCTGTTAGGAGTGAACTAAGTCGATAGACTTCCGTTATTAACCAAGAGCTTGACATGTTTTCATTCCCAAGATTTTGCCGAATGTTTGTAATGTAGTGTTACATATTCCAATTTTTCAAGTTTTATGACACAAATATTCTTATAAAGAAATAAGCATCGTAACCACAAACAATTCACAAGGCTATTGACATGTTTTCAATCCCAAGACTTTGCCGAGTGGTTGTAATGTAGTGTTAAATATTCCAATTTTTCAAGTTTTATGACACAACTTTTCTTATAAAAAAATAAGCATCGTAACCACAAACAACTCACAAGGCTATTGACATGCATTCAATCTTAAGACTTTGCCGAATGTTTGTAATGTAGTGTTACATATTCCAATTTTTCAAGTTTTATGACACAAATATTCTTATAAAGAAATAAGCATCGTAACCACAAACAAATCACAAGGCTATTGACATGCATTCAATCTTAAGACTTTGCCGAATGTATGTAATTTAGTGTTACATATTCCAATTTTTCAAGTTTTATGACACAACTATTCTTATAAAGAAATACGCATCGTAACCACAAACAATTCACAAGGCTTATTATCCTTAGCAATGCTCTGTAGCTGAATACACGTCTTGTGTAGCTTTTCTTCCTTTTAATTGATCGAAACAATCAAGGGACACAGAGGTTAAAGGTGCACGGAGTATGTTGTTGGAGTCAAATATGTGCAATTTCTTAAGTGGTGTTATTTTATCAAGGAATATTGGTGTCTCAGAAAATCATAATCCTAATGCTTATCAGTTCAGTATAGTGACAATAAACGGGTTAAAGTCGTTATTTGTGATCGAAAACAGGACAGTGGCGCGCGCCGATTTATTTGAACCAGACACAAAGATAAACATAGGTTGACAGTGTCAAGTAGATCATTAAACTGATTTGCATGTATATTGGACACATAATTTCGACTTATAAACATTTAAAGAGCAATTTTCCGAGTGTCATAGAAAACAAAAAATATCATAATTTTGGCTTTTTAGAGAAAAAGATACAAGTTTTGGGAGGCGATTTTACCCGTCTTAGGTCGTAAGTAGTTTACTTGAAAGCCACATGAAAAATTATGAAACATATGCTATGTCACTTTAAAGAATAGAGCTATGAAATCATTGTTGATTATATTTGTATGTTTCAAACTTAGAATATCCGAAACAATTTGGATTTACTTCTTTCAAGGGGCATTAAGAAGTGATATGCTTATTCCTCCATCAGAAACATTAAAATATTTAAATAAAAATATTTAAGAGACATAGTCAATATATTGATTCAATAAGAATATGATACAATCGGGATTTGCAATAAAACAATGATCTAAGTATACTCTGGAGTGGTGAAGGCCTGTAGAAATCTTTTCTCGCACTTTTTAAGACATGTAAAGCAAATTTGATGTATGGCATCAGGGAGTCAATGATTACATGGAGTTTGCATAAATATATAGATTGAGTTGGAAAATGAGATGCACGCAATTAGTTATTTTTTCTAAGCTCTTATTATTGTACCTTAGCATATAATATCTGGAAATGAAGTTAAATTAGTGAGGGAGAACAAGTAAGGC
The DNA here is from genome assembly GCA_921293015.1 of Phorcus lineatus. NCBI lineage: Eukaryota > Metazoa > Mollusca > Gastropoda > Trochida > Trochidae > Phorcus > Phorcus lineatus. The sequence continues at coordinate 44,160,483 of OV121088.1, forward strand.
GAGGGATGTTAATGACCATATCATCCCCTTTCTCCTAGCCACAGTTAAGGATAATATTCCAGTAGCTGTTTGCTATCTTTACCCTTTGTTCATCGCTGCAGGATAAAGCTTGATAAAACGATCCTGATGCAATCACGGAATGATGCCTTGAACCTCCCTCGGTCAAACCACACTTGTAAGTTTACCTCATCCAACCTGATGTGGTTTTACTTTAAACATGTTTTTTTTTTGACCGGTAGTGTCACAATGACTTCTTTCCTCTCTGATGTTGGCATGACGTTTTGTGGGCATCAAATGGAGTTCATGTTGGTGTAAAGAGTTTCTTGCCTATTTTTTCAAACTATCAAAAAACGTTATTGATTTAACAGTTTACGGTCATATTTCTGTCCTCGACATCATATAAGTAATCATTAACACTCTGCTTTCTAAAATCAGAGTTCTAACAAACCTTCCTGTCAATCAGAATTCTTTTCTTCAAATTGATATACTTCTGTGAAAGTATAGCCTGTAAAGTGGGTCTCCACCTAAATGATTGCATTAAAAAAAAAACTGTAACATTTTGAGCAGTGTCTAGAAAACAATGCAACATCTGCACACTATATGGATTTTATCATTTATTGATGGTTTATAAAAATAATAAGGATGCACGGTAACTTTGGTATATCGGTATGATGCAATAAAGAAACTGAAAATATCCAATATATTGAAGGTTTAAATTAACAGTTTCCGTGTAAAATTGTAGAAAAACGTAACTGAAGACCTGTTAACTTTCAAATTAAAATAGTAAAAAGTCCGAGTTACTCATAGAATTATATTTCTTTACAAAACGTAATGCTTTTCTTATGTGTGCAAACTATATATACTATTTACAACATAAGTTTAATGTTAAACATTTTGTTGTCCTCTATGCCACTTGTACTGTAACAACTACCAATGCAATCACCTTGTACATCAACCTTATCAACCTTATCAATATAATTTGATTAACACTTTGTTATTCAACCTACTCAAGTGTATAAGCCTATTCCCATTTATGTATATATTCCTTCTCAAATCATGTCCAATATCACTTGTTTGCTAGTATCTACACCGAAACGTCGCAATCCTGCAATAAAGAAGTTGTAAATCCATATAACTTGTTCTCTATTCATCCCACCAACTTTTAAATGCCTCTCAAAGAATACAATTACGGTTACAAAAACACCTATGTTGCATCTATCATTTAATTTTCCGTGTGATCAGATGAAATGATAGATGCAACATAAGTGTTTTAGTAACCGTGTTGTCAGAACTTTGTTTAAAATTCTTAAAAAGAAATTCAGATTAATACGATATTTCATTAGATGGTTCATCTTTATATTTATATATTTATGTTGAAATATCATAAAGATATCCTTGACAAGATAGTTTTGTTTCACATCTAATAATATAGATTGGACCCTTTTGATCAGTTTAATTTCAAGATTTAATAGATGAAAAACAACTATTTTAATCAATAAAAGAAGAATAGTTGAAATGGATATGGCAAAAAACAGTCAGACTAACTGCCGATATCATTGAAACATACTTGAAAATAAACGAAGAAGCTTATCTGTAAAATGTTAAAGAGGGTTAGCTTAACTTGTTCTAACTTTGTAATGTTTCTTTTACAGACATAAAAAAGACGCATAAATATAATACGTTTCGACTCTGTAATATATAATATTTCCTTGAAAAAAATCTTTTTCAGTGGATGTTAATAAAACGATATGCATAAGAGAGTATATCGTTCTTTTGCAGAACGAAATGTTTTTTTTATAAATGCAATGTTCTATTTGTTGGAATACAATAAGTCATATTTATATTATTTGGATATCTAACAAAGTTTCTTCTTACTGGTCATCGATAACGTGATTTTATCATTTTAAATTTGCTAAACAGAACATTATAACACAGGTGTTGATTCGAGAAGGTGGCGAGTTTTATATCGCTAGATTTTTAGACCTTCAATTATGATCATCATATCATTAATGCAGACCTGTTCGACTTTTTCAATTGATTTGAAAATGTTTAAAATAAAACGAACATATGTTATATGATTTGTTGCACATTTAACGTTTTCATTTAAAACAATACATTTATATATAATTAAATGGACAACTCAAGATCTTCTATTCTTCGAAAAATATAAGTGTCATCATGCTACTATAGGCAGTAATCAAAAATTCATTTGAAAAATTTAAGAACATATAGCTATATACTGAAGGTATGTAGATAAATAATGATACTTGAGATTAAATAAAATTCCAAACATTACATACCGAAAAAGTAGACATAAATATTTATGTATATATCAGTTCCAAATCATTTTCACCCTCAAGTCATTTTATTACCATATATATATGTATATATTTATATATATGTAAAAAGGTGAAGAAGGTCTCACGTGAAGTAAAAAGATATTTGAAAATAAAATACTTCAGACGACACTTGCTGTAGATATCATTGTATCATGTATATATCAGTGTATATTAAAAGTTTGGGATGACTGGTTAACTTACGTCATATTTTAAGAACTATATACTTTTAAGTCTGACATATCATATTTGTACTTATTCATTGAAACCCATATGATTAGATTGTAATCATTTCAATTTAGTTAGCGCTTTTGGAATAACCTCATTTCTACTGTGGTGTTGTGTCGCTTAAATACTTGTTTTGTGGCAGATTTGGGTTTTGACCATTAAACTTCAATTTGACATTAATCTCGTTATATGATTTAACTTCACATTCATAGATAACGAGAATATGCGTGACTCACATTAAATAATAAAGACATTTTCATTTCTTCTCACTGAGATCTTGACAAGTTCAGATACTTATTTTACCCGTTACCTTGAGAGCTTCTAGTGTCAAGTGTTAAAGTCATCGATGTGTGTACTACTTAACCGACACCAAAATAGATCTTTATTCAGCAAACGCATTAATCGGGTGATAAAACCCCGGATGTTGGTGGCAATGGATAGTCAAGAAATCCGCCAAAGGGACCATATTTGCAACCGACGAAGTCCATTCTTACGAACGACCAGTCTGATCTAACGAAGTTAATCAGAATTTAACCTTTTGATGATGCTGAACACTTTTGAAAATTACGAGTGATTAAATTTCACATCATTCCTTTCTTTTATTAATTTGAAATCATCTATAAAAGAAGGCTGATTCTCAGCTATGAGACGATTTAACTATATAATTCTAGATATAATCATGGAGGAAAATACAAACTATTCCCATTGCTTTCTTGAACCATAAGCTCTAGGCACGGCTTAGAACGAAAAACTGAAAAATGCAGATTATCTTAACCAGAAGAGATAAAGGGTGAATATCATTTCAACTTCTTTATTATCAACTTGGAGATTTGATTACAATACACCAATTTTGCAAATGATACCCCTGGCCTTGACATCGATCAACCAAAATGTCTACTTAAGATATGTACCATTTCAAAACACTACAACTTTGAAATGTGAAAGTTGCAAAAATGAAACAAAATAAGATTAAATATATACTGTCCAAAAAAAAAGCTGATTTGGAAATTTTTAATCTTATAGAAACGGTAAAACCGTTACAACCATTATATTCTTATATGTAAATTGTCGAATGATTGTTAACAGCCTCAGGGAATAAACGGTTAATTTTGACACGTTGGTTGGTTTTCGCCAACAACGTCATGTAAAAAATATGGAAATCAAAAGTCACGGTTGAATAAGAATAAATGCATGTGCAACTGATAACGAAAGAAAGGCAATCATCGTTTGAAATTTTGATTATCCTTATTTGCCTGGAAAAAGTAATGAGCAAGTCAATGTGGGGGAAATTGAATGCCACTGTACTTGAGAGCGTCGAGTGACAGTTTACATTTTTTTGACAAATGTCGTTTCCTGCAAAACCAAGAGCTCAAGATGTGTCCCTCCAAAAGTTCCAACTAAAGCCAGGAATCTCTTCATTCGGGTCAGTCAATTAACTCAACGTTTCGTCAACAGCATGACGAGTTCACAACACAACACATTTCTCTTGTGAGAAACAAATTCGACTTAACTTACAGGAATTGTTTCATGAAGACCAAGAAGGTAATTTTCAGCCCCTGTTGAGCAATTTCCAAGTGTGTTTTCACTGGTGTTGAAAATTCAAGAACTCGAACAGTAGAATCTCTTGGAAAGTTTGGTTCAGTGATGAATACAAATGTCTTTTACTGTAGGAAGTTTGGGGTCTTAGTATTGTTTACCGTCGGAAACATTAACATTTTGCCGACAATATCAATCAAAAGGTCGACGGATTCAAATGAAACAGTGTGAGATGGTGAAGTGAGAGATAAAGAACAAAGAGATCTAAATAACCAATGTTTTAGGGGAATTGGGCAGAAAACTAGTTCATCAACACTGTCTTTGGGCTGCACAGGAAACCGATTATTGACCAACAGAAAGAGAGATTATGCTAATTCTCAAGCAGCTTGCGTTATGGTTCAAAAGTGTATGGTAGTTATCAACACACTAGTCAGATAGAGGGTTCATTTAAGAGATATATATAAGCATATCACTCCTAATTGTATGATGATAATTATGTTAATACTGTATCTTAATAAACATGTCACATAAGTCATTCTGTGTAAAACAAAAGCCTGATAATATGTGTATTTCCTGAGACGATTAGTAAATATATGTTTTAACGAGGGAAACAGTAGTTACTCAAAGTGTATAAAAATACACTTATTATGTAAGTATGAGCAAGATATTTCACATAAACGCCTACGCTCCTAAACTTACATGATTATCAACTATTAATTATGCCTTCACTAATTATGTGTATTTCCAAGAATGAAACATTAATATCATGTAATTACTAAAACTTTCAGTAAAAACTTTCGGTAAAAACATATTTAAATGATAATCAACCTACACACGCACTAAATACACGTGTACCATGATGATGTTAACACAAACTCTAATCATATTCGCGAACAAGGACATTATAGTAACAATCATCATTAAAATGTAGTTATTTTTAGCTGTCATCTCCATACAGGATTACTTTTCAGATGAGAGTAATCACCTCTACGATCGTAGAGACTATCATTTCGAAATCACAATCATTACGTTCTCAATATATTAATCCAAAAGATCCGATTATAATAATAACGCCGATTATAATAATAACGCCGTAATTACATTGAGCATTGATAAAATAAACATTGACACCGTGAATATTAGAGATACCTTCAGGAAAAAATTGAATATAAGTTTCCATTTGAAAAATATAAATAAAATGCTTTGAACTAAGCACTCCTTGGATCTTCAAAATCCTATCATTATGTTAAAGTATGTAATGTTCTTCTCGTCTTGCCAGTCCTTGACGATCATTTCTATTTTAGACATGTACACTGATTCAGTCAGTAGACAGACTCTTCGAGACCCGTGGTTATGTTTGAGGACAGACTGACCAGTAGACACCATGTGTACATCATGTAGTTTACACCTCCTTAGAGTTGATATAGACAATTGTGTGAAACTCAATGGCATGATTGGAGGACGATCGCTGCATGTACTAAAGTGGTGGCTGCACCAAAAGCTATTGAACAATGCATCTTACAAAACAAAACAATATGATAGTGAATTGAAACTCGACGATTCATCATAATTTTGTTTTTTTTTGTCGTACATCGTCTCTCGAAGTATTTGTATTTTGATAGTTCACTAACATTGTTTCAAAATATATATCTGATTTCTAAGGAGATTGTGTTGCTTATAAAGCAAATAGATGCTGCCATGATGATGTAATATAATTCACTTTATTCATACGTTTATTGCCTTATTCTCTAAGGTCAAAATACAATTATCACAAAAAAATCATTTTTCAATACCCTCCCTCATGTCACGTTGTTTGTTCATATTATTTTTTTTTCTTTAAATACCGATTGCAAATGTTATCAATTCTCGCCAGCTCGCCTTCATTTTTAAAACGTCTTTTGTGACTTATATTTTATAAAGCGAGAAATGAAGTCTTCAAAACATTTAATAAACAAGGTGATCATGAGCAATTTCTTGAAATTCATCAAATTTGTACTAAACCTCCTTTATATCAACGAGCACAGCTACTACATGAAGCATTACAGAATCCAGGAAGAAATCGACCAACAACAGCTATACATTAAGTGCATTGGGGATTGCATGTTTTTTCTGTATGTAATAGACAAACAATGACATTATGTAAATGAACTGTAGAAACATCTTCTGTGCTTCCATCATTTGAGTTGATGCAGCCAGGTATGACAAGACACTTAAGGAGCAATTATAGTCAATTTCAAGTATCAAATTATACAGAAGCTTATAACATTACAATACAGGGACAATATACATTTGTGAAATCCTTTTGTACCAATCTTCAAAACGTACATGCACACAATGATGTATGAACAATGAACACAAAGCTAGTCAAAGGGGAAAATCCAAGCCAAAATGACACCTAGGAGACACAGCACTATAATCGATAAGGTAAGTAATAATTATGTTTGGATTCGAAACCGAACGTTGATTCATTCTTCTATCAAGATCCAGCTGGACTGTTGAATGACAGAATATTATTCAAGGCTACATGTACATCCATTCTCTCCCTGCAGCTGTACACCTCATACACTTACATCTGGGGTTTTTTTAAAAATCAAAACCAGTCCTATTATCAACAACTGCATTTTCATCACCATTGAGCTAGCGATCAAAGCAGTTAAAGGAGCAGTAATATGAAAATAGAATTTTCAAACACTAAAGAGTTTGGTTGCAAGTTCCTATTGTTTCCTGCAATCTAGTAAACATCAAAATGTAATGTTTTTCGCCGACTTATAGCGTATGATATTACAAGTAGTTTAAACTAGATTGTGTTTTTTTGGTGAATGAAAGACAGTTTTATTATATACCAGCAAAACACCAAAACTGTCCTAATAGATAATCTTTATTCAACAAAATAAACGTATCTTAAGTTAAAGGAGTGAGTTCTACCTGGTAGCTTTACTATTTAACAAATAGATGTTTACCGGTGCATTACTTTCATTGAGAGAGAAGGATCTAAAATTCAGACACAAATCTAACACATTTGAACCAAACGAGAAATTATTCTGGCTCTATAGAAATATAATAACATAATACATATAGTTAATATGTTCACTGAAAGCTGTATCAAGGAAAGCCTTTTGTGTCATCTGATGGCTAGAGACTTAAACAGCAGTTAGAGCTGTAATTGTTTCCGCTTGCAGGTTTTGCAACAAAAGACTAATAAGTATGGCTATGCACCAGCAGACTATCATAATTCTAAAAAAAAAAGAAGAAAGATGTGATCGATAAATAGACAACAAAACTGACTGCCATAAACTTTAAAAAGAATGAAAACATGCTTTTGTTAAATGATCTAACAAAAACAGTGACTAGACGAGTCAACATTCAATATTAAGTGGAAACCTTTTTCTGATTGAACACTGCTCCGTAATCCAACTCTAATCAGAGGGGAAGGAAGAAATACGTAGTGGTAATGATGCGGGCTTTAATAACTTGAACCTTAATGTCAAATAGATTTTCCTTTCTTCGCCTTAATGTTTCAGCCAGGACTGTTGTACTCTTTTTTCTTAAAGATAGATAATGTTAGGAATGTTTTACCGTCTTCATATCGGATTAAAAGAACCCTTTGTCTGTGAAGCCGAATCCAATAAAGATCGAAATTCTAAATAGGATTGGATAACGTATTTAAATAGCCTAGCAGATATTTATCAACAATTGTAAGCAAACTTGACACTCTGTTGGTTTCATAGCTATCTACCAATGATCAAACTGCTTTTCGGTGTAGTGGCCCTATTTGATACCAAAGTAACAATGACATTTGGTTATGACCAACTGGTTAGACATTGGTTGCATACGATTGTGTTCCTTAATCCAAAAATATCTACCATGTTTTCGTTATTTTTGCTACTTTGTAGTCGGAAAGAAGTTTACACCTAAAACCTGGCTTAATTAAGATGGGTAACGCAAGTAACAGACGATGACGTCAGTTAAGTGCTAATTTCCTTGAAACAGACTTGAAAAGAAATGAAGAAGCTCATCTGTACAATGTAGATGACAGTTGAATTTCGCTGTTCAAACATTGAAAGTATTAATATAGACATACAATACACATATGAATATATCTTTTCGACTGTTTTACGGATAATATCTCTTTCAAGAGGATCTTACACACAGTGTTAAAAGGGGGGAATGGCATGTTTATATCATGAATTTACCTTGGTGATTATATTTCTATATTTAAAGATCTATACACTTTGTGAGTTTGCCAGATTGCCATAATGTATGTGTACTTATTTATAGAAACCTAGCATTTAAAGAACAATCTTATGCTAATTTTATCAAATTTATTTTAAGTTATAAATTTTTCTGTTATATACTTTACACTTTATATTTTATATACGTGTTATTTAGTTTCCCCATAAAACTTTCATCTTACACATAATGGTGACATGATTAATGTTTACGAGAATTGGGTGTCCCAAGTTAAATAATGTAGACATTTTCACATCTCACAGAGATGTTTGAGAGGTCAGACACTTATTTTCCCGTTATTTTGAGAGCTTTGAGAGTGGCAAGTGTTAAAGTCATTGATGTATGTGCTACTTTACAAAAATCAAAACAAATCCGTATACAACCATCCTATTAACCGGGTCCTGATGGTTATAACATGCGGGATTTTAGTGACAAAGGGGTTTCAAGAAATCCGCCAGAACGACCACATTTGCTCCTGAGGAAAAGCCAGACGTATTCAATTGGGGGATTAATGACAGTTTCAGCTATCACCTCCTTGACTCATTTGTCACCCAACACAATGCATGCTGATTTCGGTAGATGGATCTCCTCTTGAGACCGACCAGTTTAATAAATCGAATTTAATCAGTGTTTCATCGTTTGTCTGTGTGGTAAAATACTGGGAAGATGAACACCTAGTATAGCAATGATGCAGAAATATTTTTGATTGTTCTCAGATGTTTTCTAAAAAATTACGAATAGTGACATATAGTCTGTAAAAGAAGTTAAGCTTTAGACGAATTAAAAAAATATTCAAAGAGTAGTTATAGAGAACATTTCTCTGGCCAATACAATCTAGTTATTCACATTGCCAGATTTAATCATAAATACAAAGACCAAATTCTAGCTAACTCAGCATAGCATAAAATTCATAACTAGGGTGTGTAGATCATGTTAATCAAGAGAGATAGAGATTGAATATCATGTCGATTTCATTATAAATAATATTATTATACATCAATGTTCGTACAAGGCCAAAGTAGAATGTAAACACATGTGCAGATAACTTATCATATATGCATTCTATGTTGTCATAAGCCATTGGACTAAGTATCAACCAACTTATCTACTGTGGTTGTTTTCCATGCCACTACACCTCACATTTGGAAATACGAAAGTTGTTCACATAAAACAAATTACGATACTTTTCCCTCATTATGAAGAATATAACTATAACTATAAACACTCATACCAAAGTGGCATCTAAGTCTACAGAGAAACAGAATGAAAGTGTTGTGACAGGAAGATAGATAGAGAAAGTCTTTCTTTCTTGTTCAAATACCACATGTAAAACTATGTAACCTCAGCCAACAGTTAAGACATAACTTTTCTTCATGTCTTCATCAAAAGATAAGATAAGCTTGCTATTTGTCAATGGAAAGCAGATGCTCTATCTGTAATGACTTTATTTGTGTATCATGTCGAAATTGACATTCCAACTATGATTTGTGAAAAGGAAGCCAATACCGGAATTCTAACTAAAGTCATACCATTTAAGGTGACGTCACTTGAGTGGTGTTAAACTTTAATAATTATGAAGAACAGTTATGGTAGTATTGTATAAAATTCATTTGATAACTTAACCTCTTTCTACATAAAGGTCTGAATGAAAGAATAAGTACATATAATTAGTAAAGGTTTCAGTAATTTACTCAGCATGGTCCATAATAATGTACATTTATAATTCACAATTTTCATTCGGATGATAATAGGATCACAAATATTATTATCAATATCGTTAATACATCTTTATTATTTCTTTTTATGTAACATAATGACAAAAATACATACTGTAATCATTTTCACGAATAAGGATAATATTAAAGTCAAACGGACATTACACAGCTCATTAAAACTGAATTCAAGTCTTCCACCGTAGAAGAATGTAATTAAAATGGTAATAATCACCTCCATCTGCATCGTTGACACTATTACTTCCAAATTACAATCAAATGATTCTAAGTCAGTAATCCTAATGAATCCAAATAGCCGCAATTGAATTCAGTGCAAATAAAACAAACATATTGATTTATCATCCAAAACTGTGTTCCGTAGGAGATATCGCTTGTGGAAGATCAAGCGATATCTCTAGGAGATATCGTTTTGACAGTAGATTTTGAACAATGCCCTATTACAGTCAAGATCATGACATCACAATTGTTTTACATCATCAAGTAATGAAATCACAATGCTGTAACGTCATAAACATGATGACGTCACAATGCTATGACATCACTCCATTGAGAGTCTTAGAGTAGTTCAATGTTCAGAAATACACATTTTCACGGAATCGAAATAAAAAACAATGTTGAATGATAAATAGAATCTCACACTCGTGTCAAATATAACAACACTTTTTGATAAAAGTCAAATATCCTCGGCAAGCCTCGGATAGATTTTCAAGCTGTTTTTCAAGCTATATGTTCAAGCTTAAAAGGAAGAAAGATATGTGGTTTATAAGCTTTAATGTTGTATTAGTTTCACCGAAAGAGCACTAAATTTTATCAAATGTAACTAGCAATCTGCTTATGTGAGCAGTGATGAAATCCATACAGTCATATTGAAGTAAAACCACGGAAACACTAATATTCTTCTCATTTTACCGAATTTTGTAGATAATTACGGTTGCACGTGCATATGGTTTCTTGCAATCGGACAAGGGACACATAAACTCTTCAAAAAAAAGAAACTTGACACTGACTTTCCAAGTTCAAAATAAAGACCACAGATGCAAGTTAAACATTGGTATGAAAGCTAAAACGCTGTTTGAAGATCTCTGTTCAGTAAATTCTATTCAGAATAAGCATGATCTGGAAAGGCACAGGTGCACAAGTGTTTCAACATCACAGGGGTGCACAAATGTCAGTATCGGGTATGGCCACCATTGGCATTGATTGTTGCTTGGCACCGACGACCCATGGATGCAATCAAGATGTCAATCACAGCCTGTGAAATGTTCTGCCATTGCTGAAGTGCTGCAAGAGTTCTTGGAAGTGTTTGGGGTGGTGGATTCCTACTGCGCACGCGTCGATCTAGTTCGTCCCAGAGATGCTGAATTGATGACAAATCTAGTGACCTGGCTGGCCATGGCAATGTCTGGACATTGTTACGCTGTAAAAAGTGCAACATGTGGTCGAGCATTGTCCAGCTGAAAGAGACCACCATGGACGTTGACGTGAGGATTAACGTAAGGCTGTAGGATCAAGTCCCTATACCGTACTCCTGTGAGGTTACCCACAACATGCACAAGGGGTGTCCTAACACCGTTACGAAACCCGGCCCACACCATGACACTCCCACCTCCAAATGGGACAACCTCCTGAACACAGTTGGCAGCATAACGTTCTCCACGACGTCGGTATACACGTGCTCGTCCATCACTTCGTCGAAGTAGAAAACGGGACTCATCAGTGAAGAGAACAGTTCTCCACCTTGCACGCGCCCATCTCACCCTCTGTTGACACCACTGGAGACGTTCCGCCAGATGACGTTGCGTTAAAACGGGACGTCGAACCGGTCGTCGTGGAAAAAGTCAAGCCTCTCGACGCAGGCCTGGTACCTGCGTTGTTGTTGACGTTGCTGTCCTGTTGCGTTCCCGAAGGTGGAGCAGTCGGATGTACCGATCTTGGGCCCGAGTAGTCACCCTTGGTCTGCCTGACCTTGGCCTATCATCAATGCTGTTTCGGGTGTTGAAACAGGTCTACAATGAAGAGATGGTCTGTTTGGACCCGCCAAAGTGTGTTGCAACATCTCGCTGCGTCGCTCCTGCTTGCAGTCTGCAAATAGCGTTGTTGCGTTGCGCTCTGTTCAGTCTTAGCATTCTTCAGGTCGCTGTACAGATGTTGTGTAGTCTGAAGGAACAGCGGCTGATATGGCTTTTTATACCCCTAAAGCAGAAGTGTCTGCATCTAAACCTTCATGATCCCATGCTGCACGTGCTTTGGCAGAAAATGCATTTTGACGAATCGCTCGCTTTCGTCCCTGAACTCATCGTAAACTTTTTGGGCCATTGTTTTTGGTAAATTTACACTATTGAGTAAGCCTTTCTTTAAACTACAGGTACGTATCATGAAAACAATTGACCCGTTTCGAAAAAATCAATATCCTTGAATGTTAAGTTTCTTTTTTTGAAGAGTTTATAATTACAACAAGTTTTCAACGAGATTTGGGATTCTGGGTGAATGAAATAAATACGTTCTTTTAATGTAAATGAACGTGTACTTTCCCTCTTTTATCGTTGTTCCGTTGAGAGCATATTTACTTTGTCTTTCCACTGTTGGTATGACTCTCATCTATGGTTCGTAAAGTATCATTTGAAAAAAAGTTTTTCAAATCGCTGGGAAATTTGCCGGAGCTTCTTTTAGAAATTTATCATATTTCTATGAAAAAAGAATTTTGAAATTAGTAGTTAGTTTGTAGAGTAGTTAGTTTTTGGTTTAGCTTTACTTATCATGAGATAACTGACTATCGATACATAGGCATCAATGAGTGAATATTATCCGCAAATCATCGTAATGTAACACTCTGAAATTCACTCAGCGCTCAGAATAAATAACATAACGTTTAGCCAATATCCTCTTCACTGAATACTGCTGTTACCGATAAAAAAAACTTTTGTGTAATTTAACGGATAGGGATTGAGTTATAAAGCGGTAAGAGCCGTAATTGTTTCCGCTTGCAGGGTTTGCAACTAAAGGCTAGCAAGTATAGCTGTGCACTAACAGGCTGCCATGAATCTAAAAAAGGACAGATTTGGTCGATAGACAAGAAGACTGACTGCCATTAACTTCAAATAGAATGAAAACATGCGTTACACTTCAAGTTATATTTAATGATACCACAAAACTAGTGACTGAACATGTCAACCTACAGTTTTAAGTGGAAGCCTTTTCTTGATCGAACACTGCCACAAAATGAAACTATTATTAAAGGGGAAAGGAAAAAACGCAGAAGTAATGAGGCGGGCTATGATAACTTGAATTGTCAAATGCATTTACTTTTTTTCTCCTTATCGTTTCAGCCGTCACTTCTGTGCTGCTTTTCTTAAAGAAAGACAATGTTAGGAATGCTTTACCGTCTTGAAAGAAAGTGTTAAGCAATCCTTTGTCTGTGAATCCATTAGATATTGAGGTGTTAAATGGGATTAGATAAAGTTTGATTAGCTCAAACTTATATATTAATGACGTTTTTAAGTAAACCGGATCCTCTTATTGTTTGGTAGTTTTGTATGAAGTAGGATACTGCTTCATTATGCTGTGCCTCAAATTGATACCAGAGAAACAATGGCATTTGGTTATAACAGACAGGTTAAGACTGCATTTACTAGTATTATTATTTTGCAAAGTTTGGATACATGTAGTTGTTTTTGCTACTTGAAGTCGAAAATAAGATGAATATACATGAATGTTGACACATTATAAAATTATTTCACTAAAATAATTGAATCTCTGAATTCTTCTACAAGGAGATGACTTACAATAAATATTCAGATAGATAGTCTTTAAAGGTTGAAGCCGAGTCAATTACGATTTCCTTCTTGGTGATGACTTTTCACATTTAATTATTCGCAAGCTGTCATAAGGAATTACAGAAGATGGTAACATGTACTCGCATGAAATATTATCACAGGTTTTCTCATATAACTCATACTGTCAGCAACACGGTTTTAGTTCTTAGTGTTGTTATAATGGTGCCTCTTTTACAAATCCTGGTCCATGTATTTAGATATGATTTCTAGGTCAGGTCATTTTAAAACCCCTTCTCACTATTTTTGACATTTATTGAATTGATTGTAGTGAAAGTCTTATTCAAATTTTGATGGCCTCACGCATGTATTTTTGTAGACGCGTTCTAACAGACACTTTTGCGACATATTCTAATGTAGCAAATATAAGTAAAACGGCATCTATTCTCTCCTTGAATCCAATCGTCTTCATCTTGTAGCATAGAAATAATGTTCTTCTTTTGACTATACGATAAATAGGTATGGATTTTGCACACAGTTGTTTAGTACAATTAACAGAATGTAACAAGAAACACCATAAAGTATAGATTCACGAAGTTATCAGTTGGTAGATAAATATGAAATATATGATTTAAGATATTTTTAAGAAATATAAAGGTTGTTCACATGCTGCTAAAATTCCAAACATATTTATGTAATAGTTGTTGGAGTCATATTTGTAAAACTTAATTAATGTATGACTGTTACAAAAAAAGAGACATTTTAAAGCTTATTGGATTTTTTCAGTGACAATTATGAATGTAGAACGTCGCAATTATGATCGAAAACCGGACACTATCGCGCTTCAAATAGTCAAACGTAATTTTGGAGACTTATCTAAAACAGCCAGGAGGGCAGTTAGGAGTTGATTGAGTTTGTTAGGTTATATAACTAGTATCAATGTATTTTGAACGTGATATCTACACCTCTGTCATTTATAAGGCTGTTTTTAGATTTTCATGGCAAACAAGTATTTGTCATATATATGTCTTTTGGACATGAAAAGTAAAGACGTTTTGATTTTATATCACCTCATATGACATTTACGTTCGTATCAAAGGTAAATGATATGTTATGAAAATCACGGAGTGGCTCTTTAACTTAAATCATAAGGAAGAGTTTTCTGTAAACGCCAAAATACGGCGGTTATCCTTTGTAGGTTGCAGTTTAATGTTTATTGGAATGAATACCGGCGACGTGATCTTCTTAAAGCCTGTTCCCTTAATAAATCAAATTATGAAATGGTATATTTCATAGGCCCGCTTGTCTCCAAGTTCAGAATAACAAACACCCATACTTGAATAATTCCAATTCTTCTAATAAGACATTTCTATTTGGGAACATTTCTTTTCTCAAATGATGTCATGTACGTGTGTGCAAACATTTCTAAATAGTTTGTTTGCAGTACAACTGTATGAGTTTGCTTGAGGCTATTTCGTATACATTGTATTTATATGATATGGCTTAAGACTAGTTTGTATGCAGTGCGGATTTGCCTTGAGACTATTTCGTACATGTATGTAACAATAAAAGCCTTTAAAAAGGCTAAGTTAGAGGCACCCTTGTTAGGCTAGGAAATACTGCGAAATTATAGGGTACAAATAGGATAGGATTTTCATTACAGCAAATAAGTAGATTAAGGCCATTAATAGAACAAAAGACCTTCATTTTATCTTTTATTTAGAAAAAGTTCTACAATTATTTGTTCATAGCATCAAATAATAGAATAGTCAGCCAAACTTGCAGTTATAAATAGATCTGTACAGTTCTGTTTTTAACAACAGTCACCGATTTATCCCTTGGAAATAGATCTATTTTTAGAATATAGGTCACAATAGATAGCGTCCAGCACCGCACAAAGTGTTCGACTCTTTTGCAAATTCATAAATCCATATGTATCACTAATTGTTTCTCAACTCTCAAAGATTGCCAGTACAAGATATATTAAATTAAAGTCTAAAGCATAGTTCACTACCTCTATCTTTGTCTGTCACGAAGCGATATCCCACAAATTGTCTCGCCTTTATGACATTCTCTACTTATCGACTTGTAGCCGCTTGTTTCTCGCGTGTGCCGTTGTAAAGGAGGGGTTTTTACTAACATGGAATAGAGTTTTCTAACCTTTCATGCGACATTTACGCGTGTAATTTAGAACACGTGCGGTCATGAAGAATTATACTGTCTTTTTTATTGTTAAACACCACTGTTCCCGTTAAATTTTGAGATTTGCAGAGACAATCGTTTTCCGTATTAAAGGTTGCCAATTATTTCGGAATACCCACATGGTCACGTGGTTCTCAATTTGATACAGATGTGTTCATTGGTTTACGATATTGCCGAAATACAAAGAGGCTATATATGATTGGTTGAAAGTTCCTTTGAAAATTCCAACTGTAATATAGAGAGAATTTCAGCTGTTAAGATGGTTGGAGGCCGTTGGGGCCTCCAACCAATAAGGGCTTTGGCTTAAGAGTAGTTTATATGTATTAAAATTATAGGATTAACCTTAAGATTAGTTTGTATAATTATATTAAGTGAATTGGAACTAGTCTGTATGCAGTACACTTATATAATTTGTCTTGAGACTAGTTTCTTTGTAATAGACTTAAAGGCTTTTAAGTAAGCAATTTAACTGTGTAATATATCATGGCAATGTAACCCCTTTGGACATCATATAGAGGGATTTCTATGTGTTGTTAACTCCTACATTTTAACAATTTTGTAAAATTGTGTCGTGATGGCTTGTAGCGTCTTTGAGGTTAGTTTCCTGTCAACTTATATGTTAATTCTGACTGATAGTCAAAAAAACTTTTTCCGATTTTTATGTTTTATATATATAGTGGGATATCATATTGAAATTAAAGACGCGTTACTTCGTAAAGGTATTTCATGACAATTGGCTGTTGCACATATGTGTCATAACACCTGCAGGTAATTTGTTTTGGCAAGGTCTTGACATTCACTAATTTCGAACAAGATCCCATCCATTCGTCAAATTTTCAGGGTATATCATTAATCTCGCAGCGATGATTCATACAAGAAATCGTTAACTAATATGTAGCATAACATTTCATTACATGTGACTGTGCCACGGTGAACTCTGTGACGATGCAAAATTACATTTAAAAGGCACTTTTCTTGACAGAGCTTTGATCGTAGGCCACAGAGAATAGAAACTAGAAACTTCCGAAAATATTTAACGGAAAAGACGTTCACTTAAACTGTAATATTATCCTACAAGTTACTTTGATTTACATATTTCGAGAAACAGGCAGAAAATCAAAGAATGACAATTCTCATTTGATTTTGAGAAGAAAGATTTAATCTTGCATACGCATCTTTTATCATAACAGATGGGGTTTGTTTCCCAATACCTTCCATTATGAATAAACTTTATTTATTTTCAGCTTTTATGACATAATCAGTTGATACGATTTATTTTTAAGTTTACCAAATTGCTGTTAAGTACTTTATACCAAAGTATAGAATTCAAGTGAGCATACGAAAAAATTGAGTTTTTGTCTATCTACAGCTAAATGTATTCACATTATTGAATCAATTTCTCAGCCAAAAAGAGTAATACACAATGTCTCTTTCTCTCATCTCAGAAAAGTTTATAAGGCGAGGTGAGTTTCCAAGTACGTGATATAGAAGTTACTTCTAAACCAAATATATCAATATTCACTAACCCATTAACCGGGTCCGATTGGTGATAAAATCCAGGATGTTGGTGGCAATGGGTTTTCAAGTTCTCCGCCATAACGAACACATTCTTGGATCATAAAAAGCCAGACGCATTCATTACTGTGATTAATGACAGGTTTACTTTTCACCTACATGACCTATTTGTCACATAGTGCTGTATGAGGCGATGAGGGCAGAGGTGTAAATTTTTATAACAAACCTACTTGATACAACTTCTATCAGTGTTTAACCTCGTGCAAATGTAGCATACTGACACTATAACTTGATAAGCAGAATAAACTATGCATGATTAAGAACAGTATTAGCATACATAGTAGTAATGTGATGTTTTGTATTTTCACCTTAACGTTTACGACTTACTGGAAATTCTTGAAGCGATTTTAATCAATACCTCTAGACAAACATATAAATAGGAAATGACGTGATGTCTCGGAATATACCAATTCACAAATGTACCAATAAATGTACAAGATTTTGCACAACTGCAGATATTTGTATGTAAAATATCAAAACCAAAACTGATCTGACAAACGAGATAATTGCCGAAAGACGAACAAGATGTAGTTTGAAGGATCTGACTTAAGGAAAGGTTATCATTCATGGGAATTTCAGAAGTGTAAAAACATGGAATTAGTTTCATCCAATCCAGATAAAACCTGCTGTTAAGTCCGTTATTATGTCTTCTGAATAACCTTCCTCTCTTATTCCGTGCACGCTCAAAATTAAAAAATCATACCAAAGAATTTTTAGGGCTCGGGAGAATGACCTTTTTACCTTAATTGTACATCCAATCGTTTGGAATGAGTTTTCTCTCTTATTTTTGTGCAATATAAGCGATGGCAAAAACTTGTGCTTTCTAGAAATCACATTGTTATTTTTTTTAATTTGTTTAATTGAACAAATATCAAATTATATATCTACGTGGTACACTTCGTTATAGTTACTAAAACTATAGTTAGTAATACTATAATTACTAATAGAGACAGCTAATACATTTGAATTGATAAACGACATCTGCAAAAAGGCTGTGCGTTTTCCTGATTCAACACGCAATGGAAATAAACAACTTACGTGAAACTTGTCTGGGTGTAAAAATCTGAAACCTTTAAAAAGAATTTAAAGAGTAATACTATGTTTACGTTTACAGCTCTATTTTGCCTCTTAACTTATATATGATGATTGTGAAATTATGCAAGGTCTCACTGATTGATCCTGCTAATCCGCTCACGCTTCTTCCTAATACTATGATCTTTTTCAAGGCAAAACCCTCGTATCGTTAGCTATCTAACCACCCAATGAGAAGATTCGCATTCAGCAACAGCGGCACCACCCGGATGGAAAAACCATTGAGTTCAAGCTAGTAGCTTCAAGCTCCTTAATTAACGGCATTTCATTTATTTGTCTTTATTTTCATTCCTTGATGAATCCGACTAGGATGTTGAGAAGACATTTTCCCGAAAAACACTTTCAAAAGAGATAGAGTACAAAAAAAGAATAGAGCGATTTAAATATGTACGGCGAGAATCCACTTTTGTGTAACAATGTAATTCAGCAACCGTTAACGCCAGGACAGGTAGTTAAACGAAATATTGCTTTCCGCTCTGATTTGTATGAATATATTATCATGACTTTGCATTCACTAACACTCATTGATCGTGGATAAAGACAGATTTTGTCGATAAATGGACAACTAAAACTTCTGACCTGAGTAATCTCTAAAATGCCAAAATTATGCGGATAATCGGAAAACGGCCCTATAAATGTTATGAATTCGAAATTATGTATCCAATGAATGTGTATATAAGTTGAAATACCTACCAAATAATATCAACCAATGTTTGTCTTTGTTCCTGCTGTAAAAAGTTTCTGAAATTTCGTTTGAATCATTGGCGCGCGCCACTGTTTGTTTTTTTCGATCACAAAACACGATACTACCCGTTCATTGTCACTATACTGAACTGATAAGCATTAGAATACTGATTATCGTAACTAACCACTTCTTCCTGATAAAATAACACCATTTACGAAATTTGACAGTTTTTACTCCAACAACATACGCTGTGCTCCTTTAACTGCAATTGGGATGAAGACATACATACACCTGACCTATAATACCTTCTTGCTCAAAATGTGACATTTTCTTGACCGAAATGAAAGAAAAAGAACGATTAGGTAATGAATCAGGCAATAATAGCTTTGACTTCATGCTTTTTCCTTTATAGATGTCTTTTTTCCAGGAACACAGTTTTAAAATAGTATTGTTCTTCAAAGTGAATCATCGTTATTTAAATGATTTAGAAAAATCTTTTTCTTCCTTGTCGGCGAAATAAAAATACTAAATCATACATGTAATGATGCAATTGATAGCTTGGATTTATCGCCCTTGACTTAAAACGGTTGAGTTTCTTATTTAAGATAAACAGTAGTTGTCTTGCAGGATGAAAGACGACAGTTTTCTAAATCAATCTTTCTTAAACTTTACGATATATGTCAGTGATGATCCTATCACGTTTAAATATAACGTGATGATTCTTTTTTTTTCGATTTTTGACCCTTCACCTATTGACCCGACCTGTTGTGACCTCCTACCACAACGAATTAATATATCTACCTGAATATTTCAAGACATCTTTAATATATGTGCCGTATCCGAACTTTTGACCCTGACCTTGGCCTAAGGTGAATTTTCTGCAAACCTTTACCTTGGTAAATAGCTTTGATCGTTCATTGATTTGCCATTTAATCTTGGAAGATGTGTCAGGTCATAATTTAAAAGTCTAATCGTTAATGTATATTAAGATTACAAAACATGACATTTGACTTGCAATCCCTCAGTTAAAGTTATTTTCCCCATTGTACAAATTATAGATTTTATAGGCGTAGTGCTCTCAAAACTCTCTTGACAATAAAATGTAAACGTGGCACTCTGAATAATTGTGAAATAATTGGCTATGGTTTGTTTTACTAAGAAACAACTTACAATAGTCAGGATACCTCCCAAATCAGAATCTATTCAACGTTATTCTGGTAATATCCACTTTTCACATTCAATTATTGTCATGCCAATATCAAAAGAAACAGTGAATAATGATATTGACTTAAAGTAAACTCTCACAGTAAACGCATTTAATTGAAGTTGTCAGTAACCACTATTCTTTGCATCTTGGTTTTGTTTTGACAAACATCTAACATTGCTGCTCATGTGCATCTGACATTGCTGCTTATGTGCATCTAATATTGCTGCCCGTGTGCATCTACATTGATGATCATGTGTATCTACCATTATTACTCATGAATCCTCAGCTCTGCCCATGTGCATCTACATTGCTGTTCATGTGTACCTACATTGCTACTCATGTGCATCTAACATTGCTGCTCATGTGCATCTAACATTGCTGCCCGTGTGCATCTACATTGATGATCATGTGTATATACCATTATTACTCATGACTCCTCAGCTCTGTCCATGTGTATATTCATTGCTGCTCATGTGGATGTACATTGCTGCTCATGTGTATCTTCATTGCTACTCATGTGCATCAAGATTGCTGCTCAAAAGTATCTTCATTGATGATCATGTGCATCTAACATTGCTGCGCATGTGCATCTTCATTGCTGTTCTTAAACATTTACATTGATGTTCATGTGCATCTACATTGCTGTTCATGTGTATCTTCATTGCTGCTCATGTGAATCTACATTACTGCCCATGTGCATCTTCATTGCTGCTGGTGTACATCTCCATTGATGATCATGTGTATCTACCATTATTACTCATGAATCCTCAGCTCTGCCCATGTGCATCTACATTGCTGTTCATGTGTACCTACATTGCTGCTCACGTGCATCTAACATTGCTGCTCATGTGCATCTAACATTGCTGCCCGTGTGTATCTTCATTGCTGCTTATGTGAATTTACATTGCTGCCCATGTGTATCTTCATTGCTGCTCAATAGCATCTTCATTGCTGCTCAATAGCATCTAACATTGCTGCTCATGTGAATCTACATTGCTGGTCATGAACATTTACATTGCTGTTCATGTGCATCTGCAGTGCTGTCCATGTGCATCTACATATCTGCTCATGACATATACATTGCTGTTCGTGTGAATCTACATTGCTGTTTATGTGCATCTACATATCTGCTCATGACATATACATTGCTGTTCGTGTGAATCTACATTGCTGTTTATGTGCATCTATCATTGCTGCTTGTGTGTATCTACATTGCTGTTCATGTGCATCTACAATACTGTTCATGTGCATCTACATTGCTGCTCATGTGCATTTACATTGCTGCTCATGTGAATCTACATTTCTCTTCATGTGCATCTATTATTGCTGATCATGTGCATCTACCATTGCTACTCATGTGCATCTACCAATGCTACTCATGTGCATCTACTATTGCTGCTCATATGCAGCTACATTGCTGCTCACGTGAATCTACATTGCTGCTCATTCGTGGCCATGGTTTACGTATTGAATTTGGTTTCACCTTGTAAAATACATCGTTTTTAAAGTGGGGCTCCCAGGTAAAATCACCTTATTTAACCAAGCCAAATTGTACACTTATGAGCATATTTTCATAATATATCCTTCTTGAATTGATTTTACGTCAGGTTTTAACAAGTTTAGATAACTTGATTATGTAAATAATTTCGATTGAAAAAAGGATAGTTAATTGCCTTTCCGATCGTGTTGTTCCGTGAAATCAACCGGATGTGACGTCAACTGTGGAAAACACACGTGACGTAGCCGCCATAACAAATGTAAACAACACCACATTTCATAATTAGGTGATCGTGTTCTCGTAGCTATTGAAAACTCAGAACGTTTTAGGGTGATGTTTTTTAAATGTAAGTGCTGTACGAAAATTTAGAAAAAAGGAAAAAGCCTTTTGATGACTTTTATACGTTATTATGGAAACAATTCGTATGATAAATTCGCGGTCTCAAACCACTGCTTTACACTGTGTCTACACGGGTAATGCACCCAATTAAAAACACCGGTGAGTGACTCCTTGTTATAATTTTCCTAAAATCTTCAAAATAATTTTTTCTTCGTCAGTTTACTGTCGAATGTATCAATATCACTTCTTTTTTCAGCCTCAATGAAACAGCTGATTTGTCATCGTGAGTCTCTCGAACGCAGCTCTCCTCATTCGCCGAGTTTTGTTTTTATTTCGCTGCCGTGACTTTCGAAAGGCGGCCTCAATCTACATCAGTACAAGTGTATGAAAAAAACATTTGAACAATCGGTGAAGTTAAATTTGTTGTACTGGGGATTTTGAGTAAATTGCAAAATCATATCTATGAAATGAACAAAGATAATTTGTTGTTGATATTAGAATTTTCAAAAGGGTGAAAAATTACCAGATGACACCATTTACATTTTAGTCTTTCAACTCTAAATTTCAAAATGATATATACTTTAATTATTTCAACATTTTTTGTTAATGAACTATAAATACAAAGCAAAATAAAGTGAATCAAATAAATTTTATTATTATTTAAACAGAAGTTTAAGTTAATTTATTCAATCAGAGTCAATATCAAATATTGCTTAAATTATTCTCCTTAATCAGGAAATTAAATATAATTTTGTGCAAAGCTTGGAAATTATGTCAAGCCCAATAATTCTGTGTGCCAAACTTGACTTTCAAAATTGAGTCAATCATTTCAATGCATTTTCCCCTTCGAATAACATAACATTAACACTGACATACAAAAATATATGGTTTATTCTATTTTCGTAATATGAATCTTATCACATGCATTTATTACAATCTATATTTTATCAATGTGTCTAAATAGTATTCACTTGAGCAATATTTTAATGCTGTGACAGAATGATGACAGTTTATGATATTTGGGGTGAAGTGTCTGGAAACAAAAACGCTTTTTTGTACACAGAAGATGTCTTTAGATGACTGAACAAAAATTGTATTTTTTTTATTGAATATGCAATGTCATTAGTTAAATATCTTGGTTATAGACATCAATGCATAAATTTATTCAGCATCCATAGCAGTTTATTTTATTGTATAAGGCAATGCTTAGTTAAGATTAATATTTAGAAGAAAAATAGCAATTAAAGCAAACAAGGGAATTTTGTGTGCTGTCAATATGCAAGTAAATAACATCACAAACAAAACACTGTGCTTGAGAATTCTTATTTATTATTTGTAAACTTTAAATAATAATTTATCTATTTTTATTGCAACACCAAAAAAGAAAGAAAATTTAATTGCACCAATTTTTGGAACATTATTTCACTGTATTTCTGTTGTCAATACATTGTTTGTAATATCATATATTTTGATAGACTTATTTTTAATTTTTTTTTATCCTAATTCCTAGTGAATAGGTGAAGGGCGACTGATCAGCTTATTTCCAATTCCAACAAAGGTAATATGAAAAATGGACGAAAGAATGAATGAAGGTTCAGAATATTTGATAATTGTTTTATTTGGTCAGAAAAAAAATAAAGACTGGTCATGGATTTTAAAACATGGAAAGCTTACAATAAAAATTCCATATCGAACATCGGTCATGCACAAATAAATGACTTAGCGAAATCAGCAAATAATTGAAAAAAATTGCCAGATTCAACCACCACAAGTTATTATGATTTTACTATCCATTCGTAAAATGTTATCATAATTTTCAATTTTATAATAAGTAAAAAGTATGCAGCTGGTAATTTCATTTTGAATCTGTCCACGATACATTGAATTATTTCACACTCGTGTATATTGCTGCGTTGTACGTACGTGCAAGTTGACTTACGTAACGAGCGACATTTCGCTAAATCAAACGACAAAAATACAGTTACACAACATATGTTTGTTTAAATCATCATTTGTCCTTACATTGGCAAGGTCATTTGTAAAAACACGTACGTTACCCGATGTCTTTTCGACCGAAATTAGTACTGTTTTGACGTTCGAGTTCAATATATGAATAGACTCACTTCCGGGTTATGTAATGGACATTTATTCAACTTAATCGTCATTTTTATTTTATTTCCTTTTTACTATTGCGTCAGACGTTCATAAGGAGATATCTTGCCAATCTTTATATGAATTGGTCGACTGGTATGGCTCCTACAATCCGCGCTATTTCATTGTCTGACAGTGTAAAGATACGACAGAGGCGATCTGTTTTACACAGGTGACGTCACACATTCCATAGGACACGTCAAAACAGCGACGTAAACGGTAGAGTTTTCAACTTCTTTTACAATTTGCTAAAAACATCCTTCATCCGAATAGCTAAGGTATTTGTGATATTGATGACTTTTAACTAATGAATGTGTTTTTCACGTCTATTAGATGTACATGCGAAGCAAAGTGTATAATAGACGGAAAATTTTGAGCAAAATCACCCGGGAGTTGTACTTTAAGATGGACATAACTTAGCCAAAATTTTAATACAGTCGTCGAAATCAAAATGTAGATTCATATATGAAATGGCTTTTCTAGGTTGTGTCATCTAATAGCCAATCCTTAGAAACAAAATGAGTGAATGACCTACAGCCAAAAGTAATGATTACGTGTATTGAAATTTCTTGATCCAATTGGCAACTTTAATGAGTCTAGATATATCGAAATTTGTTGGCCCTAATGGCATTGGAAATAACGTGTTGAAATTAACCGGACCATCTTTAACCTCGTTATGAGCCAAGCTATTTAATTTTTGACTTCGTAGTAAGACATTCCCTTGAAGTTGGAAATTAGCCTCAGCAATATAATTCTGCTTTTTAATAAAGATGACGCACAGAACTGTCTTAACTTTATATAAGTTTTCAATATTTTAGGAATAACAGTTTACTATCAAATTTACAAACTTTTTTTGACTTGCGACTCTACCGTTAATCAGCCAACGTATCTTTATAATTTCATTTCAAGTGCAGTTGACAAAGATAAGGAAATAAGGGCAGATTTTTCAGAAGTTTTCGATAAAGTTTGTCACAAAGTCATCATTCGTAAACTTCATGCCTTAGATAAAAAAAAAACTTTCAGAATGTTTTAATAGTTACTTAGATTGCAGAAAGCAAAACGTATTAATAAACGGTTAAAGCTCAATTTTTTTTTCATAGAAGCAAGCGTAGGGTTCTGAGTTAGGACAACTCATGTTGCAACTTAAACTACCTGGCTATATTTCAGCATATGAAAACAACGAATGCATGAATAACATATTTGATGTTAGAATGATGAAAGAATCGGAAAATGAGGCGTTTGTTTTCTGTAAAGACGGCAGAGGTGCAAGGTGCATATTCGAATAAAGTTTAGCTTTTGGGAAGCTTACGGAAATAACTTGATTTGAATGATTACTTTTGAAACGGCGTCGCTGATTGCATAAATAACTCTGATTGCATCCAATCGGCGTTCTACATTTCGTGCACAAGAAACCTTCGAATTAAGACAGAGGTTGTATAGAAATGTATGACTGAGCTACCTCTGTTGGGAGAGAATGTGATACTACGTGCATACCACAACTGAGAAGTTGAACATCTAGCAGAACTTGTTTGCAGAAGACGCTGTTCATGTAGAAACATTGAAGTTGACTTAAGAAGTTTTTGATTATTGTAACCTGCTTGTTCGCAGAAGATACTGCTCATGACGAAATGTTGAAAATAACTCAAGAAGTTGTTGATTATGGGAATCAAGCCAGAAGTACCCTTGAAATAAAAATCGAACAACCTGTTCATCTGCCATTTGTAAAAGATTCATCTGTGTTGTGATGCTTCATGCATTGTATTACTTGGAAGCGAACTCGTACGAATGTCTAATTAAGGATTCTCAGAGGGACGATAAAGGTTCAGTAGTAATTTCAAATTAAACATCATTTTTTATTTTTGCGCTATATTATGACTCTGATACCTGACAATGTCTACATGTGAACTAGAGGACCAAATATACAGGACACATTATCAAGATACATCAATCCTTAAACAGGACATGACATGACCACCAGGATTTATAAGAAAAAAGTATTTATGATAGCGGAATACTTTGTCAATTGATAGAACTTTTTAAATTCCTTTAACCGAAGCAAAACCAAAAGTTGGTAACTTTATTAACTTTTGTGTTTAAAGATGATGGTTTTAGACAGATAATTTTGTCGGCAGTTATCTACAACATACTTCTTAAACATCAGTTGTCTGCTGTGTAACAGTCTATCAGCATTAACTCTCGTTTGATCCTCGAATTGCAATTAACCCAAATCACTTAAATCATTTGCACTAATCCTTTGATGTTTAACTAAAGCTGTGCATATAACGAAGTTATCTGATGCAACATGAATCCCAACGTGCAAAGAGTCAGACTCACGCTGGAAATATATTTGCTTATTATGCAGTTGTTTGATCTGTCTAAACTTGCTTCATTGATATCTCATGCTTTTGATGCGTGACTGAACCCTTAATCAAGGTATTGAGCATCGGTAGGATTTCTTTGGTTATCGTGGTTGTAAGCGAAACACAGTTACATGGAACATGCTAGAATATATTGATCAGGTCAAGATTAGCAATTTCAAACTTTTAGAGTTTTTTTGTGCTTCCGTTTGTTACTTAAAACGTAATGACCATTGCCATTTCATTTTTTTCTTAATCGATCGATATACTAAATCACTTAACAATGTTTTATTCTCCATGTACATATGAGTTCTTTTCTATGTAGACATATATTGTAAACTGATGATTTTTTATTTAAGAAAAAAAACATTTTAGTGGTACGTTTTGTCCCTTGGAATGAAATTGTTGGGTAATTGTTGAATAACCTTTCTCTTTATATACGAATACATATGTGCAAAGCATCCTTCTTCAAGAGTAATCTTTATTTTCAAAAAGCGGGTTTAATGAACTGCATTAACGTCAGCATAACATAACAATTTCATCTGGCCGATTGTCCGATTTCCTATTCAAGGTTGCGTGCATTATTTGATGTAGTAAAGTAATCAAAAAGTTGTTCTTGTAGAAATTATAAACGACGCACTGTTATGAATTATACAATTAAGTATTTAACGCGATACAACTACAGAAACAATGTCTGGTGACATAGTTAAAGGGTTATGTAATCATTTGTTTTCAATCTGATTTCATTATCATTATTGTCGAGTTTTGAGATCTAGTGATTAGCTTTTGATATTTTGGGGTTGAATGTGATAAGTCATGAATCAGGAAAGAGTCAGCTGTTTCTTTGACTCAGTAAATCATTATTTCATCCGTGTAGGCGTCTCGTCAACTGACACTAAATAATAGTTTATTTAATTTTTATGGGGCAATACCAGACATTGATAGAAATGAAACTCCAACGAAATTACTTCCATAAACCTCAATTTAGAATGATCGATGGATCAATTGTAATTCATTGCTCAATATCCATAGAGGTAAAGTAGCAGTCTGCTTGGTGTAGAAAGCTTAACAAAGGCTTAGCTCTTGAACAGAAATATCATAACAGAAAATAAATTAGAGTAAAAATGAAGACATAAACTACCTAGTGATTGTAGTCCATATTGAAATATTGATATTCTTCATGTAAAGGAATTAAGAAGAAATGGTCACAAAACACCCATTCATTTTTTTAAAGAATATATAATCATATAAAACTATTATGTTAAACATTTGTCAGATTACTTCAAGAATACATTCTGTATATGAATGTGTCTATGTAATGGAATTGATGTAAACAGATCCCTTATTTGAGATAGTTTTTTATTAAGGCCAAGGCTGTTGAGATAAGTTACAATGGTTGTAAAACAATTGCCCACATCTAAAATATAAAGTATTAAGCATGAGTAGAAGACATACTTCTCACCATAGATCCTCTAATCTTTTTTATAACTATATTTGTTTTGGAAACTGATTTCTGAATGTATCGTAAAAAATCATACAATATATACTAGTTTATACACATACGAGATGTTCCTGATGTCTCACAGCACAATTGATGGATATTTTGACATGCTTCATCTTGAACTACTCAAAGATTTTTCTCCATTGTTGGAAAGAAACCATTAAAGCAACACTGACACCTGACACCGTGTTACATATTGACTCTAATATCCGTTATGGTTTAGTCGGTTCATTGATACAGAATCCTTGTCAACTGACAATCACTGTGTGACAGGGACATATTATATATGTCTCCGTGTATTGTAATAAGTTAGTGCTAGTTAGCTTTTAAGAATTGTAAATAATCATTTATGTTCTACCTTTATTTCAGCATTTAAAAGGCGAATAGATCTTTTAATATATCAATTTATTTCAGTTTACCACGGAAGCTGAAATGTTCTAATAATTATTCATATGTTTTAATATGTTTCTTGATTTCAGCTTAACATGAAAGCTGAAACGTCACGGATTGTGAAGATAATCAATTTCATAAGTTTTAGTCATATTACTATACAGTTCACCCAACCATGACAACACCCGTCATGATTGGCTTATTCAAATACGCACGCTTTTTCTATGCATGAGCACTGCGCACCCTGATACGTCGCACAGTCACCAGACAAGACGGACGCATTAAGATTTTAAAGATAATCTATCATATCAGAAATTGTTGTAGCATCGTCTGCTATGGCAGCCAGGTTGGTACACGGGCCTCTGTGCCACACATAGGGGTTCTATTGTATACCTTAAGATTCCTACCACTTGGAATAAACCGAACTCAACCCTGCAATCACATCGTGTTGTCTTTGTGACCCTGCTACAACAGCATCATGTGATCAGTATCAAGCACAGAAAGTGATCACATCTAACGGTTAATTGGCCATTGATTTTCACAAACAGGTACGTCTTACGTCTCCAACCAGCACTCATTAACAGAAGTTACAAGCCTATCTGCTCATGGAGATACAACAAGTACTCATGCATTAGCATTCGTATCAATTACATGGGAAGCCAGGAAAGGAAGTTGTAACGAAATAAATATTTCAATATTTTCCAAACTGGAGAATAAGTGTCCTTGTGTGTGAAAGAGAATACATTATTCAGAAAGACCCGTACCCAAGCTGAAACAACTCAAATGTCACTTTTGACGTGTGTTAACCAAAGAGAAATAAATAACATTAAATGACAATAAATAATGAACATTAGGGCATTGGAGGACGTCTATTATTTTCTTATCAACACTTTCTTAAGACTTAATGACATCCAAATGTCGAGGAGATATATCAAACATTTCCAAAATTGTTTTTATATTGACAACCGCCATGGTGAGTTAGTTTCTGAACATTCGTATGTATGCAATGAATGGAAGACATTTTTATATCGTGTTTATATCTTACAAACATTAATTTATGGTATAAACTACCAACAGAATTATTTACATTGATATTTACGAGTTGTTTTACTACATTTATCGTTCTTTCATAAAATAAAAAACACATTAATATGAGAATGCCTGATGAATTTTATTTGGTGGTTCTGGTCGATTGATTGACACTTTTTCTAACTAAAAGTGAATCTTAACAATCATTTCTGCACTTTTCAATATTTGAGGGTTGAAATTGTGTTCAGTCTACAATTCTTCATGTAATGTTTGAAACTGTCCATTTCCCAAGGTATAATTCATATCTTACTGACTCAACCTTCTGGCAAACTGTTCTGCGCCTCACATCCACCATTGAAGCAAGAATTAGAAAACAGAACAGTAAAGGAAAAAACGTGCTAGTAGCATTCCCCCCTATTAGCCATATATCTCACTTTCTCTCTCTCGCACCAGCATTGATCTCATAAAAGAGTAATATAAACCACCAATATGTATCATTAACAACAGTTCAGTGTCTGAAGGTAAGTGGGTACTTAATAGGTCAAAATCCATATGTTCTAAAGGATAGTTGGATTCCTCTAGAAACGAACTTTAAGGCATGTCATCGGCACATAAAGTCTCGCTGATAATGCAATAGAATCTGTCCTATTTCGTTCAAGCAACTTCTTTGAAAGTACCTTAGTTAAGGCATAAGTGGTATATTCTCCAATTTACCATTGTTTCAGGCCATTTCTGCTAAAGTTTTCCTTTCGAAAATTTTGCTGATGTTGTTATAAAAGTACATTAAAAGCTTAAAGGTTTGATTAAAAACAAACAATAGTCAGAGTGTACTCTCAGATATTTTCATAGTTCACTAGCCTGCTTTTAGTTTTTCAAAACCAATAACAGCTGTTGAAAACGAGTTACATGGTTCATTTATGTGTATGGTCAAAACATCAGCTATATACCACAAATACAATAAGCTTACTAATATAACGGTTTTTTAGTAAATCAAATGAAGATTAAATAAGAACACATCTCATAAGACTACTTATTTGATTTTTGCCCTGATTTGTTCCTACATGTTGTTAATTCAATAATTAGTGTGAAAAACCAATGGTCCGCCGTGTTTCCTGAATCCCGATATAAATAGAAATCACATTTACAATAAGAACTCAATCAGCTCCTATGAATGATAGAGCTCCTTATATATATACTAGACACCGAGCTAATTCATAGTTCAGCAGGGAAAGACATCATGTTCTTCGAAGTATATCTATCTATTAAGAACATTTCTTTAAACTACAGTGCAGACATTCTCTCCCAACAGAGGTAGCCCCGTCATAAATTCTTATACAATCTCTGTCTTAATACGAAGGTTTCTCCGGCAGTTTCCCCTAGCCGGACAATATTTCAACATAAACTACCTGCCTACATTTCATCCAATGACAACAACAAATGCAATAATAACATGTTTGTTGTCGCACAGGCCAGTGCACTGAAACAGTCGAAAATGAGGCGTTTGTGTTCTGTAAACACAACTCAAAGTGAAAGGTGCATATTCGAATAAAATTTAGCTTTTTGAAAGCTGGCGGAAATAACTTAGGCGATTTAAATTTTAACTTTTTAAACGCCGTCGCTGTTTGCACAACTAAATTTGATTGCATCCAATAAACGTTCTACATTTCGTGGACAAACAACCTTTGAATACAGACAGAGGTTGTATAGGAATTTATGACGGATCTACCTCTGTTGGGAGGGAATGCAGTGCAGACTGATGATTATTTTAATTCCTCTGACTGTCAATTCAGAAGGTTATCGTAAAATCTGACTGACATAGCAAATATACTCAAATTAAACGTTCCGTTTGTGTCACAAGAAAATAGAGTTTATTAGTACACCATTTCAAATAATAACGTATTTGAGGTTTAATTCGAAGTTGATGTTTACTTTATTTTGCATTAATTTGCATAAATACATTGACACGCAATAACCTGAGGATGGGTTCGTCAGAACGTTTGTAAGAAAATATTTATTTATATTCATTTACACCATGAAATTAAAAGAAGAACAATATTTTGATTGTAGAAATCAATTTGCAAGTAACAGTCAGGTTATTTTTGCGTGTTAAATTTTGATGTGGAAACACACAGGCGATTTCAACCCTGAAGAGTGATATCATTCAAAGATGTAATATTTCATGGAGAGAACGCAATATTTTCTGTAGATGAAGCAATATTGTCTGTAGAGGATGCAATATTTTCTGTAGAGGATGTAATCAGAAATCTGATAATGTGAACACGCAAAGTACAAGAAGATTAAACTCTGAGGGTTGTTGGGTGAATATTGCAAGTTGCACAATGATAAAAAACGTTCGGACACTGCACAACTAACGGAAACATTTTGCCCAAATATTCAATTTCACAACTAGCGATCACTTCGGTGAACACAGAATTTTAGATTTGCTAAGGCAATCAACCTTTTTGATAACTTGTAGTATTTTTTTTAAAATTATCAGGTATTAACAAACTCTGTGATATTTTGTTGATGTTTTACACCCTTCGTGCTGTATCACATTTATGCTTTTACGATCATTTCATTTCATTAAATCTCACGCAAATAATGGCTGAAATAATGCCCATGCAGCATTAAACAATAACTCACTCACTAGATAAGTTTTTATATGTCTCTAATTGCACTAACGAAAGGAGAAGAAGACACTAGAACTTCCATAAAACGTATCGATTCCACTCTCTTGAACTTCAATAGATTCCTTGATGACATTTTGAAGTTTGTTTGTATTCGGGATTAGAATCATTCAGCAACATGTTGATTTTTTACACCATGTTTGATTGTGTCTACATCAGACAAGCTCTATTTGTCATCACTGATAAACATAGCGTTCTTAATGGCCGGGATGTTTTAAAATCCTCTGGGAATCATCTTAACTAAGTCTATCCATTTAATTAATTTTGTATTTCGTCATGCAAAACTTTTGAATCTTGTCATGTAATCAATTTAATGCTATTCTAACCTACCTTAATATTTACATAGCTTCAGCTTTACCATTTTAATCATACGAGTAGAGGATGATACACCGTATGTTTATTCTGAATACTAAGACAAGATATCAAAATAAAGTTTTTCATAATTCAAAGAAGATACAACTGTTCACAATGAAAAAGCAACTAATTGTTTCTTTAGGTTTGAGTTCAGATTTTCTAGAAATTACCTTATCAGTTCACATAAACGCCAAAAACATCATTCCAAATATTACAATGTATAAGGCATGCATTAGGTGTGTATTCTCTTTTACCAGACGTCTTGACTAATGAGGTTTTCAGTACAGGTTTTTAGTACCTAGGTGTGTTGAGCTTGTCACAAGGGCAACAGGGAGCACGCCTTGAAAACCTCTTTCATATTCGCTCCAGAAGCAAGACGTCTTGAAAGCTCAACCCTTGTGTACAGATTCAGACGATAGGGCTTCTTATTTATTGGCTGATGTTGCTTTTACTGGGCGCCACGCCCTCAAATCTGTTTTTTTCATCCTCTGCGTACAAATGCCTAAATATTTCTCATCTGATTAAGATTAAAATCAACTGATTTGTTGATCCTTTGGTAGCTCACCTGGTTACCCTACGACCAATTATAAAATGAATTTTAGATAATGTAATGGCTAACAGAACCACTGGCTATATCGTTTTATTCATAACCGCCTTGTTAAGGCATATATGAGATTATTAATATATAAGTTTTATGATATCTGAAACCTTTTCCCACCGAGTTAGAAGACCTTGGTCAACTTTGCCATTCTATCCTCCATGGTGACTAAAAATATACTAAAAAGATTATTGGCCTATTTCAGTGGCATTGACTTCTTGTTTTGGCTAAGTCTACCTGACATCAAAGGAATCCCCTAACTTCATCAGACTTCCATTTCAATTTTTATCAAAGAACACAAATTGTTTATCGCAACCTCATTCGTTTAATTAAAAATACCTTTATGTTGCGGATAATATACATTGACTACATGAAATATAGATAAATAGATTAACTTCATAAACATAATAAAAATAACAAAGTACAAAGAAGTCCCTTTTCAACTATTTCATATTGGTTCGAGACATAAAACGTCTGGAGGATCTCGAAAAACAATTTTATCCTCACCAATGGTATCTGGAATATTATGATAGAACAGCAAATAGAACAGAGTTGTTTCAGAATTGATTGTTGCGAACTACATTGCTGATTCCCAGAAAGAAAGTAAATGAATTGTAAAACCTGATTCAACATTCAAACTATGCAAAGAATGACGTCCGAATATGACCAAAAAATCAAGAACCATTTGAACAATATGCAGATCTAAAGTCATGAAGGGGCACATTTTCTCCCGACTGAGGTAGCTCCGTCACCACTTTCTATGCAACAGCTGATCAAATACGAGCTCTTCTCGGGCTTCCGGCTAACTATTACAACATAAAAACCCTAGCACAACTTCAGCAAAAACGCCGCATGTATTGATAATAACTTTCTCGTAACACAGGCCTATTTGTTATTATGTACCATATTCAGAATAATCTCTGATTACATTATCAATACCAGATACAGTTTTGGATCTAAAATATGGACAAGATATTGCAAGAGCTTTATCTTTGAAAAAAAAACAACCTTACTAAAAGGCTTAAATTTCACACATGATTGATAGTCTCTTATCATCATGGTATGGGTTGTATGTCTAGTCCATATCTACAACCATATTTGGTCACTCAAAGTTTTTTTTTCTGTTACTGGAAACACTACTTCCTGAGACTTTAACTTTAAGATATTTATTCAAAGTGCTCCTCCACAATAAGCTTATAAATCGGTTTGATCCGAGGAGGGATAAGTGTTGGCAATTCTGATTAAAAAACCCGCATGACCGGAAACTTAAATCTTAAAATTTGAAAGGAAACCTCTCCTCCCGATTTGCTGTGAACACGAAAATGTGAGCTAAGAGCTAGAATTTCCCTAATTGAATTAAAGACGTTAGTCCTCTGTAAAAGCCTTTTGTGTCTTACAGACCTTAATAAGAATTGTTAATGAAGCAGTTTCTTGGCTTTCTTAAATACGATGGAGTAACAAGACTATATATTTATGCAAAGTCCAATTTCTGATTCAAGAAAACCATCGGACTTTGATGTCTAGGTTTACCAAGAATGATCTCCAGCATACCGATCCTCTAGGAATTAATTTATTTAGAGAGACAGAAAACTGGAAATTAGTTTGATTTATCATAAGTCGAATCTAAAAACAGAACTTAAGAAATGTTTTATATTTAAAATAATGAAATATGAATGATAAAATGCTGCATAAACGTGGAGGTCTAGATAATGACTGTCATGGTTTATGGAGTTTAAAAATTCTATTTTTTAAACAAGCACAGAACCACTTTTTAAAATTTGTTCTAGACTCAATGTGATTTCATCAATAGAAGCAAAAAAGAGACAGGAGACGTTGGGAAAAACAAAGCTGAGGAACTTTGAATGTTTGAGGTTTGTTATATCGATGCATCTGGACTGTAAGCACTGATGGCTCCGGTAGGTCACTTATGTAGATCATTGTAAGTCTGAGCGAAATGGCCAAAAACTAAATTACTTCAATGCCAAATTTATAAGTATATCGCTGTCCATGCAAAATAAGAGTCGAAACTGGAAGTGAGAAGAAGTTTTCTACGACGGCTTCTTCACGACTGCCCGACCGCGGGGCAAGTTTTAAAATATACTTGAAATGTAGTAGACACAATCAGTGTTGATATTCGAAGTTATGTATGGATACTTTATAGATGTAATTTCTTTAACTGATGTCACTTTGCAAAAAAGGGGAATTCGTCGTATACTCTTAAAACAGAGAAATTATCAGGAAATATTTGTACCAGGTGATACCCAATTTGAGCGCATGTATGTACGTGATGAATGACAGAAATAGTGTTGAAGGCACGTTTAACCTCATTACTTACTCTGCGAATGTACACATTTCAACGACAATACTATGTGATGAATATGCAACTGAACATGCCCGATAACTCGAGGCATTAAGTAAAACTCTTTGATGGATCATAGTCAGCTGGTGGGGGAATAACCTTCAATGATTTATTTGGACAACAGAGTGCAGCTGGAAATAGATTCAATTATTTGAAGAAATTGGTCTCTCTTTATAAATTATTTATTATATTTCATATAACATATTTTAGCAATGGTGGAAAACTCAAGAAGGTAGAGAAGTGGTACTAAAAGGGCAATGAGCTGAAAAAAGTTTCTTAATATTAGGAGTTATTTTTTCATTCACGACTACCTTGGTCAACAGCCTGTGAAACCGTAGCTAACCAAGTCTCCAAAGCATTTTTTCTTATTTACCAGTTAATGAAATCTTACCCAAATCTTTCAATGAATGTTATTTTGTATATATTTGATACAAAAGATTTCTCCAATTGCATGTTGTGATATTATGGGATTAAAGTTTCGAGAAAATGTCAAAAAAAACAAGAGTAATTTCTTCAAAACTTATCTTGGTATAAGTAAAAGAACTGGTGCGTTATCTCTCTATAGGTTATTTTTGTCGATGTATAAGATACTGGTATAGGTTGATTCATATTGACTCGTCACGAAATATCAATGCCTGTTATAACATGCTTAAAGCACAGGATGAAGCAGGCAGTGTAAACTGGGCTTCACATGATAGAACGTTACTTTTTAGACTGGGTATTCATATGCCTGGATGTTTCTGAAATGTGGAATTGTATCTCACTTCACGACTTTGATCAAACAAACTTACATATAATTAGACATCCAATCTTGGTATGGGCAAATAGAATCATCTACATTTCTTAAAACATCTTCATCCTTTAAACTATTTTTGGACAAGAAAAGTATCTAAGTATTGACATTAATAACAATAGAAAATGTACTTGTAAAGTTTAAATGCATGTCACATAATTTGAGAAATCAGAAAATGCGTTTGAACAAATACACATCTTATTCTGAATTATTATGTGATCGTTGTAACTTGAAGATGAATTTCATTTTGTTCTTGTTTGTCCTTTCTTTCGGGAAAGTAGAAACGATTTTGTCAGTTTTCAAAGCAGCAAAAGTTCATGTCTTGCAAAAATGAAAATGTACTTAAAGGTTTTACTGTATACTTGAAAAGAAATTTGTATGTATGAAATTGAGCTCGCACACCAGCATGTTCATGTATATTAATCTTGTTTAAATTGTTCACTATTTTTGTAATTGTACTCTGGGCCAAGCGGCCTCCAGTGCTGAATAAAATCTATCTGTCTCTCACTCTGTCTCTCTAATGTATTAAATATATTATTATTAAATATATTATTATTATTATTATTTTGAGAAACTTATTCGGTAAATATTCTTATTGCTGCTGGAAGTTATATTGAATCATTTTTTAAAATGTCACGATCACTAAAATTTTGAAGAATTTATATATAGATATTTTTGTTCCAAAAGTTCAGTCTATTTTATGTGTATTTTGACCATGAGAGAAGGGTGATTAATTTAATTCCTTAGAGAAACTCAACACTGACCAATTCCTTTACGTAGTTTGATCATGCAATTAAAAAATACTGCATTGGTCTTCGTTTATTAATGACGTAGCCCGCGCCTTGCATTTAGCCAAAAGTATTGCGAAGCGTCTGTCCGCAGGTTCGTACGAAAGGAATTAACTTACACTAGTTTGACTTGATTCTTTCTGTACATGCATGTTGAGTGAAGAAAGGTTATGGGTATTTATTTTAGTTTCTGTATAAACAATATTAGATTTACATGAAACTTTCTTATTTCATTTCAGAACCAAAAGTCAAAAGTAATCAAACACTTTTCCTGAACATGTTTATTGAATTTTAGTCATGCAGGTTGACATGGCAAGCAAAAGTTTTTCATTTTAAGACTTCACTTATCTAGTATAAATTCTATATTTCAAAGAACGCACTTTGAATATCAAATGATTGTGACATTTTAGACAAGTTGAGAATATAACTCGAAAGGTACACCACCACTAGACTCAGTATTTTTACCTTGTGTAGTGTTGAGCTGGAAAGCTACGACAGTCGGAGCTTACATGCTCATGGTAGGGACGCCCAAGCTTACACGGTGTATCATCTCAAGGTATATAACAACTTGACTCCATACCTCATTGTGGTGTGGTAGTTTGCGTGCTTCAGAGACCCTGAGAGCTAGTACAGCCGGAGCTTTCGTGACCCTGGTAGTGAAACCTAAGCTAGACTGGTGTATAAGCCTCACTCACTATGACTTTCTTTCAGTCTTTTCCCTCATTTTTTCGATCCCCTTCTGTATAAAAACTCTTGGATGCTTGTTATCTTCTTGTTTAGTAACTGAAAAGTGGTTCAAAACCCGTTAAAACACTCACCGAAAGTTATAACATCATTGTGTGTAGTAAAAGGTTATTTACTATTCTAATATAATGAATGTAAATGAAGAGGGGATAAAGAAAATGTTTTGAATAAATAAAAAACATAAATTATCTATTGTGATCTCTTGGTTATGGACTGTGTGAAGGGTTCAGAAAAAGAAACAAAAAATTCAAACAACAGTTACTCTATAAGTGAGTTTATTGGTACGATTACAACATGATAACTCCCTTGATTGGGAAAGATCACATTTATATTCGAGATTCAATTTATCAAATATTTAGTAACATATCCTACAAATTATTAAAGTCAAATAATTTACAGAACTTGTGTCAGCTTGCCCTAATGATCTCAGCTGAGGTCTACGGCCTAGTATTCACCAACCAGCCTGCTAAAGCCTAAGCCTATTGGAAACAAGTCTCTGATGGATAATTATAGTTTCCTACTGGGGCTTTCTTGTAATTTCGTTGAGGAATCTGATAAAACCTTTCTTCAAAGGGTGTACCAGCTAATGCCTCTGTGTTTGCAAGTATTAAAAGGCAGTTAAGAGAAAATGCTAGTCATTTTGCGATCTGGTAAAACAATCTATACCTGCCACTTGTCCGTTATTATATCTAATTTGAACTAGTGTGGTTGTGATCTTTGTCTGATTCAAGGAATGAGCGATTATTGTTCGAGTCTGAAAAGGACTATGAATATAAATTAAAAAACAAAACTATTCAGCTACTTTGGCACAAACGTAACTTTGTTCAGCTTTAAGAAACACAAATCACTCTACAGCTACCTGTCATTTGTCGATGCAGGCTACACTACACTATCTGCAATGAAATGTAGTTTGATTTTATGTTTGCAAATTAAAAACGGAGACTACATCTGAATACAAGGGTCGTAGCCTGAAGAAGGAATATTAATTTTCATATTGGTTTTTAATGGAATTGCATATGTGATAATGTTATTTGACTCAAATGCCCTCATATGCGGACATCACGTTTACTTTTAATCTTTGGAGATTTACGTTTGGTAACGTTTATTTGACAAAAGCATGGAATAGTAACTCTTTTTGTAACGAAAGTTGCATTTCTTTTCTTCAGCCAATGGTCTAAAACAATGTGTTAATAACAAACTCCTACAGCTAGATTTGGTTAAATTCAAACTTGAGTATAGATTGAACGGGGAATTTCAAGGAAGGACATGCATCTTTAACATTAGTAGCCCTCTAAATATTCCAACGGCATGATTGTATACTTTAGGCATAGACGTTCTTTACTTTCATTTATCCTTCATAAACAAGTGTAAACAGCCAGGTTCATCAATGGCTTTAGCTGCAAAATATGAAAGAATGTATTCACTTGCCGTCTTGTTTGCTCGCAGACAACTCATTTATATGTCTCTTAGAGGCCTAAGTATTTTCATTATTGAATTCAATGTGTATTGACCACAGACATCCCCTAGGACATATACGTGGAAAACATGATCCCGTGCAATTTGCACCTAGACATGTTTATATGGTTGTTCTGCTCGTGAATTTACATCGACGCTTTTGTCGTATTGATTGGTGAACATTTTTATGAGGAATTGCAGGGTTCAGCATGTCTAAAGAACTAAACAACTAAATCTTAAGTAGATTAATATAAATGATGAATTTATTATA
Source organism: Phorcus lineatus (assembly GCA_921293015.1). Classification (NCBI taxonomy): domain Eukaryota; kingdom Metazoa; phylum Mollusca; class Gastropoda; order Trochida; family Trochidae; genus Phorcus; species Phorcus lineatus. The sequence continues at coordinate 44,200,391 of OV121088.1, forward strand.
TAAACGTAATTATTGCAGACCTAAATAATCCCTATATTATGATATTGTGATATTCAAATTTTGCTCACTATCTAAAGACCTAAAACGGCAGAAAATAAAATTGATGCAACCTCAAATATTATGTATAACAACCATGTGAGGTAACTCGATTACCTTCTCAAAATCATTTATTTCATTTCTACCACTTTATTGTCGTTTTTATGTCCCTTCGTGTCATCACATGACACATGTTTGATTCGTTTATAAAGGCGTCTTTTCAACTCGGATTTATATTTCCTGTTGGAAGTTAATGTTGTCACTTTTGGAAATGTACAATATCAATATTGTCACTATTTCAAAGCTTGATGATAGAAAGTTTAATGGAAAATTTTGCATAAGGTCACATAATCACACAAACATTTTGCAATCATAGGATTGTGTGAAAGTCTAGTTTGTGAGAAAGCAATATGCTTTCCTTTATTAGATAAAAGGGATATAACATTAAAGCAACATTAACAGTTAGTTAAGGAATCATTTCGTTATTAACAAAGGCTTAAAAATGCATAAAACATATGAAAATAAACTTGAAAAGAGGTTGACGGACAGTTGTATTAAAGGGCGTGAGAAACAATGATCCTACAATAAACTGCATCGATGAATCTGCGAAGCGTTTGGCATACAAGGCTCATTACTGTATTAGATTTTATTACATCTGGTAAAGATTAAGCATTACGTTATTAAAGATCGACTTTTGCTTATAAGCCACGATTAGAGCGAGGTCATGTTATCCCAGCTGTGTTTTCCATAGACTCAGGATGAAGTGGTCGGGATGTTGATATCTTTATTTAGAACATGATGTCCATATTTTCATTTCCAGTGGACCATCATGGAATTAAATTCTTGCGATTACTCTAATTTTAGCGCGAAAGTAATGAGCTTTCTTGCCTCTATATTATTTATGTCACATTTACATTTACACATTTACATTTACACATTTACATTTCACATTTACCATTTTGACGTTCATCCAAATAGACTACTTATTGTTGGAAGTAATCTTTGACAATTTTTAGCCGTCTTAATTGCAATAACTCACAGCTTGGTGATAGATAGTCTGAAGCACCCTTTCGGCTAAAACACATCCCTAATGTCAACCAATTCTTGAACTAGGAATTAATTTATATTCATTGAACAATTACGAGAAATTAGATAGTTTTATACACCCTTTTCCCAAAACAAAAACAAAAATATCTGATAGCTTGAAATTAAATTTGATTTGATCAAAGTAAGGAATACATGAATACTACAAAAGGGCTCTGCATTTGTATAAGTAGAAGAGGACATAATTATATTCAATCTTATTAAATATGTTTTATCACAGCAGAGTTTCCTTTACTTTAAGACATTTCAACCAGTGAAATATTGCTTAACAAGTCAGGGAATAATGCAAACACGTAGCTTTTTTTAAACCAACTCAAAAGGATATATTCAGGTATACAAAAATGTCAGAATCAATCAGAACACTCAATGCTGTATATGAGTTATAACATTAATATCACTTCCTTAAGAGGATTTATTATTTATTATTATTTTTGCATAACATTTTTTGTATCACAGACTTTTCATGAAGTTTATGAGGTCACTGTTTGATTATTTGTCCCATATTATGGTGTGCTTCTCTTCAATGTTAACATAGAAACGTGTATTGGTAACAGCATCGCAGCTACTTTGAGAATCCAACGACGAGAGCATTTTTAGGTTAAAAATGTTTTTATTTCTTCAAGGACATGTCAATAAGGTAAGTACAGGTGCGAAAAATTGTCGCTGATGAACTTGGGTACCATGTTTTAGGAGAAAATGAATACAATTTCATGTTCTATCATATACTATTCCAACAAAAGTACTTCAGATTTTTATGACTGTGGTTGTGATATACTATACGTCTTTATAACATTTTAAAGCTTACCAAAAAATTTTAAAAAGCAACAATGCAGTCATACCTGGATGAACTTATTTGATTTTTTTCAGTTTGCTTTCGTTAACATTTTGGTTATTTGATATAATTGTATAATGACATGGGAGTTCTCTTTAGGAATAGAATTAAAAAGTATTAGATGATATTTGATTAAATGTATTGCTTTTCCCACTAAGTTAAGAAATGCATCTTTTGCATAGTAAATTATTTAAATGTCTACATGTCCACCAATACAAACTTTACTGGAATGTCCCAACATAAAAGTCTGATTCTGGATTGGATTCATTATCTAAAGGTGTACAATTAGCTGTAAAACCGTTAATAATCCTGGTCATTGTCCTAAACAACGCAGACGAGGACAAGGATATGTTTGTAGCTAACACATCATGTGAGATGGATTATTATATTGGCAATAAAAGAAATAGACATTGGTGTTCTCATTATGACAAATCATATAAATGATCTGTTCTGATTGCTAAACGACATGGCATTGTGATAGTTTAGTCCTTTTCATTAGCCACGGAAACGTTGTAGTAGTTGTGTTCCGTGCAATCTGGGAATGATCACAATCTGCAGATTGTTCGCTCACAATCTGCAGATTGTTCGAACAATCTAGGAATTTTTTTCATTCCTAGATTGTTTAAACAATCTGCAGATTGTGAGACCTAAACAATCTGGGAATGATCACAATCTGGGAATTTGCTTGTTTGTAGTATATCTTGCATTATAAAATAAGAATTGTTTAGTTCATTTAGGTTTTTATTTGTGTATGCATCCAAATGATGGAGAATAGTTGCCATAGATTGTGACAGGTTCATGGCACGCCTATATATCAAACTGACGGAGTATAGGGATCGATTCCCAGATTGTGAAGGGCTTACAGATCGTCATTATATCAAACTAAGAGGGTAAAGAAGTCGATTCTCAGATTGCGAAGTGCTCAGATATCGTCATTATGTGAAACTGAGGGAATATAGGGGCCGATTCCTAGATTGTGAAGGGCTCACAGCTCGCCTATATGTCAAACTGAGGGAGTATAGGGATCTATTCTCAGATTGTGAAGGCTCATAGCTCACCTTTATTTAAACTGAGAGGGTATAGCAGTCGATTCTCAGATTGTGATGGGCTCATAGCCCGCCTATAAATCAAACTGAGGGAGTATATGGGTCGATTCCTAGATTGTGAAGGGCTCACCGCTCGCCTATATATCAAACTGACGGAGTATAGGGATTGATTCCTAGATTGTGAAGGGTTTACAGATCGTCATTATATCAAACTAAGAGGGTATAGGGGTCAATTCTCAGATTGCAAAGTGCTCAGATATCGTCATTATGTGAAACTGAGGGAATATAGGGGCCGATTCCTAGATTGTGAAGGGCTCACAGCGCCCCTATATGTCAAACTGAGGGAGTATAGGGATCTATTCTCAGATTGTGAAGGCTCATAGCTCACCTTTATTTAAACTGAGAGGGTATAGCAGTCGATTCTCAGATTGTGATGGGCTCATAGCCCGCCTATAAATCAAACTGAGGGAGTATATGGGTCGATTCCTAGATTGTGAAGGGCTCACCGCTCGCCTATATATCAAACTGACGGAGTATAGGGATTGATTCCTAGATTGTGAAGGGTTTACAGATCGTCATTATATCAAACTAAGAGGGTATAGGGGTCAATTCTCAGATTGCAAAGTGCTCAGATATCGTCATTATGTGAAACTGAGGGAATATAGGGGCCGATTCCTAGATTGTGAAGGGCTCACAGCGCCCCTATATGTCAAACTGAGGGAGTAAAAGGATCTATTCTCAGATTGTGAAGGCTCATAGCTCACCTTTATTTAAACTGAGAGGGTATAGCAGTCGGTTCTTAGATTGTGATGGGCTCATAGCTCGCCTATAAATCAAACTGAGGGAGTATATGGGTCGATTCCTAGATTGTGAAGGGCTCACCGCTCGCCTACATATCAAACTGACGGAGTATAGGGATTGATTCCTAGATTGTGAAGGGCTTACAGATCGTCATTATATCAAACTAAGAGGGTATAGGGGTCAATTCTCAGATTGCGAAGTGCTTAGATATCGTCATTATGTGAAACTGAGGGAATATAGGGGCCGATTCCTAGATTGTGAAGGGCTCACAGCGCCCCTATATGTCAAACTGAGGGAGTAAAAGGATCTATTCTCAGATTGTGAAGGGCTCACAGCTCGCTTTTATGTCAAACAGAGGGACTATGGGGGCCGATTCCTAGACTGTGAAGGGCTCATAGCTCGCCTATATGTCAAACTGACGGAGTATATGGGTCCATTCTCAGATTGTGAAGGGCTCACAGCTCGCGTGAATGTCAAACTGTCAGAGTACAGGGATCCATTCTCAGATTGTGAAGGCTCATAGCTCACCTTTATTTAAACTGAGAGGAAATAGAAGTCAATTCTCAGATTGTGAAGGGCTCAGATATCGTCATTATGTGAAACTGAGGGAGTATAGGGGCCGATTCATAGATTGTGAAGGGCTCACAGCGCGTTTATATGTCAAACTGAGGGAGTATAGGGATTTATTCTCAGATTGTGAAGGGCTCACAGCTCGCCTAAATGTCAAACTGTCATTGTATGTGGGTCGATTTTCAGATTATGAAAGGCTCATAGCTTGCCTATAAATCAAACTGACGGAGTATAGGGATCGATTCCCAGATTGTGAAGCTGAGGGACTATAGGGGTCGATTTCCTAGATTGTGAAGGGCATTGCGCTTGTCTTTGTGTCTTTTTAAGCTAGTAGAGGGTTAAATTCACATATTGTGAATATGTGGGAGGTAGAAAAATAAATTTGTATATCGATTATGCGATTTTAGATTTTCATTAATCATCGTTTGCGGTAACCCGTATAACACTGTTTGGAGGGTGTTACTATTTATGTAGAAGTAAGAATTATTTCTTATATGTGTAAAACGTTTGCATATGGAAATCAATAAATAACAATTCACTATGAAAAGTAAACTTAATATCTGAAAAGTTATTTACACTGAAATTTAATTCTTCATTCTCGCTTATTTGTCTGAAGTTAGGTTAATTGAGCATAATTACCATCTGTATCAACACAAAACACTAATCTCCTTTGGTATGAATTACTTGCATAGACACTTACACTTACAAGGTACAATGAAGGAAATAGTCTCGTGATGCTAAAAAAAGTTTCAAAAATCAAAGACAACAAACTCTGATCCTTATATTTATTGTTCATAATGGAAACTTGATAACTGTTACCTTTTTCCCTCATTTTTTTCCTTGACCGTGAGATTGAAAGTTTTTATACGAAAGATGCATAAATCGGAAAGTTACTTAAATTTTTGAGTTTGTATATGAATAGTTTCTAAATATATGAATTTATAAAATTTATAATACTCGAACAGTTAGCATTTTGTGTTGTCGTGAATAATTAGACCAGATGTCGAGCTGGGTCTGCTTATCAAAGCAACGTGTCACTGTGTCTCGTCTCTACTCAGACTTGCGCGTAAATTCGCGTACAATCACATTAACTTCCTCTCTGTAATTTGATGTTTATCTATCGCACGATATCATGGGGCAAATACTTATGCAATAATGAATTGACTGGAGTAAAATGTTTAATTGCTCTTCGGTCACACTATGGTCAACATTTTGACACATGTTTTTCTGTAACGTTTTTAATAGTTTCCGTTATATCGGTTTGTGTATTTTAGAAAGAAATGTTTTATTTGATTTATTTATTATCTGTTCATGATTCAACATTTTAAGAATATTTTGATATGGAGTGGATTATTTACTACGCTGCAAGAAGAGTCATATAATGACATCGTATCTACTCCGTGCTGCGACCATAGTGACGGGAGTGGCAAACAACTAATTTCTTCTGTGTGCTTTAAACGGTATTCAATTTCCATAAAACATGTAATACACAACATTCAGAATATACATATTCAAAAAGGAAAAAGGATTAGCAAACAGGCAGCAAATGCCTATATAAATGCATGCTTCTCCTGAAACAAACATGAAACGATTAAGATATCAATGCAAGTGCATTGGTGAAAATATATATTTGCAATTATTCTTACTAAATTCCACAAGAACAGGCTGGATTTACTAACACAATAACAATAAGTGGACTGGCTTTGCGTAGTATATTTTCAATATGATGCTGCCATTTTCCATCTTCATTTTCCATTTTCATCTGTGTAAACATGCTTCTATACCCCAGTATATATGACGTAAAGACGACCTATGAGCCCTTCACAATCTGAGAATCGACTCTTATACCCTCTCAGTTTGATAAATAGCAAGCTATGAGCCATTCACAATCTGTGAATCGACTCCTATACCCTCTCAGTTTCATATATAGGCGAGCTATGAGCCCTTCACAATCTCAGAATTGACGAACTGTGAGCCCTTCGTAATCTGAGAATCAACCCCTATACCCCCTCAGTTTGACTTATAGGCGAGCGGTGAACCCTTCACAATCTAGGAAACGGCCCCTATACTCCCTCACTTTGACATATAGGCGAGTTGTGAGCTCTTCACAATCTGAGAATCGACCTCTATACTCCGTCAGTTTGATTTATAGGCGAGCTATGAGTCCTTCATAATCTGAGAATCGATCCCTATACTCCCTCAGTTTGACATATAGGCGAGTTGTGAGCCCTTCACAATCTAGGAATCGGCCCCTATACTCCGTCAGTTTGACATATAGGCGAGATGTGAGCCATTCACAATCTGAGAATTGACCCCTATATTCTGTCAGTTTAATTAAAGGTGAGCTATGAGCCATTCACAATCTAGGAATCGGCCCCTATACTGTGTCAGTTTGATTTATAGGCGAGCTGTGAGCCCTTCACAATCTAAGAATCGACTGCTATACCCTCTCAGTTTAAATAAAGGTGAGCTATGAGCCCTTCACAATCTAGGAGTCAACCCTTGACATAAAGACGAGCTGAGAGTCCTTCACAATCTGGGAATCGGCCCCCATATCCCCTCATTTTGAGAAAGAAACAAGCTAATTGCTCATCACAATCTAGGAATCGATCCTTATACTTGCTTAATAGAAAAACCTTAAAAAGCTAAATAATTCCCATTTTATAATGATGAAAATACTACTAAAACATAAATTCCCAGATTGTGATCATTCCCAGATTGTTCAGGTCGCACAATCTGCAGATTGTTTAAACAATCTAGGAATTCCTAGATTGTGAGCAAACAATCTGCAGATTGTTCGAACAATCTGCAGATTGTGATATACCCCAGATTGTTCGTAACAGTTGTAGTCTGTATCATTGAGAAATGCGCTCTATAAGTACTATTTATTATTATTATTATTATCAATACAAACTTTCAGGATAACTCTACTTTGATTGCATGAAATGTATAATTTATTTAAAGAAGTAATTGTATGTTAAATTACTTTTCAACAAGATAGTTTTACAATTAGTACCAAGCCTTTCAAACAAAGCCACTAACGTATCGACGATCCCAGAAAAAAAGATGTCTCCCACATACACCATTTGAGCATAATTATGTTTTTGAAATTTCCTTACAGGATTTTTAATAAATGAAATTAAGGAAGATCAATGAAGTAGCTATAGAAGCCGAATTTGGCAATACAAATTTACGCCAATAATAACAATGTGCTCGAATAGTTTTAGAGTTATGCTCAGGAAACAAACCCTTCCCTTCAAATTTTGACAAAGTCCAAACTTTTGCCACGGAAACAAAAACATATGAAATTGAAAAAGAAGTTGAAATCCCCGAACGGCACATATACATGATATGAAAGGGATGTATACCAAATTTGGAGAGATTGCTCATGTAATTTCAAACTTGTGGTCCGGAAACTAACCCTACTCTTTAATATGATAAAGTCCAAACTGTTGCCACGGAAACAAAAAATACGAAAATGAACAGACGTTGAAACCCCCGAAATGCACATCTACATGATTTGAAGAGTATGTATACCAAATTTGGTGAAAATTGGTCAATTGATTTTAGAGGTATATGCTCCTGAAACGAATGGGAACGCCAACACGGACATGGACGCAGACCCGGACGCGGACGTAGAGGGGAACTCAGCCAAAATATGTATGTCTCCAGACCCTTCGGCGGGGAATACATAAAACCGGTGAAACGTTTTTAGATTCAAAGCTCTATTAATAATCAGAAGGGGATCACATCAATTGCTATATTTGTCATCTGTCTTCAGAAACTATTTAGTCCAACTGATTCCTTTCAGGTCTCAATTGTTCATCAGCTGCAGTTACCATCCTTATCAGTCGAGAAACAACTGCAAGAAGTCGTACTTTAGCAACTATTAACAATAAAGTGGTAAATGTAAACAGAATGGAAATCAGGTACAGATATATAATAATAATATTAATGGCTCCATCATTCACTGCTCAATTAAACCAGTGAACTAGATACGAGTACCGAATTTGGACACCAATCTTATATCTTTCTGCTCACGAAACTACGACAGGTACACATACATAAGCACTTATTATAGGAAGACATTAACATTTAACACTCAATAAACTGTAATGTCATAAAGTGTTTGTTTCTGTAGAAGTAATCGACCTTGTATCTCTCACCTTTGAGAAAAAGTTTCCTCAGTGGTCGATGTCCTATCCTGTTCTGCCATTTGTAAACATAATGGGGGTTAGTTAATAATGGTCGAAAATACGTGTAGCGTGACTGACTTGTTATTTGGGTCCGTTTAAAACATGATACCGGCAGTAGCCTATCATCAAGGTCTTTAAAAGTTGTTAAATTATTTTACATTGTTGTAATATTCTGTGTACGGGATGTGTAATAGAATGGACTAATAGGTGTTGCTATGTCACTTAATCTATACCAATAACCTAATCCTGATCAAAATGATGTAAAAGATTGTGTTGTTAAACAATACAATCAATCAGCTGTGTATTAGCTTAAGGGGAGCTTGAAAAAGTAATGTTTCCTTCTCTGCAACACTGAATCCTGCAAATGGTTGTGATCATTACAAATAGCATGTCAACAATTCTTCTTTCATTGCATTTGGACATGAAAAAGAAATGTTTTTATCAATTTGTGCCGCGATGGTCATATATGAATCTAAATATATCATCCTTTGATTAACCGTTAAGTATATCAATGAAACGGGGATGTTTAAAATTGATGACCCTCCATGGAAGGTGTTCAGAAACAAGTGTCAAACTCGGATATATAAATCAACTTACTAATGGTGTATTAATAATTTACATGTACCTATGAATATAGACAATTCATAATGTTTAGTTGGAATTCTTATCTGAAATGAAATCATAAAGATTTAGTCATAATTCTCATTAAAGACTTGATGTGTCACAGTAAAGGCAAAGTGCACAATGAAACATCTCCCTATCACATACGCGTATTAGAATTCCAAAATGATAAGTTTACATTATTCTGAAATGTTGAAAAGGGTCTCATATTTATTCAAAGTGTTGATTTGACACTGTAGGGCACTGTATATATTAGTTGTGTCTCAGTTACGTCTTGGTAATTGTATTAAAAAACAAATGAATGGATGGACAGACAGGAAGTATCAAATTTAAAAGTCTAAACTGACTTTAATGTTATAAAAACATCACCCTTATTAAAATCAATTACAGTACATTTAACTTTTTAATTATGCTTTTAACGTTGAACGTCTCATAAATGTTTTTTTGAGAACAAATTGTAATGCGACACCCAAGATAACACAGACGATCTATGGTTTGAAAGACAACAGCGTAGTGTTTCAAGATGTCATAACACTTTGTTTCTCTAAATCACACTACTGAAACATATATTCAGCTGACATTTAAGTAAGAATATTAAAATGTAAAGATTGTTTCTCAATTGGAGGAATGAGTGAGTGGGTTATTGTTTAACGCCGCTTGGGCAACATTTCAGCCATTAGCGGCGTGATTGGAGGAAAGAGAGGTGAGCTGAAATGGTGTTTAACGCCGATTTCAAGATTATTTCACTTATATCGCGGCTGCTATTATTATTGCAGGGAGAAAGCCCGCAACACCATTGTGGCTATGCATTGCGGTGAAACTACGACCATCGGCTGGAACCATGGGTGGCACTGCACTGAATTTCAGTGTAGCATTGCACCCAAACCTGACTGCGTGTATAACAGTTTTCTAATGCAGTCAAAGTTGCCGAGCCCCTGGCTGGATTCGAACCACGGACCTCCTGATTCAAAGCCGAACGCGCTAACCACTACGCTATCCCGCCCCCTGGAGAGATTATTAGAAGACAATTGCAAGTCTGCTGTGCGTTCCTTATCACTGAAGGTATACTTTACGAGCAACACAACTGATGTTGAAAGGCGAAGATTGGAAATGGACGATTAGGTTCTTATCATGATCTAGTATACTAGCCTTTCTCGTCTTTACTGTAACAAATACCTGTTGATCAATGTAGACCCACAGTATATTTCTCTTAGCAATAAACCGACAGAACTCAATTTGTGAGATTGGTAGATACTATAAGAATAGTATTTTTGATTGAATTGGATTGCATTGAAGGTTCATTATAAACTGAGGAAATGGAGAAAATACCTGTGTTGTGAGGTAAAAATAAGTCGCGCAGTAGGAGCTTCCATCGAATCGAGTAGGGCTTTAAATGTGCTTGGAGTAGTGTATCAATGTTACTTTCAAAATTTGAGGCCAATTGAACTCTCATTATACGAAACTGCATATATCTACTTTTCTTCTTTATATTATTAAATATGACTTTTAAATTGCAAGATGAACCTCGAATATTCCTCCTCTAAACAACATAAATTACTACTAGAGAGTCGTAAATAATACCTGTGAAGTCCTTTCATTTACATTCGATGGAGTTGCACACTTCATTCTGTGTAATAAAAAAAAGAATATGTAGCCTGCGAAACAATATTATATACATGTATTCATAAACCGTATCAATTTTTTTTCATCATGCGTATTATATTTTTTAACTGAATGTGTCATCAACAGAAGTCCTCGACGGAACTGCGTGCATACCAGTGTTACAAACAAGGGAGATATCAATAAATCTTCTCGAATCACCGGAGTTTTATAAACTGAAGAGAAACAAATCTGCGAATCACCAAAACCATCAAATAGCATTAGCTTCCCGAAGCCTTGTAAAAGTTATCGGTTTTTTCCTCAATGGCTATCGTTATGTAATCTTGACAAATAGCTTTCCAACAAATCCATTTCCATTACATTTGAACTAGAAAATCAGATGTTCGTAAAGCAGAGAACGTCAGGAATGAATGTCCACGCATTCAGTAACAAGCATAAAATATATTTCTTTAATCTTCAAATAATTTTGGGGGGGGGGGGGGGGGGGGGGGTAAATTTAATACTGAATGTGTTGTTGTACATTGTTGTACATAAACTGTTCGAGAGGCATTTTTTCTACTTCTCTGGTTGAATGGTAGACTTCTTTATAAGACATCATTAAAGAACAGAGAAAAACGAAAAATTCTAATTTCATAAATCTCTCAATGTTTTTAGTTACCGAAATAACACAACGTCACTTAAATTTAAATTCAAACTGTATATAGATATCATGAGGCAATATTCAATTAAAAGTGAAAGAAAACTGTCAAATGGAATTGCATTCTATATCATACCATACAATATTCCATTCATATACTGAATGTTCTTTATATTCATAAATCTACTTTTGAAAAGTTCAATACCACTCTTCAGAACCCTTCTTATGATTATTGGTACAGCGTGCCTTTATTGATGAGCATGTGCATGTTTAAAAGTAATTGCATTGTCACTGTTGTTATTGTGATATTCTGTTCAAAACGAGGAGAGTGTCTTATTTTTGAATTAGCGCTGCTTAGTTTGGACGCATCTGATATGAACTAGGTCTAAACATAAACCATAATGATTTTTCCCCATTAATTAATGTTTTTGGAACAACGTACATTTTTCGAAGCGCATGAAAGAACTAACCTAAATAATTATCATAAATTAAGACAAAGAGTGTGACATTTAACTGAATTTCGGGAGCTCAGTTAGAACGAGTGTGATATTTATTGGATCTAAACATAGAACAGTTGTTAGTTACGCGTTATTCAATGTTTTATACGTTGAAAGTGGGAAGGCCATCAAATTGAATACGACGTACATGAGTGTTTTCAAACATCGTGTTCGACAGCAAGTATTCAAAATCGGCCGCGACCAGGTCTTTTGTGGTAAAGACAATGATTTCCCAAAGGTGTATCTGGAGACAATAAACATTCAAGGAGAATTACAAAAGCATACCAACTATTAGTAAAAGAGTGCACATCGTATTCTTTAAAAAGAATGTCACGATTGAATCGATTAGCTCGAAAGTAAGAAAAGCATCAAATTGATATGTTTCTTTCTTGTTCTGAGTTACATCCTAAATATAGCATGAGCGCTATAATCGGCATATTTGAATAGTGTACTCGCCGACGTCACTACAGTTCTATAACGCCTAAACGTACGCCCGTTTTTCACTTGTTATTATATTATTACATGGCCAGATCAGTTATCCATCGTTACATCACCTGCATTTTTTTGTAATGTGAATTTATGAACGTTAGAATGTCTAACAACAATGTTTACAAAGTGTCAACAATGTCTCACTTCATGTGCTTTGCACATTTGCCTGGGATGCAGTGCAGCAACACATTCCATACCTATAAATATACTTTCAAGGACATCAGGTCGCCTAGCACGTGAACGATTGTAGATTACCACGAGTACCTGCAATGTCCAAATATGAATTAAGTATAAGAGACATATATACTATTACACTCGCAAGTGTGTCATATGATATATACGAAACGAGTGCCAAATGTTGTATAACCCGAGCGAGAGTAATACAACAATTTGACACGAGTTTCGTATATATCATATGCTACACTTGCGAGTGTGTCTTCCTTGGCCTTTGATTAGCGCTTGATGTCCTGGGTACAATCAGAAGTTCGTTAGGGAGATATGGTGAGATCAGACATGTGAAATGCTTTCAGGGGCTGGGCTTCTTCAGCATAGGAGTGATGATGAACTCTATGATCAGTGATGAGTTTTATGTTTATCAAATCCAACCTGAAGCTCTCTGGTTTAAACTCCGAAGTTTCTACAAATAAAGATGGACTGCTTGTTTCTTTGCTTAACCATGTCAACATTATAGAATACATTGAAGTTGTCAGACATGATTGTGGCGGTTGATAACATCAAGCTCTTTGATAATATTGTAATCGCGGTGAATGATAATCCAGTAGAGAATGTTGTCAGATTTATAGGTACCATGTTGGGTTAAACAATAGTTATTCTGTAACTGGAAGTATTTCTTGACGTCTGACTTCTTATGATCATTGTAGCGCACAAGTCACCAAGAATGACTATGTTTTGGAGTGTGTAATGAAGAGTGTAGATAGCTCCTGCACAGACTGTGAGTATGTTTATGGAGGAGGGTGGGAGTCGGTATATACACACCGGCCGCAGCGCTGCGTGTCCAGATGTTCTCACAACATTCAATTCCTCAAACGATTTGAAAGCTTTCTCTTAATCAAAATGAAGGGTAGTGAGGGAATTTATTAATATGACGGCTATTCCGCCCCCACTCGACATAAGTCTAGGACAGTGAAGAAAAGAATTTGACCTAGGTTAACTAGTGCAGGTAGTCACTAGGTAGTCCAAACGTGATACGTACAAATCAACCATGATCCCTAGATGCGCCTTTTATGCATTTGACAGTCAGTAGAACATGTACTATGCTATGCTGTACCCGGGTGTCTCTCATTTAGTGCAACGAACAATGTCTGGGACATCCTTGAGCAATGACATGCACACTGATTTAACGCCCTACTAAATAGATATTATTGATATACCTGGACATAGGACCTTAATCAATCAACGCTTGTCTTCCATAAGATATACTGTATCATTAGGGTAAGGCCCCGAATGTACATTGTCCCCAGCTAGAACTTCACAATAGATATCCAAAAACATTATAGCCTTATACATGTAAAAATCAAATGTTCAGCCTCCCTTAAGATTGATATGATACCACGGACACTTGGCATTCTTCTAAAGATAACTTAACACAGCAGAATCGTTAAGGAAGAATATATAATAATATAACGTGAAATCCTAAAAAGGTTTGTGCAAATACCTTATTTTCATGTCAAATACTGACGATGAAGATTATGCCTCAACTGTTCAGCATGCGTTGAAGCCAGAACTCGATGATAGCTTACCTATCAATTGTCCAGGTATTTTATCTATTGATACCAGCTTCAATTCTCTTTAAGCGCATCAGAGTCATCAGGAAATATCTAAAATAACTAAAGAATCTTCTCTTCTTACCAAACAGAACATTTCTAACTTATACTTGTCACTTCAAGAAGAATAGAAGCAGATAAAGTCATTGTTTCATTCAAGCAATAAATAGTTCTCTAGTAGGTAGGAAATCGTGCAATCGACTTTCGTAAAACGATTGATTTGCCTCATTATTTGCCCGTGTTTGATACTGCAGTTCGATATTAATACGGCGATGATAAATTAGAGAAATACGCTGCACGTATGACGTCACAATATTGTGTGGTTGTGATGACACTATGCTGGCACCGCCGACACAATGGCGGTCGAGCGTCTGAAATGTCATATTTCGATAAGCATGCTTGATTATTGAGGTAAACTAATAAACAGAATATTAATTTTCTTTCAGTTTGATACTAAGCTCGTTAAGGACTTATATCAAACTCGCTTTTGTTCGTTTCATACTTAATCATTAACTCGTTTAATAAAGATGGTAATATATGGAAGGTCGTTTTTCTTTCGTCCCAAAGGAGTCTGGGTATTGGTCAACGATTCAGATTTGCCTCATCAAGTCCAAGCGTTGCAGTACTGGTAACCAAGGTTTTATTTACAACTGTTATCAGAGTGAGTGAGTGAGTTATTGTTTAACGCCGCTTGGGCAATATTTCAGCCATTAGCGGCGTGAGATTTAATGAAATGAAATTGATTGCAAAAGCAAAAACATGATACAGCACGAAGGCTGTAAAAACATCAGCAAAATATCACAGAGTTGTTTAAAAGCTGAACTGTTATCAGAGAGGACAGGGAATCTGTTAATAAGAGAAATAGTCCGCCTTTTCATTGAGAGCCGATTACCAATAATTTGGTCTCAATTGTTTGTCCTAATTAACTTGCTTAATTTTGGTCACGATGATAGCCAGTCTAGGCTAATAGTATTTATAGCGGTGATCAGCACACATGATGGCTCAAGATCACGCGCACACAATCTTCTAATACGGACCACTCGTAGAATCTTTATCTCTCACACGCTGATCAATGGATACAGCAAATTTAAACCATTCTCTACTTATTTCAAGATACAGAAGCACTTGCCTTACACACATGTGAAGACATATGAGAATAAACAAGGCTATTATCATAATTTGAAAACCCTACGGTTAATAATTTGCATCCAAAAGAAAACAAGAATATTTAATTGATGGAAATTGTAAATGTCCATGCATGCATTTCATCAACTATTCTATCAATATTTAGTTTACGAAACCACAGACGAATATGATTCTCAGCGGAATAATACATCAGACAGTGCTAAGAAGAGTATTTAGTAAATCATTTATTCCAATGAGTAAACTACAAAGGTTAAACGTAAGTGACATTGTATGATGATACATCCGGTCATAAAAATGTATGGGATAATCAGCTTATGTAAAATCAAGTATGGTATGTTGTTTTTGAATACGTAGGAAAATGTTTCGAGAATATTATAGTTATTGTATTGGTGATAGAATTGTAGTAACTGTCCAAGTCAATAGATGTGACATCTTCCTCACCATTTCTGTACTCGAATGAAAATTAAATAAAATAATAACATTAAACTTCTCTGACAAAGAATGAATTGTGTAACAGGTTGTTTGGTATAAAAAAAAAGATTTTTACAAATATCTAGCTTAACGGAAGAATTTTTCTGTTTCAAAATCCTATGTCAACTTTCTTCTCAAGATTTGTTTGATTTATGAAAACCAAACAACTGACACAATAGCTTCTGGCCGTTCTCCCAATTTAAATTCACACTTACTCAGTATAATTCGCAATCATTCTTTGTGTGTGGAGTTTATAAATATAGATAATAAGGCAATGAATAAGGGATGAGTTGCACAAATCTTACACGCAGGCAGTAAATCAACACTTAAGGACTCGTTGACATTTACTTCATGATATGATGATTTTTGGCTGAAACCCTCATTAATATTATCAGACAGCTAACGGAAACACACTTTCCAAATGGCTTCTCTATAGCGGGTAAGGAGGATTGATTGGTCTTTTGTTGGAAATGAAAGGACTTATTCTCAATAGACAAGGTCAATTTGACATTTCAGCTTAAAATAGCGTTGACCTTATTGACATTTTAACCTGAAGTAACGAAAATAGGTTAAAATAAAAATTTATAGTGAAAATGTAATGGATCTGACAGGAAGTAATAAGTGTAAAAACTGCCTTGCTGAAGTATTTCGACGCTGGAACCAAATTTAATCATAACTTTTGTCAATCCCAACTTAAGTAGATGTTTCTTAAAGGTCTGAAAACTTTAAAAAGATATTCAGGGTGAAAAACTTGATGGCATGATATCTCGAAATGAAACCAATTTGAAATCCGTTTTAAAAACTAATAAATGCTGTTTTTATAATCATATTTTTCTAAAAAACATGACGGTGCGTGTTCTGGTAAATAATTCAGGACACAAGGGTATCGCCGTTATTATGCAAGTCTTGTTGACGGAGACCTCTCATAAAATAATGGCCTTCCCGAAACCCTCATTATTTTTTATCAGAAATAACATGGAAGCTAATTCCGTTTAGTTTGCTTCATTATATCGGATAAGAATGAGCGATTGTTGTTTTGTTGCCAAAACATAGTGTTTGCTCATTAATAAAGTTTAACAAAGACAGTTTGACATTTTCAACTTGAAACAACAACATTTCTTAAGAATGACTTAACGAATTTGTATTAAATTTGCCAGAAAAAAGATGTTTTATTGCTATCACAATACTTTCATATAATGCTGCTTTACAAGTCACAATTGGGTGTTGCAACCGCAGTTATTGCAAAATTTAAGTGTGATCATAAAATCATTTATCTGGGGAAATCTCATATTATTTAGTTTGAAAGCAAATACTTCCTGACAGTCAGGACCTACCAAGTCTGTTGTTTTGATCTCCTTTAACATCAATGGGATGTCTTGCTCTTAACGTAACCACTTTATTGTTTTCATGGCTGGTTCCCATTAGGAGAAAATTATCAATAACATTTAGTTGTAGCGATATGAGATGTTACATATTGATTACAACTTTACACTGGAACATATAAGAGTATACTTAGTCATTTTGTTACCAAAAAGTGATTATTAGGTGGATTCTGATCCTAAAATACCAAAATTCCCCTGTTTTTTAAAACTTTGGTGTGTGCAAGACATGGGTGGCGGGATTCTCGTACATGTGGCTGTACGTGAGTACTGACATACACTGTCCTATAAATAACACTTAACTTTATAACAAAACTTACCGCCCTTTAGTTTTCCATCATGACGATTGAAATATGGTTTCAACATTTACCGATAATTCAGTTTCTAGTTTGGGGGTTGCATAACTTGTTTAGCTGTGTAGAGATAAGGAATTAGAGGGATCGAAAGGTTTGGGTAATAGACAGTTAAATAGTCCAGCATTTTTGCCCCTGGTCACGTCTTTTAAAACCTATGCTGTTTGATTATGCGTCATGTTAACAAAACGAGAGAAAGTACTGGTATTAAACAGAGTATGTTGAAGGTGTGTTTGTGATCTTATATTCACAGATTTCAATCTCTAAAAACAAAGTTCGTTAATGCTAGTTGTAACTTGATACTGAAGTGGGCAATGTGCAAAACATGTTTTTAATCATTCAGTTTCATTATGTCGAGTGTCGTTGTAATTTATTTTCTAGTAAATTCTACAAATAAAATTTACATTTAGTCTGAAATGTCTCAAAGTAAATAAACTTGAATATAGTTTTATGAGTCTTTAACATTTTATTTATCGTGGAACAACTGGGTGATATATTTAACTTGATCAACAATTGTTTCACAACTTGGAGTCGTTCAGCGCAGTTACTTCATGTAATCAATGGAGGCCGCTCCACTTTCACCACGTGAGTGTTGTATGATTGACAGCACTCTTCGTTATTGAATGAATGCTTAATTCGGTAAAGTGCCACAGGCCAATTATACAGTGATAATATTACAGAGTAAGAAATACCATGGAGCGCCTGTACCATCTGAAACAGTAAATGCCGTTTTATTATTGAACAATCATCATATAAATATAAATGTACAATGATCATTGAGATAGATATATTTTAAATATTTTAAATGCAAGAAATGTGTATTTTCCAAGATTATTGAGACTGACATTATTATTAGAAGTCAACAACTGCTTAAAATTCTCGAAGGATGGAAATTCCCAAAAATATTTTCGAATAAGAGTTTTTCTGAGGTCGTTGTAAAATGAACATTCTGTGATAAAGTGGAATTCAGTTTCTATCACTGGAATAACGCATAGAGGACAAAACCGCTCTTCTCTTGGTAGGCCTAATTTACGACCACTTTCCACTCTTCGTTATTGAAAAACTTTGGAAAAAAACCATTGAAAATTTTACATTACGTTACTGTAGCGACTCGAATTTTCCTTTTGCAAATATGATATAATATATTGTCAGACATGAGTAGCAGGAGGTCGAGCTGACCGTATATAAAACAACATAAATATCATGAAATGGACATATCACCTGGGACCTTAAGACTAATGATACACAATGAAATCGATATTACCAGAGAAAACTGTCTGAACACACTGGATCATCATATCTCGGGCTTAAAATCCTTTCTCTGATGTAGCCTATAGGCATTACTTTCAATGGTCTGGTACGTTAGGACTCTACTATTACATCCTGATTGACGTGACAATGAATTATTGAAATTAATGTTGAACCAGCGAGAAATCTTGTAAATTTGTTCTTCACTCTCACTCAAGTCTACCATCGGTTACCATTATCATGTTCAAGATGTGAACATGCTTATTGATGTGGGTGCGGTCTGCTTCCATATTCTATACATTTGAAACCTTGAATTTATTCATTAAAGGCTCAATTTTTGAATTTGGACAAAAATAAAATATCCAAGATAAGAAATACCTAACATTTAAAGGCGTCTATGCATCCAACTTGTTCACAATGATACACAGATGAAATCATTTCAATTTGATCTACGAGATATACAGCACTATTGAAACTATTCTTACCTGTTTATCAAAAGTTCTATCACCGTTCTTCGTTGGAATTGTATTCAAGAGACACCAGCAATTAATATTTAGAGGTACTGTTCCTGAATGCGCAATCTTCATTGTGTCTTTGACTTAGATAGAAACCATATCCCGTAATTTTTTAATCCACTACTATATAACAATTTATACAGGAAAACGGATCATTCGGTTATTTTAGGGATAACTGAAATCTTCATTAAACCGAGGTTCTTTTAATAACAGAAAATTAGTGTTCAAGCCTGTAAAGATTAGTATGCATTGGCCTCTTACTCAATAAGTTCTCTTTCTCAAACGCTTTATTCTCCTTATTTTATTCATGAAGGTCTCTATCGCCAATACAACAAACAAATTTGTTCCATCATTCAATGATTGTACATTTATACATCAGAGCATAAAAGCCACCACCACACTCACAAAAACAAGGAAATCTGATGGATTGATAACACAACTGTTATAGACACTTTGTCGAGGCATAGTTCAGAAGAAAGTCATCAGAGACTGCCAACAGACATCTTGTCACTCAGTGTCAGACATGATGACCGTTATCAGTTGGTTACGTTCAACTATGGCATAGAGCGAGAAGAAACCTTTCTAAGTCATAGTTGGTGATTTGATTATGGTAATTGTGCCCCAAAATCAAATATGGAATGACAGTCTGCCAACTGTGCATTACATTAATGATGACTTACTTGTAGAAGAAATACTGGAGCATTCTACGTTGTATGTGTTTATCAGTATTGGTGACGTTATGGCGGTAAAAATAGTACAAAGTAAAGGCTGGCATATGGAGCAGGTATGAAAGCACAGTTAGAGTTCCCCCAGAGTAGTTCTAAAGATATTTCAAGAGTGAAAATAAATCTCGTCATTTTAGTCCAATTGAAAAAGACACAGATATCATTTACTAATTGGCAAGCAATATAAGGTCCCAAAAACACGTTTTGGCTCCATTTCCCTTTAAGCTCAAGTGAACACTACTCCTTTAAATTAAAACATATAAATTCATCTTTGATAAAATCTTTCATGAGACATAAATCACAACAGTTTTAAGTTTTATAACAGTTAAAGACAGAACATAAAAAGACAGCACAAAGGAAAATTTTTAGTACGACAAACTTCTAAAGCGTAGTGACTCAGAAACTCACTCACATATTTTCACTAGATGTTAAATCAAAAACATGCGAAATTTGTCCGTGTTGGTGAATTCTGCAATAAAAGCTTTTCTTTAGAGAAAGTAATTTGTCAAACGTAAGTGTTCACTGACGCACACGCAATGACCTATAGACAAAATATTTTCAAAGCAGTTACTGAGTGTTTCGCGAAACCCCTTGTTTCAGGTTCTGGCGAGGATAGATTACATTTGTCACAAGGTCTTTTGAATTGTAATCTAGGGACAGACAGACAGCTTTCTCTGTTTGGAGATATAAAGGAAAGATGTACACATTACCAGTTCAGCTGTTTTCAACAACCAACATTTTCCTTTTCTCATCATAGATGATTTCGGCCGTCTAAGTTTATCATAATTTATCTCAAATCAACTGTAAAGAAAAGACAGTATTTTATTGTATCGATAGAAAGCAATCGTCAGGGCAATCGCCCTCATATTTGATTAGATACTTATTAGAGCACGAAAATACCTTTAATACCCAAGCCCTCAAAATATCATTCTTTGACTTCTTTCAAATTGCCGTAAGCATCTAAAGTCTGGGTTAGTCTGTGCTCGTGCTGACATCAAAGGATGTAGACACTAGAAAATCCGCGAAGTGTATTTAATGCACTTTAAGCAAACTTTACAGACAGACAGACAGACAGACAGACATTTTATTCAGTAACAGGCCTCCAGCCCAAAATACACATACATCAACACTTTAAATTGTAACATGCGCATAATTATCTATTTACATTTAGATTTGTGTTTCTTGTTAACATAGTATAGATATAAACAAACATCCTTCATGATATTAACATTATTACTCTGTATAATAGATATAAAATTAATCATAGTTGGGTATTTACTGAGATATTTTGATAGGTACTTTTTTCTTAACTCTGAATGTTCATAACATACATAAAATACATGCCACTCAACTTCAACGACTGAAATGCCATTTAATTTACAACACAAACAATTCCTTTCATTATAAGCTAACTTTACATAGTTATATCAACATGATATGGTCAATCATCACCAATTGAACAGAAATATTCATCCCTTTCGGTACGTTCCTTAGACACATTCTTAAATTATATCAAGGTCTAATTGTTAAATGAATTTACTAATCATAGGTGTTGTTAGTAAAATGGTTGAGTTTCTAAAGAAATACTCTCACAATCTCTTCCTGGTCCCTGTTTCGTGCACGTGTTGCCGCATGTAGTTATCAGTCTTGGTTGGTTTACGCGGAGGTTGGGTGAAGGTTTCATGCACTGTTAGTTTCAGTTAAAAAGAACTGTGAAATATGATTTGGAAGTCAATATTCATTTATTAACGAAAATTTTTCATCCCTTCAATCAGGTTTTATTTTTCAGTTAGTTTTTCTGTGTTTGTTCTAGACATTAAATCCGTGTACAGATAATCAATCAAAATCAGAATTATTCATCGAACAACGTTAAAAATAATGATTTAGATATGTACGAATAGCATTGAGAAATGGGTTAAACTATACAAACAGACAGCTGTACATGTACTTGGATATAAACATGTCGATATTTGTGTTTTCTTTGTGTAATAACTGCTAAATTGCGAAGTTAATATTGATTGATAAATAAGAATATGTTCATTCTTTTTAGAAGACGATGTATCAAATTTCCGAAATGCTTTAAACGAAAAGTTACACTTTTAGAATGTTAAATAAGTCTAAATATCCAAGCTCATGGAATGTTGGCTGTGGCAGAGCAATTATGTCATCCGTTTTGTAATCTAAATTTCTCCGATAATGCTCGTTCGATCATCCTCAAGCATACGAAGTCCCTCTGAAAAACAGTGCTGAAAAGAAGCTAAGCATCCTGATAAATCAGCCTCTATGAATCCGCTCTCGCTCCTTCCTAATACCCTGATCTCCTTCGGGCTAAATTCCTCGTTAGGTTGGCGGCTTGATATTCCTGGTTGTGCTCACCTGTATTTTTTCAGCCAATGAAATGTCGTTATGCAAGGAGCGTGAAGCTATTAATTTAACTTCAACGGGGTTTTTTTTCATCCGGATGGTGCCGAGTCGTCTAATTGGTTGGTTACATAGCTAGCTAGCTACGAGGGTTTTGGCTTGAAAGAGATCTTACGAAGGAGCGGATTCATATAAGCTGATTTAGCAGGGTGGAACTTACGTGGTTTGTTGCTTTTTAGAATTGACTCGGGTGTAACATTTCAACCGATACAGGCAGGGAATTTTTTTACTTCCAGCGGGAAGGCACGGCATGGCAGTAACGATTTATAAAAAAAAAATTCGGTGATGTATTTGATGTGCATTGAATTTGATTTTCGTTAGCAATGTATTATTCACTTGTTTTTATTTTCATGACCATTAACGTTTTTAGAAGAAATCATTGATTTGGCTGCATGGGTATTGTAATATACATAACACAATTGTTGTGTTAACAAGCCTTTAAACACCTATTCCATGAGGGTTTTGGCTTTAACTCAATCAGTTATCTTGACAAGCAGCACAGAACTCTCTTTCTTTTTACCACTAAGTCTGACGCCCGTCATCCTCCCCCAACCGAAGTAGCACCGTCGTAAGTTATTATACAACCTCTACTCCTTCTCTCAGCTATCTCTGATGGGAAAGATTGGACGCCAAAACACCAACTGCAATAATCAAACCTTCACATACAACTAGTAATTGTACATATATTGACAGGTAATGATCTCATTTACAAACTCAATCCGGAACAGAGACTGTTCACTTGATAATATAAATCTCATACCACACAATGTCAATGAATAAGTTAACAAGAAATCCTCGGAGACAGCCATGGTGTCACTCAATGATGAATATGAGGTCTGTTTTAAGTTGGTAACATTCAACTCAGTGCAGATTGTTGTTAGAAACTATCTGTGTTCTTTTACCGTTTTGGTAGAGCAAAACAAGAGTTGATTAAAATGTACCAATTAATGTAATACAATAATCATAGTTTATCAATCAAATCAAATAACACTGTAGTATTATTATCATTACAGAAGTGTGTTTAATCACTAATTGTGACCCATTGTAACTTTGCATAATGTCAACTCGCACGCGCGAAGAAGTATTGCGAATCTAACAAGTTCTACTTGTTCTAGATTATACACCTTAAAACTACAAGACATTTCCTACAAGACTATCATGAATTGAAATATGATTGTGCTCGAATTACAATTACAATTATTGTAAATTCAGGATAAGACAGGGGTCACTTCTTTTTTAATTCTGTAATAAAGAGTACTAGTCAACACAGCGGGCAAAAATGACTGTAGTTACTGTCACTCTTATATCGTAAATTACTAGCGTAAAGATTGTATCTTTATAGGGATGAGATTGAGGTGTTCATTTTTAATGCCAAGTTTCACATTTTATTTCTAAAGAAATGTTTTTCTATTCCAGACAATTTTAACTTTGTCACAGCTATTGCAAGATAAAAGTCGCAGTTGTTATTAGGTACCATCTCAAAGAATAGTTTGTTATTGCATAAATAAGATGCATTATCTTATTACATCGGTGAAATTAACAAGAATATAAATCAAGTGGATTAAAGTACTAGATAATACTTTCTTGTGATCGGTTTGCCGAATCTACTGCGTGAATAAAACAGCTTAAACAGCACATGACTTGATCTTCAAACCTTCCCTCAGGAAATATCAATTTTTATCATAAAATTGGCAGTGTTATCGGTGCAATAAACCCATCGTGTAATCATGTTATCAGATTCCTGATACCAGTGCAAATGAGGGTAACTTGGTCGCACTACTTTCGCTAGCTCCGTATCGAAAAGAGCGAATCCTAAAACGTTTTCTTAGCAATACAAACGGTGTGTCGATTTTGTTGTGTTTTGCAAACGTGGGCGTCAATGTAAACAAACATGGCCGCCTTGTAAATCGGCGATTGTGTTCGCATCGACACAAAATCAACGAAAAAGGGAGATTCATTTCAAAATGACATCATATGATAAAAATATTATCACCTTTGTATGTTTTGATATCGTAAATATCACTATATAAACAATAAAAACTATGTATTAGGCTCGGTAAACCTCGCCTAATACAATGTTTATTGTTTATGTAGTGATATTTACGATATCAAAACATACCCTGGTAATAATCACTATGTATGTTCCAAAATTTTAAGATAGTTAAGATAGATCTGTTTTATTTCGCTTTTAACAAGTATGCATATAATGACGTTTGATTGAGTGTTGTTGATTTGCCTTTTTAGGCAATTCCATGAATGGTTGACATTGAAATGTATGAAAAAGCAATGTTATACTTTTATTTGTGGAACACAGAAAGGTGAAAAGATTCTGTTAACATTGTTGTACATTGTGAATGAAAATTTATATATTAACGTTCTTAATAAAAAAAAAACAACAACTAGAAATATGTGCATGTGATGCACAGTGATATCCCCCTTCCAAACATTTAATCCAATCTAATCATCTTATCGCCACTTATACCAGAAACAATCCATACCAAACATATAATAAAAAGGTTAATACATTAGCATCAATGAACTTGACATAATAATGACTCGTGAAATATACAAATTCAATAGTGCATAAGGAAGGGTTTTATATATTTGTCAACTTCTTTATGGTAAGGAATGTGACATTTGATACTCACACAGACATAAAATATTATAATTAGCATCTACAGCCCCATATATGCACTAAGTTCAAATTGTTTCCATGGAAACCAGAAACAAAATAAATTCAGAATAACCAAAAAAGCAAAAGGCACCACTGCACCACTAGTTTACAAGTTTCGTGAAATAATATTGAACGGTTTTTGAGATATGGCCCGGAAACGGACCCTACCCCTAATTTGCACTAAGTTCCAACCAGAAATATGTTAATAATTCAGAATGACCAAAATAGCAAAAGGCCACTCCACCAATACACCTAACCACATACCAAGTTTCGTAAACAAATATTGAACGGTTTTTGAGATCTGGTCCGGAAACGAAAGCATTTCGGAATTACGGAATTACTGAACCACGGACGGAACTGAAAACATTATGTCTCGCGCAAAATTTTTTGCGGGGGACATAACAACGTATTCGAATTGCGAGTAAAAATGATTGATTGTTCTAAATTGCATTGACATTTTATTATGACAATGAAAAACGTTTATGACAAGCCTTTATTTGTGTGAAGGGATTCCCTTTTCAATTTTTTAATTTGTTTTTCCATAGCATAGTTTCATCTTCTTTTATATATTTTTTCCCCATGGCAACAGTTTGGACTTTGTTATTTTGAAGGGTAGGGTTAGTTTCCGGAGCATAACTTTGAAACTACAAAACCAATCTTCACCAAATTTGGTATACATCCCCATAAATTATGTAAATGCGCTTTTTGGGGTTTTAACTTCTTTATAAATTTTTTATTTACTTATTCTGAAATTGAATCATATGTAGTTTATATTTGGTCAAGCATGACAAACCGCAGAGATGTTTATTAACCAAACCTTAAAGTTATGTTTTATTTGAGTTTAAAAGAACTGTAAGAAAGCTCACGAACTCACGAAAGCTAACAAATGTGTTTAGTCAAAAGAAGCAATTGGCAAAAGAACAGAACATGTTCATTCAAGCTTCGCGATTTCATTCCCGTTCTTATACTGAGTAAAATAGTTTCGCACTAGAAGACATTGAACTTGGCATAAACATATATTCATTTAGTTGAATTTTTAGGAGAAATATTTCCCATAACCCAGCTACTGCACCTTCAAATGAGATATTCCTATGGCATATGTGTTAGAATATCTCACCTTTAGCCTTCTGGATTGATCTCAAAGTTTTGAAAAGAAAATCAATCTGTAAAATTCTAACACAAAAACCTTTTTACTGCCATTCAGGAATCAGGTCTTACTTAAGATTATCATATCCATCCAGCTTTCTTTTATTACAATAGAGTGAGGACAGAAATCGTCTGGCGCACACACGATAACAAGCACCCTGCAATGGTCCAAACAAATGGTAATTGACTTACTTCCTTCTTATAACACTCATAATAACCTGTATATTTGTTTGGCGCTATTTCGAGGTACCTGCTCAAGGTGCTATCTTCACCAACATCCTAAAGGAATGTTACTTTCAAAGCATCTGCTGAGTGCTTCTAGCGACCTCTTAGATCCGTATATCCTGTTTTCAGATTCTTGCTTCGAAATTGGGCATGTATCAAGAGCGTCTTTTGGGATTCAATTTGCCTAATAGATATTTACATTTAGCTTTCACAGCTCTTGAACCAGACTGGTTGCAGATGAAGAAAAAGAGTGCCGTCAGTACAGGACATATCTCAAAGACACAGAATAGTTGTGGAAGAAATTAGTTATAGACGTTCACTCAAATGATAAATAACATTAACAATCAGAAAATATCATGCGGCATTATTTGACAAATAGTTCAGATGGCCATTTCTTTCTTTATATTTTCAGAGTAAATCAAATATTAGGGAATACCCAGGGAGAACAGAAATATTCTCAAAATCCTTTCTTTTCTTTATTAAAAAACCCCTTTGCATTGTTATACTAATGATATATTGACATTCAAGATTCAAAATTGTGAGCACGTGCATCATATTGTTAAGAGAAAGTGATTGTTTAAATGTGTAACGTTATGTAACAGTGTTGCTTTGTTCAATGGAAGTGTCTGTTTATGTAAACCGGCTCTTCTTGAAAAGTTGAGTTTCCTGCATATCAAATATCACCCATTTCATCAACCTGGTTGTCTACATTCTACCCAACCTATCACTGCTATTTGATCATCTGGAGAGGCAGGTAAGGTTTAATATTAAGAGGAGGCTCTATCACATACACACGATTTCCAAGCATTCAACAGCAACATTTAATGGTTACATGTATTTAGTTACTCTAGATCATCAAATCATTTAACTTGATAACTCATTATCTTCCTCCATTGTGACTTCTTTTCAAACTAAATTTTTTTTGTTATTTTGGAAGTAATAAAGAATAGTTCATAAAAATTGGCGAAACATCTTCGAATATACTTCGTTATTATGACATGCTTGAGTTCGTTTTATGTTGTCAACTGTTAAGACAACCATAAAAAACGACTTTTTAACATTAACTTACAATAATAATTCTTATTTTCAGCTGCAAGTTTTCCACTTCGGTGAAAGAAATTTCTTTTATATATGTTATTTGAAGATAATTTGAAGATAATTTAGGATGTAGAATAATACTTTTTCTAAAGCTCTTCAAAATGAGGGTACAATTTCTTGGGTTCATGATTATGGAAATGTGTTATTCTCTTAATTTTACTTCTTTTAATAATGATAAGCAATCAACAACAGAGAAAAAAACTATTATTTAAAGAGTATGGAATCTTTTTGAAGAAAGAAAACATCAATACTTTATTATAGATGAAATGGTTGTTTCTTTTTGTAATCGTTCGGTGAAATGTTAATTACATTAAGTGTTTTAAAAAGACATTAATTTGATTTGTGTCACTGAATTGAACAAAGGCATTATAACTGCCATTTCATATAGTTAAAAGGTTAACTGATTTTCATTTTGGCATCAAACCATAGACATTTCAAAGTGTTAATAACTTGATCAATCTTTTTTTCATTATGTCCAGAAAACTACGCATCAGAAATTTTGTTTTTCTTCCAACTATCATAAAAGAATTTCATATAGTCTTGAAAAACCAAAGTTGAACCAACTGTGAATGTTTGTAGAGGGCTTGTTAAAAACCTTGAGTCAGGACTGGAAGCAATATGGTCGTTGGCAATGTGAGATTGAATGCGGTAGCGTAATTCCGAAGTCACAAGGCATCAATGAACTAATGCAGATTATAATCTGATTCCATATCTTTCCTGAAAAGAATGTTGGGGCCTGTTATGAATGACGATTACAGTTAATGAAATCTCTGAATCTTTCCATATAGGACACTTTTTATAAAAAAAATTTAAAATTCCTCTAACTTAGATAACATCCATTTTGATTACAATTCGGAAATTCCGAAAACGAAAAACATTTCTATTATTTTCTTGAAATATGACTTTGTACATCTCAAATGTCTCATAATGCGATAATCATTATTAAACATCATAACAATATGTGAATGTGATTACATAAAACAAATACTGATAGAACCAATCGATTTTGTCAAAGTCAGTTAGGATTGTATTACATTACTTAACCGATTAAATAACTTTATTAAAGACATCTTTAAGTATTTAATATCAATTTACACAACTAATACCAGTATTCATCATGTTGGTTTGCATGCGACAACATTTTGCTGTTATATACAATTACAAACGTGTGGTTTGTGGGTTTCTCCATAAAAATCTTTAATGCGTTGTCAGGGGCAAGAGAAATGAAATTTCTAATTTAAGACATCAAATGATTTGTTTAACAAAAAAAGAAAAAGGATGAAATATGAGCAATGTCATTTGAACGATTTTATCCTGTGAATCTCTCACAATTATAAAGTCGTTTCTGTATGGTGAAAATGCATTTAAGCATCGGACGAGACACTTTTGAAATCTTACATCCATGCTGAAGGAAATGTTGGCTATAGTTTATCAATTATGTAATCGTAGCGTCGACGGTTGGTGTTGCAAATCATCCGGAATTGGCAGGGTAAAGCCTGATACCATGTCCTTTCTGAAAAAGGTCCTTGCCACTTAGTGCATAACCTAACTTGCAAGGCATCAGATGCTTTTCAGTGTGAAGTTGGCTTTGATGTTGAAGATTTTTGTGTGGATTTATACTATTGGTTCGGTAAACTTTACCTTTTAACTTTTGTGACATAGAAGCAAGCGAGTTGTTAAAATTTAAGTATTGAGCGGGCTGTTGATGGGAACCTTGATCTATTTGAAGGGACCGTGAGCTACTTTAGATCAACAAAGGAGAGTCAAGCAAGATCCAAGCGATTGTGTTCTATGTTTAAAGATTAAATGTCAGAGGTATATCTTCTGTTTTACCTGTCTGTGCTACCAGTCTTCACAACATTCAACAAGTTTTTGCAAAGAGAGGACTCATGTATTCATGCTGTTCATCCCCAGAGGACATCAGTTCTCAAAGAACTGCTAGGAAAATTTGTTTAAATAGATGTCATCAAAAATAATCTATCTGTTATGACTGGTATTGACTTTATTCTCATCAATAATCAATTAGAATATGAGAATGTCTTCATTGGATGCGGAAAGAAAGAGAGAAAGGCAGAGAGGACAGGAAGATTACTTTCGATTGATGTCACCTGGGGTTTTGTTTGGCATAAGGTGCATGCTGGAGGAAGATCAAGATTTTCCAAATTGTTAGCTGTAGCCAAACTTGTTTTGGTAATACCCAAATCAAAAGCTGGTGAAGATATAGTATTGAGCATGGTGAGAAAGAAAAGGAAAGGCTTCAGAAATAGTATGTCATTAGATGGAACACTCATGTCACCCCTCATTGTGAAACTAGGAAATCCAGAGTCAACACAATGTCACAAGCGGGAACCTTCAAAGGACTCACTGAAAGCAGCAAAGGGGGCAACAAAAGACTTTAACAAATGTTCTAAGAAATGAAAATTATTTTTGTCAGACAATATTGAGAAAAGAATGACAATTGTGTTTATGTGAATTTACAAATGTCAAACCCTTTATTTCTGAATGACATAACCCAAACTGTCACACAACCCTTATGCCAAGTGGTTTTGAGTGCTTCTTGGGCTTTATGTAAAGTGTGAGGAAAGGAAAATGACTCAATGATTTATTAATCGAAAGTGGTATATACAGAAATGTTAAACAGAAAGACCAGATATGAACCCTTAGTACTTTAAATGAAATAGGAGCGAATAGAATAGTACTAATATGTCTTGTATGTAATACTAAAATGTCCATCCAAGTATTATAAAATTCTTTAACAAATTACATTACAAAATATGGCTATAAACATCCACAATGCAATGCAGTATAGAACATATGTGATATTACTAAGAGCAAAGTGTTAACCTGAGGCCTCTTCAGTACGGAAATAAAGACTGATTGAAAATGACTCTTATTTAAAAACATAAATTTAAAGACATGTTTTTATATTTTAAATTTACAAATCTACCAGTCTATATACTGAAGTGGATTTGAATTATTGATAATTGCCACTGATATTAATTACAAATGATCAAAACTGTTATGATCTGCATTAAACCTTTAGATGAATAATAATAATAATAATAATAATAATTAAATGTCTATCTTAAAAAGATTAATTTAGTGAAGAGTTAACAGTTATGTTCCCATGAATTTAAGTTGCAAAGTTTTGACCCAAACAAGACGTTTTTCATATTTTGACAATGAAAGATTTTGGTTATAGTTTTATAGTGCATACCCGTAAGTAACCATATTTCGATTGTTCATTCAGCAAATATTTGATGCTCTTTTACTAATAGAATTTGTCAACACTTCACTCTTGTGGACCCGCAAAATCCCTTTGTGCCTACTGCAAGGTAATATTTTGCTCTGCTTTGAATCCAGCCTCCTATTTTTCTTTATTTAACTAGATTTTACTTATACTATATATTTGTACCTCCAACACATCACACACAACTTTAAAAAAAAGCTTAGCAAACTTTTTACAGTTTGAATTGCCATATTATATTATATTATATTGCCAGAGCAATATCTCATCTTTTCCAAATGAAGTTTCGAAATGAAAGCTTTTTTGGTATTCTTGTAGTAACTAAAACTGCTGCTTTTGTATTAGAAGGTGTAAAAAAGCTCTGTAGAACAAAAAATAGTAAGTCTCATTTCTTATCTTGACATATCTTTCTCTGATGATCTACTGTTGAACTATTCATGAACAATATGACAAGGTATAAGGAGCAATTTTCCTTGGTGTTGTAAATGTGGTGGCTACATTTCCTGGATGATTGAGGAAATGTGTTAACTGTATGTGTCAAAATTGCGAAAGTCTTATTGATTGACAAGAGAGGGGAATGACTGCGGGGGAGTGAGATATTTTTTAGTGCCGCCTCGGCAATATGTCAGCTATTAGCAGAAGGAAATACATGTTTTATACTTGACATGAATCCCCAAGAACGGTAACATGCAATGGTTTCTTTGACAGTACATTTTATGGTTTAAAATTATCGTGCAAACAAATTCATTCTTTGTTTATCGATATAAAGTGTTGAATCGTAATGAATTTAAAAGATATACACAAATTTAACACTGTTATTCAAAATCGCACATAATTTAAGTATTTCATAAAAGGAACAGTACATTAGGAAACATTACCCTGTCCCTTGCAATTTGAGTCCACTTGAATATAGTTTAAAATACAAACGTTGGTATTGCTTCTTTAGATAATAATTAAAAATTAATTTCGAACAATTAATATAACAAAGAAAAGATAACATGTCATTCCCCGTCACGAGTTGGTTATTGTTTATATCTATATATGTTTTTAAAAGGCTAAAATTCGAATATGATTTTAGGATGGTTCACAACAACCAATCAAATTACAGGAAAATGTGTAACTCTCATGGTTATCTAAGGTTTTTAATCCCAGTCATAGTTTGGCTCGATCCTGTTACTCCGAACGTTTTAGCGTTACGTTCATACCAATACCATTATCAGGAGAATTTAGAAGATCTTTTATGTAGAAATGTTTTCGTACAGAACTTGCTGCAAATTAAAAGTTTATTGACTTTAATCGATACAATTTTGAGTATTGATATACCAGAAAATTTAAATGGTTTAATGAGACTACAAGGATTTCAAACCAATCTAGAGATATGATGAACTAGTATGTTCAGACAGTTTGCTTTAGTCATAGTTATCGGATCATCCTCATATATATCAATCATATATAGCATTAGTGCGATAGTCCCAACTGATGTTTCCTTCACGTGGCTGTTAAATGATATATGTTGCCATTTCGACCTTCTGACCCTCATGACATCATGTGATAAGTCAAGGCATACCAAGTTTGCAGAGGGAACTTTTTTGACGAGATGAAGACGTTTCACAAACCGCTCTACAAACTGTCAAACTTTGTTCAAATTTCATTTTTTTAATAGTGATTTACTTTCAAAAACCAATATAGTTCATTCTTTTGTATTGGGCGGTGTTTTCTCACAAGATAATGAACGTTACCTACATTATCAGGTTTGTGAGACAATTAAACATTGCTTTAAATAATACAAAGAAAGTGGTTTGTATTCATACTCCAACTCCATTATCAAAATAAAAACATTTTGGATTATTTTTCTAAATATTGTCTCAAAAATGTATTGTAACACTGTTATCAACTTTCATGGTAAAAGCATTTCCCTTTTGCAAACACAAACTTGATAAAGGTTTACATCATAACTGCAACAACATGGTAACCACATAACATGGTTAAATCCTCTTTTCTATTTTATCTTCCTGTTACATTTGTATGTGTTTTTCTATTTAAAAAATATGAAATGAAAGGATAGATGGGCAAATACTTAATTGATTTTTAGGGCCTCCGTTGTTTACATCTATCCATAAACCTTAAGCCCTATTGACCTCTTTTTATGAGCATCCGACTATGGAGAGTTGAAATCTTCTATACCGTTGTGATATAAATTGTTGATTTTTATGATTATGTAGTGCCTAGTAAGGCTCAGAGGGACCACGTCTTTCAACTGTCATTTTGTTCTTTCGAGGAAAAAACCAGAAAAGCTGAACTCATGTGTACAGACACTTTAGGCAATGGCATTCTTTTAACTTTTGTGACTCCTCATCCTTTAATTTAGAGAAGTAGTTTTTCTGTAAATAATATCAAGGCTTTAGCATTTATATAAGTCGTTTGTTAATCAGTATGAGTTACTGTCGTTTATAGGGCAATAGGATATGAATGTGTTAGGTGATCTTATTGTAAATTAACTGAAATGGCACTTTAGGCTCGTTCAAAAGGAAACTGAATTAAATTGGATCAAAGAGTGTGTCCTCAATATATCCGGTTAACATAGCATGTTCAATCGGGACGTGATGCCTTGCATATATGACAAATCAATATCGTGCGTTTTTAATTTTTAGCTCATCAGGTCTGAAAGACCCGATGAGCTTATGGCATGGCATGGCGTCCGGCGTCCGGCGTCCGTCCATCCGTCCATCCGTCCGTCCATCCGTCCGTCCGTCCATCCGTCCGTCCGTCCATCCGTAAACTTTTCACTTTTTCGACTTCTTCTCCAGAACCAATGACTCTAGAGAGCTGAAAAGTTGTGTGTAGACTTCTTGGCCAATGGGGATTCTAAATTGTAGATTTTGTGACCCCATGACCCCAAATGAGGTCAGAGGGGTCAAAACCTAAAAAAACCTAATTTCATCTTTTTCTCCAGTTCCAAAAGGTCCAGAGAGCTGAATAGTTGTGTGTAGACTCCTTGGGTACTGGAGATTCTAAATTGTAGGTTTGGTGACCCCATGACCCCAAATGGGGTCACAGGGGTCAAAACTTGAAAAACCTATTTTCATCTTCTTCTCCAGTTCCAAAAGGTCTAGAGAGCTGAAAAGGTGTGTGTAGACTCCTTGGCCAACGGGGATTCTAAATTGTAGGTTTGGTGACCCCATGACCCCAAATGGGTTCACAGGGGTCAAAAACTAAAAAACCTAATTTCATCTTTTTCCCTAGTTCCAAAAGGTCTAGAGAGCTGAAAAGGTGTGTGTAGACTCCTTGGACACTGGGGATTCTAAATTGTAGGTTTGGTGACCCCATGACCCCAAATGGGGTCACAGGGGTCAAAACCTTAAAAATCTATCTTAATCTTCTTCTCCAGTTCCAAAAGGTCCAGAGAGCTGAAAAGTTGTGTGTAGACTTCTTGGCCAATGGGGATTCTAAATTGTAGATTTTGTGACCCCATGACCCCAAATGAGGTCACAGGGGTCAAAACATGAAAAACCTATTTTCATCTTCTTCTCCAGTTCCAAAAGGTCCAGAGAGCTGAATAGTTGTGTGTAGACTCCTTGGGCACTGGAGATTCTAAATTGTAGGTTTGGTGATCCCATGACCCCAAATGGGGTCACAGGGGTCAAAACCTAAAAAAACCTAATTTCATCTTTTTCCCTAGTTCCAAAAGGTCTAGAGAGCTGAAAAGGTGTGTGTAGACTCCTTGGCCAATGGGGATTCTAAATTGTAGGTTTGGTGACCCCATGACCCCAAATGGGTTCACAGGGGTCAAAACCTAAAAAACCTAATTTCATCTTTTTCCCTAGTTCCAAAAGGTCTAGAGAGCTGAAAAGGTGTGTGTAGACTCCTTGGCCAACGGGGATTCTAAATTGTAGGTTTGGTGACCCCATGACCCCAAATGGGGTCACAGGGGTCAATACCTAAAAAACCTAATTTCATCTTCTTCTCCAGTCCCAAATAGTCTTGATAGCTTAATAGTTGTGTGTAGACTCCTTGGACAATGGGGATTCTGAATTGTAGGTTCGGTGACCCCTTGACCCCAAATGGGCAATGGGCCTTTTTTATTTGATTGTGAATAACTCGGACGTTGGGACAGGCTATCTTTCCTACAATGCCCATGACCCCATGGTCTAAACCCAAACACCTATTTCTATCAAAAGTCTGATGAGCTACAGAGCCCATGGCTCTATTTTTGTATTGACTGTCATTATTCCGCCATATCCGTTATTGCCTCCAGTCCTAATGTAAGAATTTAAACAACTTTTGTAAAGACATTTGGGTTCAACAATTAAATGTCAAGTATATCTGTATCATCAAGTAATATTCGTACTTCATGTTAAACGAAAATTTTAAAAATTCTGCTTTCAAGTTTTCTTGAAAGCGTGCATTAACAAATGAACATTACTTGAGACACGTTGCATTAAGTTTTTTATTGTTCAACAGCAAAATAAACCAAAACACTTTTCTTATGTAAGAAGTACAAGGTCACACTGATAATACTTTTTCAATGTAAAACCCAAATTTGCTTTTGCAGGCAGGAACAAAAGAATATTTCTACCATAAGAGCCTAAATGGGTTTTTTTGACAGAAGTTCCCAACTGTTTTGCCAATTATCAACTTATATCTTCAAGCGTTTTCTCTATTTAGAAAGGATATAGGTACATTTATTTTTTTAGATATGCATACTGTATCAATTTATGTTTATTTCTTTACAAACCAACATTGAAGAAATGTTTTAAAAAGATATAATTAAAAAAAACTTAGCATCAATACTCAGGTGTCTGAAGTTACAAATAAACAAGTTCCATTGACCATGATTAATAGAGGTAAATAATTTAAGGATAAAGAGTCTCATGTTTAGAAGTCAAATTTTACAAGATAAGACCTTTCTTTCGATTACCAATTACAGATGATTTAGTCGGTTTATTTTTTTGACAGTTTTGGTATACGTTTCTTTCATTGTTTAAAACAAAATTTAATAGACAAATCAACGGAACCCCAAAAAACATAATAACCAATAAGAAAAAGAATGAGGATTTAACATGGGACCAAAGCATTGGACAAAAAAAACTTCAAGAACATTCCCTCGCAAATATGTCTTAACTTGATATCTAGTCCCTGTCTGTATATTTGTTTATTTCGGTCTCAAACCTGCCAACAATGTAAACACCTGATGTAGTTATGTTCATTCTTTTGAATGGACCGAATTTGTTATTTCAACAAAAGGGAGAATACTTAAGGAGCCTCCAGGAATGTAAAGTTGGAAAACTTTGGGAGTCTGCAGACAGTCTTTGTTCACATAACAATACTACCTGAAGAGTCCTCCCTTCAATAGATGTCACTTAAACAAACCTTAATATTAGGAACCAGACTATACAGACTCTCTTGCAACAACATTTTATTTACACAACGTAACTGTAATCCTCCTTGACTACGTAGTCATAAACACGTTGGTCTCAAGACCTCTTCAGAAATAAAAGTGTCTGTATTTCAATGTATAGCCTTTTAATCAATGGATATATAGCTTTGTGAAAACCCTGTTATAGAAGATACTTTAACATTGGTCATCTTACTCAGCATTCTCTCCCAACAGAGGTAGCTCCGTCATAAATTCCTTTACAACGTCTGTCTTAATACGAAGGTTTCATGATCTAGTAATGTAGACCGCTGATTTGATGCAATCAAACTTAGTTGTGCAATCAAAAGTTATCAATCAAATCGCGTCAGTATTTTAGCTTAACTTTATTCCACTATACACCTTGCACTTTGAGTGTTCTTTACAGATCACATACGCCTCATTTTGCAACTGCATCGTCGCATAGGCCTGCGTGACGATAAATATGTTATTCATGCATTCGGTGTTTTCCTTGGCTGAAATATTGCTTGGATGTTTAATTTGCAATATTGTGCCAGTAGAAGAAAAGGCCTGAAGCCCGGGAAACATTCGTATTAAGACATATGTTGTATAGGAATTAATGACGGAGCTAGAAAAAAGATACAAAAGATAATGTGATATCTGCTTTTCATTTATTCTTTCCTAACTTCAATCATGTTGAGTTGTAACTGAAATCCTCATGTCAAAGACCTTTAGGGTTTAAGAGGGACTGCACGAACATGCACATTTGCTGACTTGTGAAAGTATGAAGTGTAGCCTGGCATGTTCCGTAGGTGGTCTTTTCTTGGGTAACGCAGAAAGGTAATGGCATGTGGATATCACAGGCTTTGAGGGGTGATCCAGTTATACTTCTTTGCATGCTTAAATGCTGCAGATTTAAGTGTAAAGAAGTTATTAAGAAAATTATCTCAATTGTGTTATTTGACTCTATTGTTGGAAAACTGATTCAAAAATGTATGTTTTCATGCTTTAAAAAACTCTACTCAAGCTCGAAACATTCCAGTGGAATTTACTCTGCTTCAATAAAAATCATAATCTTGATCACATTATAAAATGAATTGTTGCTTGGCCTTCTCTTGTGAGAAAAAAATCCTTTCCTACAATGTTGTGGCTATCTCTTGATGCTAAATTTAAAGTATTCATGGGCTCGATTGTAGCTTCCCAAATACTTATAAAATAACTCAATTATTTGCACATGGTTAGTTTAAAATTTTCATATCAACTGCTACAAAACAAAACGTTGTTGAATAAACTTCATGCGATCAAAATCATTTTGAATGTTACACTTTGCACATTTATGAGGAATCTTCCTCGTTACGACAACATAATTGCTGTTAAATTTTATTGGTTTGGTTATTTTTGGAATAGTTAGGTTTTAATTTACTCAACAGACGTACATATATAAGATATAAACGTACTCATCGTAGATTAGAGTGTTGGTTTTACGTAATAAGTCATCTAAATACTTAATCAATACATTGTATGCTAAACTTTACATGATTTCCAATCTGGCCGCAAAATTTGACAAAGCTATAAGTAGAATAAAAAATATTTATGCTTCACCAAATAACATGAGATTCTCTGGGAACAACATAAGCATCAATATAATATACCAGTATTTTGGACACATCATTGTGCCGTTGAGTTTAACCTGTCATATTACCGGGTACTTCGTTACGAAGTAATATTATTTATTGCCATAAAACATATTACCATCGGCCAAATTTTTAATTTCGAACGGGGCACAGGATAGTTTATTGAATATTTTTTGGTGTAATTTAACAGGAAAATACTTTACTCAAAGATTCCCGTCTTCATGTAGGTCCTACTGTAGCGCCTTACAAGTAAATCCTTCCTGCAAGAGCATTAAATTACATTCTAACATCTAGCTCCGATTCACAACAGTACCATCGTCATTGTGCAAAACGGTATCATCTTAATTAACCTAGCACCTTAAACCGTTTATAATTCATATATCGTGGCTAAGGGAGTAGATCCAACCCGGAAGTTCACCAATACGTTCGCGGCGCCCTCTATCTTGGCAAGTGACGACAACTCGTTACTGGTACCCATTATGAACACCTCTGACTTATTGGCATGACAAGGCAAGACTTGATGTATTAGAAAGAATGAGCTTCTGTGCATGCCACTGTTATATTTTGGTTTTCAATTTTATTCGTTGTTTTTTTCGATGGAGCATGTTCAAGAATTGTTTTACTATGGCGCCCTATCCCTAAAGCCTTTTGTTACAAGGGATATTGTATTCCACCTTGCAACTAATTTTAGATTTTCAATTTCCGTGGTTATAAAACTGCTAGAAGAGTAAGTTGATCTGAGTACATTTTCGGTATACATTTTTTCTAATGCAACAGAAGGCAAATCGATGGAGCATAACTGAACGCACAAAGGCTTCAATTGATTTTCACTAAACAAATTCATTACTGCATCTGCATTGATATTGTTCCAATTTTACAAGTATAAAGTTCTTAAGCTTTAATGATGAGGTCGCTCTCTCTTTAACATTCTGATAATACATTCTGATTTAACTGATCTGAGAATGAAATATCTGTGCTCAGATATTAACTTGAATTTTTGTACATGTCAAATTAGAAAGGTGAACCTTTTAATGAATGTCACCACATGCAGGATCAATTCTCTGAAAATTTGGCATTCTTCATTAAATGTTTTAAATTTCAGTATCGACAATGGTAAAATATGTCTGATAAGATTCAATTTCTTTTGATCAAAGACCGACATGTATGCAGTACTATTTCCAGCTTGGCACAACACGTACATAGCCAAAACAATCTATTTCTAATCTTAAAGGTAATTTCTAATTACAGTCATTCAAACCTATTCATTAAAACGTCTTTGGTATTTTGCATCCCCATTAAGAAGTTTGGTGTAAACTAATGTCCGTTCATGAAAGAAAAACCTAAGTTTT
The DNA here is from genome assembly GCA_921293015.1 of Phorcus lineatus. Lineage (NCBI taxonomy): Eukaryota > Metazoa > Mollusca > Gastropoda > Trochida > Trochidae > Phorcus > Phorcus lineatus. The sequence continues at coordinate 44,239,629 of OV121088.1, forward strand.
TAGTTAAAACTATGTTCTTGGATTCTAGCAACAGGGCTCTGAAAGCCATGTGCCCGCAACTAAATCCGTACTGTCTAGTTAATTTTTGAACATAACTTTACTATTCTCTTGTGTTTTAGAATTTATAAACACTCAACAGATTTGTACACGAAAAATGAATAGCCATTTGCTCTCATGATAACATAACATTCTTTACATGATAGATTTCTGTAACAAAGAGATTTTACATTACCTATAAGCATGTCAAGTTTCCATGAGGGAATTGCAACTCAAAACCCTAAAGTCAGTGTCTTATGATAAAATAGCACAAAACTCTTGCTCTAAATCAACCCCTCTTTTCATATTAAAAGATATGACTGACGACAGCATGACACCTTCAGTTGACAAACAATCGTTCATTTGTACACCAATAAACATAACAACCACATTTACAATAACAAGCATTATTGCCCCCTTGAGGATACATATTCTTGTCTACATTACACACATTATAGTTCAGAACTATATTTGAAGAAAAAGACATCGTTTCACTCAAGGTTAAGTATGATTGTGTGTTACAAGTAAGTTACATTATCTACAAGAAACTGACAAGAAACCAATTTTTTAATTCTTATAATTGTCCCGTATGTTTTCTGACAAAATTTCAGAAATATCTGAGGCGTTATAACTATAACGTGATATAACATATATATGATCAAACACTTTCACATTAAACATACCCTGTTGACGATATACCAGAGTACAAAACTTATAGTGCGAATGAGAGGGAGACTGTTAAATGTTGGTTTGTAGGTCGGAGCGAAAGTTATGAAGACCTACTTTGTATTTCTATATAGCCAAGACACACAGCTTTCACGTAGTGTATGGAATCAGAACAACACTCAACTGACGCTCACACAATGAGAAGTGGTCAAGACATTCACTTTCTCTTTAACTTCCTGGTCATAATGATTACACTAATGTATATTTATATAAGAACGCTACTTTCTTGTACTCTAACTCCTTCAAAGGTTACCTTGACATATGATATATGATATATTCCATTAATGATAAGAAACCTACCGGAGTTATAGAATGAATTCAGACTTTAAAATTTAAGTGATGTGAACACGGTTATGTGACAGGTATATATCAAAATAAAGCTTAAAATACAGTTTACACAGCGTAATGGCCGTATATTTGAGGTAAAAATGTTGCCTTCTGATAAGACGAAGCAAATAGACGTAAGCACGGGCTGGCATAGCTCTCGGGTGGCTTAAGCACACAAACCACTACACCACGATAAGTTATTGAGTCAACTGGTGAACAATGGTCTATTGAGTTGAACATAATCATACATTTGTGTTCGTGTTTAGTCAGATGAACTCTCGGACCTTTAAGCAGGAAAAAGGACATTTCTTTCATTCATTCATTAATTCATAAAATAAAATAAACTAAGCCGGATATTAAAGCTTGACAACAACTGTTACGAATAAAATATTTGTTGGAAGAAATTGTATATTATTAATAGGAACTTCTAGATATCCAATAAAAGAGGTGTCTTGGGGTTTTTTTTATTCTTAAATGAATGGTTTGATTCAACGTAATATAAATTGTGACAGATTAGTGAACAGAGACATGTTCTGAATCATAAAGAATTTCTTTGATTAAGAGTCATCAATCAATTTCATTTATTTAAATAGAATAAGTCAAATATGTTACATGATGACAAAATATTTGCATGATTTGACTTTGATATCATTCTCTGGCATTAATGTCTGCAACAGGAAAATGTGTCTACAATGAAGAGGAGAGCAGCATACATATGGCTTTCAGACTTCAAAACAACAGTGTCTGTAAATAGCACAGAAACTAATGCAACATTTTGGTCTATGTCTAGTGTGCAAATGCCATTGTATTTTATTTTAAGTGCATAAATTGATTGTTGGAAGTTTGTTGTACGTGGTAACCCAGAAAATTGGGTTTTCCATCTTAATGATACACAAAAGATTTTTCGAAATAAATCGTTTAAAAATTTTAAATGCTTCAAAGATCTCAGAAACGCTAAAAATAAATTGGTGTTAAAACATAATACATTTTTTAAAATCAGAATGTAAATTGAAAATCCTTCCGAGAAATCACTTATCCACATGTGTACCACACTGTCACCTTTTTACCGTATAGTCTGAGGGACTTGGCCTGAGCATGATAAGTTCCGGTTTGGAAATACCAAGGGTGAAATAATTTGAGCATCTGCAGACAGTTCAGTGAAAACCTGACATTCAGACTGAAAGAAGTGTTGGTTATGACAGATCAATTATACTGTGCATTGCTTGTCTTAGCATTGGAGTTGGCATTTGCAAATCATCTAGAAATACCCTCACAGGCTAAAAACGTGAATATATGTCTTTTTTGAGGATTGTTATAATTGACAGGAAAATTAGACACGATTCGTTCTAATATAATAAAAGTTGTGTTGGTCATCTCGACCACCTCATGTTAAGGGGACAAAAACATCATTGAAAGAGACTCATGCTGGGTTCGTTGCTTGTAAGCATTTTATTTCATATCTGCATTCAGTCAGACAGGGAAAAATCAATCATATGCTTCTCTGTCAAGTGAAAAATAACAGTTAATACTGAAGTAGATATAAAACACGAAGGTAGATTGTAGAATAAAACAAAATATTCGTTCTAAAAGTGTTCTTTTGTCAGAACATTTTACAGTGAGTGTTAAGTTCTTTGACTCATAAGAATGACACTGGACGAGTTACACAGCTAATGCATTGTATTTGAAAAATATGAAATAATAACTAACTCAAGTGGTGGACATTGTGAAGGGAGATTGTTCATAAAGGGGAAATCATTTTTCCCATAAACACATATTAAATCAACATTATCACATAACTCAAAATTATAATTTCACATTTCTCGATTCACTTAAAAATTCTGAGTAAAAAACAATACACTACAATATTAGGGTCTCTATTTAAGGAAAATTCATAAATTCTACAAAACCTTGACAAGTTAAAGATTACCAATAATGACATAAGGTGTTTCCATTGGCAGATTTTAAAACGCTTCTGATCGAAATAGAAAAACTGGCGCCATCACATACAACCCTGCCATGGAAGATATCAACTAAAGTGAACACCAAAAGAAATGCGATATATTTAACTTCCTAATTACTTTGGGAAATGTTTATTAAAGTTAGTGGCTGCAATGTTTCAATAGTAAACGACTATTATTGTTTCAAAATGACCCTCAACAAAATAAAGAGTACAAAACTGTTGATTTAACAAATTGAATCAGTTTTCCCCTGCCTTCTCGATTCGCGTCTCTTTTGGTGTTCAGTATATGTCTATCACAGTAGTATCTGCAAGAGGGTTCCATGATAAATATCTATGATTTCTCCAAACCACGCCCTCAGAATAGCAACTCTCACAGGTACAGATGAAGCACAGACTGTTCTAACAGTTAACCAATTCGCCAATCAGACAGATATCAAAAGTTAAATTATCAAAACATTACTTGCACAAGGGCAAATAACTTTCGATTTTCAATTTCCGGGGTTATAATACCGAAGTACGTTTCAAGGAGATACAACGCTCAACACAGCCGCTGTGGTATTATAGTGCATTGATAAAAACATATTAGTTAGATATCTAAAATCAAAGTTATTTCGAGAAAACATGAAGAAAATTGTTAAGTCTTTTTAACCACGTCCCCACACTTGAAAATTGAAAACTGGAAACTTGAAATTTAACAATATCCCATTAAAAGTGAACAACTTTTATTTCATCATTTGACTGAAAGTGACTTCCTGAAATATCTATGTACCTGGCCTACTGACAACACATAATGAGGGGCAGAAGAAAGTATATTGGAAGTTCCCATCGAAAAGCTCAAAAGGCCAGATATCGTGACTGGGAATATAAAAGGTTTTGATGGTTCTTCTCAAATATGAAATATAATGTGTGTAAATCTGTTGATATGCAGTCAATACATATTCTATGTCTTTAATAATTTGTGCTCTTTTCATGTACTGCCAAAATAAAAATGACGAATCGATAGCTGACATCTCTCTTTAAGGCTTTAGTTCTTCGATTTAACTGACAATGAAATATCTGTGGTGAGATGTTTGCTTGCCGTGAACTTTTTAAGCGATATCGCCAAATGCAGGATCAAATCTACATTTTGATACATACAGATAATTTATAACATCCTGCTAATTCAGCGTATATGAATCCGCTCTCGCTTCTTACCGCTCTCGCTCCTTCCTCATACCCTGATCTCTTTCGTGCTAAATCCTTCTATTGCTGGCGGTTTGATATTCGTTGATTTACTCACCTGATATTTTTCAGCCAATGAAATGTCGTTAATTAAGGAGTTGAAAGCCGATTTTTCCATCCGGTTTGTGCCGCTGTTTCTGAATGTCAGTGGTCTCATTGGCTAATTAGATAGCTAGCCATACGAGGGTTTTGGCTTGAAAGAGATCAGGGTATTAGGAAGGAGCAAAAGCGGATTCATTTACGCTGATGAAGCAGGATGAATCTATATTTATATCTTAGAAGTTGGTAGTCAAATAATGTCCTCAATAAAGATAAATACATTAGCTCTTAGTTGAAATTATCTTCATGGATTCTAGCTATTGTGCCCTGAAAAACACTGTGCCTGGAAGTGAAATCAATACAGTCTGATGAAAATTTAAGCATAGATTTACTATTTTCTTGTGGTTTACACATTATTACAAACAAACAAATAGTCAATTGGTTCCGATGACAACCTAACAACCAAATAATGATAGAATATTGCTTTAGAAATATTAAACATAACCTGTAAAGCGTCTCCTTTTCCCATGAGATAATTGCCACTAAATAAACTCTCTTGGCAATTTCTTATGATACAATAGAACAGAACTCTTCTTTTTTATTTTTATCAGTGTGACTGACGCCAGTAAGACACCTTTAGTCAACAACTACACTTACAAGAACAAACATAATTGCTCCCTTGATGGCATACGCTCCTTATCTACATCACACACATTCTAGTTCAGAAGAAAATCTAAAGGAAAGGACATTGTCATTAAAGGTTAAGTATGATTGTCATAAGTTAGTTACATTTATCTACAGGGAACTGACAAGAAATCACTTTCGTTTCTTATAATTGTCCACTATGCGTTTTGACAAAATTTCCGAAATACCAAATATAGAGTAACAGTCTAGCAACTGTCCAATACATAAACGATGAGACACTGACGGCAGTAATAGATGGAGTCATGGTTCTCGGAACTGTTTAGGAATCTGTGGGGATACCATTTCAGGCTGATCATATTTAAACACATCACAGTATTTTATTCAGTCTTTTCAAAGCTTGACAGTTACGACGATTTTTCTTTGTGACATAAAGGATGTGTTTTTGTTAGATCAGGATTTGTAGGGCAAAATTGGATCGTGACGATCTCTGCACTCTCTACAATCTACTACTTTACTTCTTTATATTTTCAATTGTGAAATACGCAAATTAACGGTGAAAATAAACCGGTATTTTCTCAGATTGATGATTATATGTGATATCAGAAGACACGAGGGTGAGATTTTATTTATCATTCAAAATCATTTTTCATTTCGATTCCGTGAAAAATGTACGTTTCTGAACACTACTTTAAGACTCTCAGTGCGGTTATGCCATAGCACTGTGACGTCATCATGTTTATGACTTCTAAGCATTGTGATGGTATTACTTGATGATGAAAACAATTGTGATGTCATGAACTTGACTGCAACAGGGCATTGTTCAAAATCTACTGTTAAAACACAGTTTTGGATGATAAAGGTTATTAAATGTCTCTATATATTTGCATATTGACGAAGCGTGCTTATAATTAAAGATCAAACACTTTAACATTTAAACGAACTAATTTGAATTTTAAAGTGTTGATTATACACTGGGTACCAAACCTTTACAGTGAGCAAGAAGGAAGTGTTAGATATTGGTTTGTAGGTCAGAGCGGAAGGCTTGGAGACCTACTTTGCATTTCTATCTAGTCGAGAAGCTGTGTGTTAACAAGGTGTCTCAGTTGATAGAAATTAAAGACATTGCTCCATTGTGAGAGAGAATTTTTCAACACCTGTGTTCATGAAGGTAACCACCTGTGTTCATGAAACTGGTCACCTGTGTTCATGAAGCTAACCACCTAAGCATTTTGTGAACAAACACGTTATGTAATAAATAATAAGAATTTAATGAGGAAGATATTCATAACACAGTGAACACGTATTGATTTCTTTTAAATCCAACCCTTAGATATTTGTTAAAGTAATTTATTGATATGAAAGCAATGTTTGATTAAGGCATTGTTGGAAAAAGTAGATGTACTGTGAAGAAACCGAGAAGCGATCATTTGCAGTAACTAGATGAAATTGTCTTTTGTAAAAAGGCTTAAGACTTGTTGAAGGTTGCCAAATGCATCAGTTAGTCATGGTAACTCTCTAAATGTGTTTATATAAAACGAAGAAGACGACATGAATTAGGTGAGGTGTTTATATTGCATATTTGGATTCTTACAATTTGAAGTTACTTAATAAAGGTAAGCATGGTTATAAAAACGGAATTAATGAGCAAGAGGGACAGTATGAGTTGTAGCAGTTAAAACTACATCAAATACTGTTCATTGACAGGAAGGTGTGATTGATGTTTATCATGCCACTTTGATAGGTATTTGACTTGGTCAATGAGTTCCTCTTGATGGTTTTCAAGTGTTTTATTAAAATGGGGTGAGCAACATCTTTCTTTAGCATTTAAAAAATTTCTCTTTCACGTGTCGTTACTCCTGCAGCAAGGCCATGTGTAATAAATTATTTTTAAAACCATAGTTACGTGAATATTGCTCCATTACAAGCAAACAAAAAGATATTTAAAATAAATCATGCCAGTGTCCATTTCATAGAGTTTAAGGGGTTTTTTTTTCATTTTACTCTAGTACCTTTTTGTTTTAATTTGAGATTAGATGCGATGGCAGGGATTTGTTAAAATTTGAAAAAAGTTACTTTATGTGAGTGACGGGGGAGACATTAACAGAAGCAGCAAGAATTTCTTTGATGAAAAGGAAGCAATCTACTTTTTTCGACAGTTCATGTAAGGAGATATCAAAAGAAAATTTGCTCGTTTTTACATTGATAAGAATCTCTGTGACAATTCTGTTGCACCTCTTTATCAACATTGTTACCATGAAAGAGGACATTACTTTGAGATTTCAAAATAAAAGTATTTGAAAAGATTACTTTCAGCAGATAACAGTGAGATACGAATGAAAAAGAACTGTACATAATGTAAAGAAAACCTACATGAAAAATGTCACACCTGGTGCAATATGTATAAAGTTTATGTGGTACATTGGTTAACAAAAATGTACCAGAAAGTTTATAATCATATAGAATCAGATAGATTTTACAATATCTCCCGTTTATTTGCAAATATGTCAAAACGTTTTATGTCACTGATCATTGTATTAGTAGTTATAACTGTAAATATACTCGTATATAGGCTACTCAAATCATTAAAATATAAATCCAACCTGAAATTGATTGTTCTACATTGCAAGCTGTACTGGGCAATGCTTAATCGTTTTCAAATCCAGGGTCCAGATTTCTTAGACTCTCTTACTGCTAGGATAGCTAAATAGATTTTGCTTACTACAATCTCAGAAAGCTTAAAACTCTATTCCGTCTCCTGGAACGAACTTTTTAAAGTTATGTTGCAATGGAAAAAAAGAAATACCAAGAAAATAAAAGCCCGTAAATGAACAACTAGACACGATGATTGATGCATAAAGTGTCAATGTACTTGTCTTTGTGTTTTTTTAAATTCTGGTTCTTACACAAAATATTTATCGTGTATTTCCATGAAAACGAAAGATACCCTAAAGGCAAAAGTACTCTTTATGAATGATCAATTTACCGAAATTAAGGCCTTATACATATCATGTGTTTTAACTAATGATAAAAACGAATTCAAGATGACTGCATATCAGATTTTAAAACCTTTTGTTTTCATGAAAGAATAACCACCTAATAGCAAATGTGAACAAGTTTGAAGTCTAAATACAGTATGATGAACTGGAATCAAAGTTGTCTGTGATCCTATCAGTTATGTTACCAAATGTATGTTTGAATATCGTATGAATAAGGAGTATATCACAGTATCTAAGAGATGCGATTAGATTTTCTTTCCGAAACCATTTTCGAGGTTTTGTCATTAACCTTGTTTTTTTCCAAAATTGTTTTTGAGGTTGCATCATTAAACTTCGTATAAAGGAACCAGACCATATAATCACTCTTGCAATAGAATATTGATAACGTAAAGCAACTTTGAATCTCGTTCGATTAAGGAGCCATGGACAAGACAGACGATCGTCATCAATGGTAAAAATAAGAAAGTCTGCGAATAGTACTTCAATCTTACTCAGTCTCGGCCTTGAATGGAGATCATTAGTGAATCTGTGGTGATGGTCTATACACGCTATTACCCTCAACAGTAACGCTTCAAAGAAATCAAGTTACCCTTAACAAAAAGAAGACTACATGTACGTTCGCAGATTGAAGGTATAAGTCTCTGGTTAACGAAAATGCTCCTAATAAAAAAGACCAATCAACAAATTAAAGGATCAGAAAAAAATGTGTTGTAACTGACCACAAGAATATCATATATCAAAATAAAAACAATCAAATAGTAAATACAGATGTTTCCGGTGCAATAGATAATTTGGTGATGGTGTAGATATTAAGCTGTTCTTGTGAATTTAACGTAAATGCTTTTCAACTGATTATCATGTTAACATACAGGGCTGCTGACACTCGTTTTCTTATATCTACTTGGGTATCTGGATTTATAAACGAGATGCCTGACTGCACACTTAATGTGATTTTTTTTATCATCACAGATTTCTAACAACTGTGTCATGACATTTGAACAATGCAGAATTTTAATCTTTCAACAGTGACCTAACTGTTAAGGTCACAATAACGTTGTTGTTTCTTGCCAAATGCATTAATTAGTTTGGATAAATCAGGATTTGTGATTGAATCAAAGATAGATAGATATTATTTATTTCCTCCATCAGTTGAAGATTACAAGGTGCAAAAAATTTACAGACAGGGTATATCACATATTGCAGTATATATATATATATATTTACAACAAATGTTTCCATTTGCTCACAGCAGAGGTAACAATTAACATGACCTTTTCCCAAATACAATACTCTAAGACGTCTTCTCAGAAGACGGGTATTCCACCTAGTAAAAATGATTAAAGAATATCTTCTTCATCATTCCATAGAATAACAGACATCTCAACATCTAAAATATCGATAGTATCATTAAAAAACATCTCTCTTTCATTACAGTTAATGTTACAATAAAGCATGACATGTTTTACGATATCATGAGCTACAGAGGCATTCTCCAGAGTGTAATGGCTTTGTACCGATACGTATAAGTGTGGCAATTTAAAAAAACCTTTGTTTGCACTCCTGGGCTTATTTCCACAAACGATGCTCTGTATTTGATCTTATGTACATATAGCGTGATAAAGATAATCAACATTGGAGTTCCACAAGTACCGCCTGGTTATCTGCAGCCATTAACTTACGTTTTACAATATCAGACCATTGAGTCTTAGGCATAGATCGGAGTTACAAATATATTTGTTGAGCCGGAATGAAAATATCGAGACATAGTGCGTAGAAATCCTTAGCTTTGTGTTATGTGTCACGACAGCCTGAGACAGCAGAGATCATGGCTCTCTTTCTAATGTCTTGTTAGTTATGCATTCCCGGTACTTTAAAGATTTTACATTATTTTTATTAAAGCTTTACATAAGAAATGTTAGGAGAACACATTATAAAATTGAATTCCTAAACTAACTTTTTACAACATTAATTTAAAGATAATTCGAAGAACATTCAATAATCAAAAAAAATAATGACGACTTTGAGTCTATAATTGTGATAAACTACACCTCATTTCATCATCGTATGATTAAAATGACATCCTCTGTTAAGAGATGAAAGATATAACCAGCAAAAAATATAACACTGATAAGATCGATGATATTGACTCCTTTTTTTACTACGCTGATTAATTATTGTTATCTCGTTGTTTTCAGGCCTCAAGCTTATTAAGGTCATATTTGAATGAAAAAGAAGTAAGGAGACGTTGAAAATAAACGAAAATACCTATAATGATTGAACCCTACTAAATGACACTATAAGCAGTACATAGAAGCTTTACTAATTATTCTTTCGGGGTATTTTGGAGGAAAGCAATCAAATGAACTCTCTTTATAAATGCTATGGTGGCTACTACTTCTAAAATTGGATAACCGTTGTTTCTTTTGCTTGACAGAAATGAAGACTTAAAGTCATCATTCGAGGTTTCTACCATAAGGGAATGGTGATATTCTACCATCAGGACAATAATGTTTTTCATTTTTCACGTTTTGTTCCGTAACAATACTGCTTTTAGAATCGTCTGTCCAGAAGATATCTCTATCACAAACCTTTGTATATTTAGTTACCATGCCATTATAATAACTTGCAATAACACTTCATCAACTCAAAGTAAGTGTATTCCTCCTTGGCATCGGAGACATGAAGGCATTAGTCTCCAGAGAGACACAAAGATGTCTGTATAGCTTCTCAACCATAGGCTTCAATCTAAGGCCATTGTTGACAGCCTGAAAATGTTGATAGTTTATTTTCCATTAAACACAAGCTTTCATACTAAGGGAAAACACTTTCCCATCCTTAGATACACATGAAAGTTCAAAGTATGAAAGTTTTGAAAGTGAGCTATGACTCAAGGCACTGGATTACGTATTAGATTATCAACCCTGTATATGATATCAATATTAACTCTATAAAGTATATCAACTTATCTAAAAACTCAAGTTATGACGTCCTTTAAAATATCAGCCAGTGTCCTATTGCTTGTGACTAAGGAATATGTTGACAATTATTAAACAATGGATAAGGTTATCACAGGTACTAAGAATATAAGATATAATCTACAAAAGCAAGGAAAAGGTGTAACTACCAAATATTCTAAAAAGAAAAAAAATTCAAACTAAAAATAATTCAAATGTCCAAGAACCAATCTATTACTGCAAATAATCAAAGAGGGTTCTAATGAATAGGGTTTAATCATCTTTGATTGTATCCAAATAAATAAATTAGGGTACAATCGGCAAATATATCAATTAAGGTTACAAACGCCAAAAGTCATTGTAACGAAATTAAGACGTATTTGACACATTCACATGCATCTCATATAATATAGGCTTAGATGACATGTTTATTTCGACGATAAACAACAATTTCAGTTTAAGTTCGGGCGGGTTTATTCAAAATATTTCATTAGTCTAGAATTTACTTCCAAAGCATTTGTAAGTTTAAATTAACGACATCAATTTTGTAATTGATATGAATGTAATTGTTAAATCAACAGCAATTTTAGAAAATTTATATCAACAGCAATGGAAAGGTGTCGAGATTCATTAAAATAACATAAAATCAATGTGAAAATCATGGATGCCCAGCTAGAGTTTTCCATTGCTGCCATGAGAACACATTCATTGACAGTTCGGTTTTTATCCTTATGTTCCAAAACAGAAATCATTTAAAGACTTCGATATTCAACCGATTCTGTCATTGTGCTCTTGTTGACAAATATTTACTACATCTTGGAATTCAGTTAGTAGCAATTTGAATATACGACTATACAACTGTAAAAGATAATACAGACTGATCATTAGTTCATTTACAATAGTTCTTTACATGAGTACATTTGCTTGTAGTAATTAAACACTGATCATTATTAAAGTAATGTCTCAAGATAAGAATTCATATATCACAGTAAAAGAACTTTAAAATAGTTTTTATATTCTAATGAAACCAGATCATGAGGATAAAGGTGACACAAATATTTTGTTTTTGTGGTGTAGTCTTTAGCATGCCCACTCCCATACATATGGCCCGGGTTCAAATCACATACATGGCCTAAAATAAGTAGTAGGGGATATATAGAAACAATACAAAACTGTGGAAAAGCACTGTTGATTTTATTAGAGGTAGCCAATGTATGTTAATAAAAGGCCAATTGTTTACACGTGAATATAAAAATTAACATGGGCGACTTATCTGACGACCCGATTTCACTTGAAAAGGGAAAAACTGACAAAAGTGAAAATGGCCGTTTCTTATTTTATTCTTAATAATGAGTAACTCTCAGACATTCAGCAGTGGGTCGTGGCATGTTTCTAATCAACCGTCCAATCAACTTTTGGCGCAATCTGTCCCACTCCTCTGGTTAATCTGAGATCATTACACACGCCCATCGACTATGTTCTCCTATTTCTACGATTCTTACATCATGGACGCCCCATTTGCCTTTAAATATCCCCTACCTTTTTAAAGAGTATTTCATGGCCACTGCCTCATACTGTGTTCTGTATTTTGGCAAGCTAGTTCAGCTAGTTCATACACATTGTACTCAGCTGATTCTGTTGTATAAACGGTCCGATATCGGCGTGTGAAGGTTGATAATTGTGAGTAGCGCCCAGACTGATTAAAATCGACCGTGTTCCGAGGAATAAAAGTTTTAAATATTGACTGGAACGGGATTCGAACGTACTCTAGCAGAGGCTGTCCTCTCCACAAGGGTCTGAAAGCACCCACCTTTCTCGCATGTTCAGACGCAATCTCAACTAGCCAATCACAATTATTGCGGCAAAAGCCTTCGGTATCTGTATCAAGTAACCCCCATTTACCATTCGTAAACCTTGATCGCCGCTATCGTTATTTTTAAAGTGATGATATGATTGGTCCGCTAAGTTTTGTCTGCACTAAACTGGTGAAAGAACGTACGAGCAAGGCGGGTGCTTTCAGACCGTCGTGGAGAGGACAGCCCCTGATAGAGAACGTTCGAGTCCCGCTAGAGTCAATATTCATAATCTTAGCGCCTTGATCATTTTTGTTATCATACTTATAACAGCACCTTTCCAATAGGATTTAATCAAATGAAGGAAGACAGAACGTACAGAAAGCAGATTTTCTACAATAACTTACAATTGTATTGATTTTACAACAGAGGGAAACTAGACAAGGAGCAATCCCAAAGCTTCTGGTCCACATATAATATATGAAGTATCTTGAACATTTGAAATAGACATTGTACAAGTCTCATTCATTCATGAGGTTATCGTCGTGAAATACAATGGAACAAATATGCACACATCATTAGGTTAGCTCCTTTCAAATACAGTCACATTGACTATGTCAGTTCCTATTGCCGTCAATCATCTAGAACGACTGACTCGTTTATTTAGATGACACACATTCTTAATGGTCTGCCTACTGTTCCATACATTTTTGACGGAGTAGTGGCAGCCGTAATAGCACCAGACACTTTTTCAATGAATGTGTCGTCGACAAGATTTAATATGTCTTGCTTTGTATTTGCAGACATTGATGACTTTGTATGACAATGTTTACATGACATCTTCCAGGAAATGTATTTCGTTGGGTTTATCGCGGGTACAAATAGTACACTATAACAGCTTGTCTACACAGCACGTATCAAAGCATAGAAATATACTTCGCCTTGAATTCACTAGGAGACATTGTTAGATATGAAGAGCTGAAAAGATAATCTACTTAGCCGGTTTTATTCCAGTCTCATTATTGTACATTTGCAGCATTGCATTTGGTCATAAATAGGGTTTTTATCGACACACTTTAAATCTTGTTATTCTTCAATTAGTTTCAAGGTGAAGTTTCTTTCGTTCATAAACCTATGAAGATGAACTCGAAAGTACGTTTGAAGCAGATTGTACAAAGTAAAAAGAATAAGCATTTTAGATTGTTTACATAAAGGTCAAAAGAACATAAACTTTTAACCGAATATTTATCTACAGCTGCATATCAAAAGTTTGTTCACTTACTACTGTATCTTAGTGCAATTATCATGTAATTTGGGTTTGGTTTGAACGTCAATAAAAATAACTTCAGCAGAACCGACAGAGCATCTTTCATTGTCAATGTGTAAAATAGTCTCTCGTGCTTTGGCATGATCAAATAGACAGAAGGGGTCACATTTTAGAAATTCCGATTTTCTTAAATTTCGATTAAAATATTCCATTTCGACCCTCTGAGCAAATACTCAGCAAAATAATATTGACCATGTGTAAACAAACAACCATGAATTGTGTTTACATCTAGTGAAGTCTTATCAAGGATAATAAATCTAAAAAATGATGGTTTTCGAAATTATTACCCCTGGTCACTTCAGTGAGCTTCCAAAAACAATTACGGTTAACTAGATATGATGGTATACAATTGCGTTAAGATGCATTGGATCTTCGATTTCTCTTCTGTATTGAAAATATAAGGTTATGCGATTCTTTTTCGCAATGCTACGTGGCCTCACTGACATGTCACATTACATGATATTTGCACTAGGATATGCAGGTATGTGAACAAACTTCTGGTATGCAGCTTTAAATATAAAACATATATATTATTGTCAATTAGAGTACAATATAAAAGAGATATCACTAATGGCAGTTAAGCCATACATTATGTCGATAATTAAGATAATGTTTTGATAAAAAAAACGACAACTTTAACATGAAAAACGTATTTCCTCAATATCTTACCAACATTCTCCGCCAGCATATTGACGAACCATAGCAACCATTAAAAATTAATCATTAAAATCATGTGGATGTTGCACTTTTACCATTGTGAGTGCGAGGACGACTTTGAATTGGTTTGTATGTCACAAGGGAAGTAGTTCATACCCACTTTGTTTTTTAATCTTAGATAATCACACAGCTTCCATATATATATATTGAGACATTGAAAATCGTAAAACAAGACGAAAGTGTGTTTACGAGAAAAATTTCAACACTTTGTTGAACAATACAGATCTTAGATAATCACACAGTCTGTATTGTTCAACAAAGTGTTGAAATTTTTCTCGTAAACACACTTTCGTCGTGTTTTACGATTTTCAATGTCTCAATATATATATATGGAAGCTGTTATTGTATGTATGTATATATATATATATATATATATATATATATATATATACAATAACAACACGCTACTGATATAAAATTTACACAAGATATCTTGAAGTTGCAATATTCTTAACGAAATACTCATCAACTTTCAAGCTTGGTTTTCGTTCAAGGTTAGTTTTATTACGTGTTTTCGGGAATTAAATTTGACTATGATTTATATATACACTTGTACATGTATGTCTATACATATTATTTGCAGTAGAATACTTGGAAGAAAAAATTCTCATTTCTCATTCAATTTGTATACCCATCAAATTTTTTTGTTTGGAAACATGAACACAAGTAAAGACATGAAAACTTTTTTAATTTGTTTCTTTGGTTCTTTCAATAACTCACAAAAGCAGGATTAACCTTTTTATCTTACTTGTGAGAGACATCAGAGAACTAAATGAAGCAGAAGAAATTCTTAGAAAAAGGACCTTTTCTTTCTCACAGGATTCAGCCTATTCAGCATGAAGCTTTACAATGATTAAGGCAATCACATTGGATGGTTGTACTTTTATTAGTATCTCTCTTACAGTTATCCTCTGCAACACGTACTTGGTTTCCACATGAAAGGGGATAGTTATCCTTTACCATAAAATTCAAAATATCAGAATCTGCACATTCAAACGGATGTGAAAAGCATTTTAACATAATTACGTCTTACATACATGACTTGAAAACTAGCAGGTGAAATGAAACGTAAAAAGTGAATTGTTCATCTATTTCTTCCATTTAAGTTAATACAATTTATGGTCTCTGTGAAAAAGAACCATGCCATATGAAGACTCTTGCAATAATCTTTAGTCATTGAAACAAAACGGTGAGTCGCGTTTTACAATGGAGTTATGAACAAGACACACACACTCTCTCGACTTCAACAGCAATTTAAAAAGTTTGACTTCGAACTGACTGGAGTACCGGGTATGAATCGAGACCGTCATATTTGTATTCACGGCCTCATGGCCTAAGTAAAACAATCGTGTAGACATAAGGTCAATGCGCATGAAATATTTGCTTACATAGGTAAATAAGATAAATTGTAAGATTTTGTAAGCATTCAACATTTCGGCTTGAAAGATGTGATGTGAAGTTATACTAATTTTGAATTCTCTGACTTAGGCGGGGGCAGGGGTATGTGAGCTCGACCGCTTCTACACTTGTTTCCATTGATGATATTTATATAGCATGGAGAACAAACGTTTGCAATCTCATTGATTCTGCCGACCTCCTACTTATCTTTGTTAAGGCTCATAAACAGTTATCTAATAACCTCTATTAAAATGTTGACATTGTACTCCACCGTTATTTCTTCAAATTTTACTGATTAAACATCAGTTTATGTCAAATATTTTACAATCCGAGGGTAAGTCATCATTTCTCCATCCGGTCATTGCAGTGGTCGATAAAATATGAAGTATTAGGAAAAAACACTGGAGTGAAAACCCTTTAATTCTTTGAGGTACGAACATGGATTCAAATTGCTAAACCGAACATGGTGCATTCGTTATTAAATGCTTCTTTTGATTAAAAACATTTTCTTGCAATCGCTAACATTTATTAAGACCCCTTTACTTATCAAACAAAATGTGCTGCTGCCCCTTTCATATATAAGTGATGTAAACGTAATACACATTTTCTATCGCTTTTACAAACTGACACATCCATTCATATTCACGTCGCTCATTAATGCGACCTTCTTGCACTGTATACAACAGGAGACAAAAGCCTTGACAACAATTGATTGAAAGTACCTTTTAAAAGAAAACCTTGAAATTGTGTTTAGTTATCCTTTTTTTAAGATGTTTTTTTAGAATGGAATGATTCAATTTATTTTTTTAGAAACAAACTGAGAAATGAATTGGAGGAAACAGGTTTCGTCAGGAAAAATACATCTTTCAATCATTTTTTCCTGAAATAACGTCGCCGCTAATGGTTGAAATATTGCCCAAACGGCGTTAAACTATAACTCACTCACTCCTGAATTAACGTTCACGTACGAGGATTTTCTTTGACATGAAGAGTTGCCGTAGAAAATAAACTGTGACAAATATAGTATGATTCGTGTTCTCGTTGATGCCCGTTACAGGGACTTGGTTTAAAGATGGAAGAGGACAATAAGGTTACATATGAAAGAAGGGACTGACAAAATGAATCATCGTGTTTCAATATCCATTAGATGGGAATATAACATGTATTGAGATAATGAAAACAAACATTGATATGTTAACGTTAATATCTTATGTTTCAAACCTGATAAAGTTCTAATTGTAGATTACATTATGAACTTATTTAAGTCTCTTCTGAAAACTATAAAAGTGAATTCAAGAAGATATTGTTGTTAAAATGAAAACCATGTAGACATTGTGAAATAAAACTTTGGTCGTCGGTTAAAATCTTGACGTGAGACTGGAACGTCGATGGGGTTGTATATCTAAGGCTTTTTGGCTCTGAGAATGGTAACTCTGGGTTTGAGAGTTACAAGACATCTATGAGTTTACAGTGCATGGTAAATTCTGATTGCAAGGCATTTCAAAAAGGTTTGTAACAAATACAAACATTAACATTTAATTTTTTTCCAAAGAGAAAAATTATTCAAAGATAAGGAAATCATTTTGAACATTGAGATAAAATAAGTAATTGAAGAATGGTGAGAAAGGCTTTTTCAATTCAGTATGATGAAATATAAACTTTGTTTGACATATCGACTGTCTAGCACTACTGAGTGCTCATAAAAACTGATACATTTTACCTTTGAGTCATCATTTATACTAATAATCTTTCACCTAAACACTTCCGAATCCAGAAGTTTGTCAGTTGTCTGAAGTTGTTGAAATATGCAGATATTTTGTTGTTATTAGATAAATGTTTGATTACTTAAATGGTTGGTCAGGACTTTACTTCGAAATAAAATGTCTTGGTTAGTATCTGATCGTCTTAACGTAAAAGGCACTCAACACTAGAAATTCGAGGAATCGTTTTAATTCTTCCTCGTACACTTTACTTTGCACCTTTGACGTCTTTGCAGTTTAGAGAGAGAGAGAGAGAGAGAGAGAGAGAGAGAGAGAGAGAGAGAGAGAGAGAGAGAGAGAGAGAGATATCCCTATGGCCAAAGCCAGTAGTAATGCTTATATTTTACCCTGCCACATACACCCTCTCCACAAATTGACGCGTAGTGTAGTAAGCAGTAGAGAGTTGCCCCGGCAAATGTAACAGAAGATATTGTAAGATCACCTCCTGCGGGATACGAACCCGGGACCTCCGGGTAAGAGTCCTACACTCTACCGATTCAGCCAAAGACATATCCCTATTGCCAAAGCTTTTCCAGTTCGCTATCATGACATGTCACGAAATCTCCTAGAAAACAGAATGAGATAGCCAAGGCTTAAAAGGGGACATATCCCTGTGACGTATCATATGCGATGTTACCATTTGAACAACATTGTTGTTTGCAGCCTAACAGGGTTTATTTGTTTCTTACAGTACTTATTTCTATCTCCACCCTATAGCTGCTTTTTGCAGAAAGAAAACATAGGAACTTACAAAAACAATCTAAGATGTGTTTTTGTTGCTGTTTTTTCATCGAACGTTTTGACGAAAAATTAAATTGTGAGAGACAAATGAACAGGGAAATCGAATTAATCCTCAAGGATTTCTCGGATTATAAGACACTGATCAATTTAATAAGTAGAACTAGAATACGTTTGAAGATGTAACCTAAGGGCAAAACAATTGCATGATACCATTCTCCACAATTATGGAGTAGTCAATTTCTGTCTGCCATGGTTCTACAATGAAGAGTAGAGCAGCGCACATGTGTTTTCAGACTTCAAAACAACAGTACCGAGAAAGTAATGCAATATATTTCAACTTGGTGTCAGTGAATGATTGCAGTGAAGAATCCACAACAGAAGTCCCGAACTTTATCATTTTATCATTACATAAACATCAGTCATCTCAGTCATGGTGAAGGTTAATGGTGAAAATGAAACTTACCCAAAACTAACCCAAATTTTAAATTCCTGCGGCTGATTACTGATCCGCTTGTAAAATGTATCATCTTGTCATATTTTGACCTTATAAACAGAGGATCTTGACCTTAGCCTGATCAAATTCTGTTCTTGAAATACCATGGGTGAAGTAATTCGAGCTTCTGAAGACAGCTCTGTTCATTCAGACTGAAAGCAGTATTGGTTATGACGGATCAATTACACAAAGCATTGTATGTCTTAACGTGCTGGCGTGGGAATTCGTATTTGTTAATTACCTACGACACTACCGTTACAGGCTAAAGTCTGATTACATGTTTTTTTCTGTAAAGGTTTTCGAGGATTATAGACAAGAGGCAAGAATTAAATTTACTTTCTTTTCAAAGACGAAAGTAATGAACAAGAAAAAATAGATATTCCACTGGCCCCGCAAAACGAACAAAGATGAAAATGGGAGTTGGAAAAAGCACGAAGTACAGTTTTTATTCGTGTTAATGGAATAAAACGTGTGTATGTCATCTCGACCGCCTCGTCTCAAGGGGACAATTGGATCTTTGCAATCATTTTATTCGACAACTGCATTTAGTCAGGCAGGAGACAATCATATGCCTCTGTGTCACGGGCACGACATTGCATAACAAGTCAAACAAAATATTTTTAAAAAGTAAACACGCCGTATATTGTTCAGGGCATACAAATAGTCATCTTAAGCAGTACTTGTAAATGTTGATATTAGCTACTCACAAGAATGTCTCGTTCACACTTGAATGTTTTTGTATACCAATTTCAACACCATGCTACTTCAAGATTCAATAATGACTGGACAGTCTTCTGTCCAAACTAGTACCACCCTTGTTATAAAAAAGGCCATTTACACTTTTCAAAAACATTTTATGAACATGAAGTAAAAGTACAGCTTGTCATGAAGACTTGTTCAAAAGAATGACACTGGACAACTGACACAGCCGACACATGTTATGTATGTGAACGTGTTGGGAATAAAACCTGACTAAAGTCATGAACAAGAACAGAGACTGAGCCTTAAGGTGTGATATTCTATTCCTTCATAAACATAAATTTCAGCAAAAGAATTACAGAAAGATTTGAAGAAACTCAGCAGTACTCAGACTCAAAATAACAGACTATACGACATTGGTTATACTCTTTAAAGATCATAATGTCCATTAAAGAATTAAAAAAGCAAAAGTTTCCAGAGTAATAAACTTGGCATACAAAAATCTTTAATTGGCTTTATAAAATACAAGAAAAGCCTTTAGAAAGGTTAATTTGGAGGCACCTTTATTAGGCTGAGAAATACTGCGAAGTAATTGGGCATAAAGGAGGTTTATGAGAAGGTCTCGTGGTGTCGATATAAGTAGATTAAGGCCTCAAAAAAACAAAAGTCCTGCATGAAATCTCCTATTTATAAATAGTTATATAATTATTTGTTCATTATTCATATTGTGTTTAATTCCGTTAATGATAGAATTATAGAATCTATCTTTTAACCATGATGTACATGATAGCCACTGCTATATTTTGTCACGGGAGCTCTCATGAAAACCATACTTCTGTAACGTACCAGCGTAACTATTAATGATGACTAACGTCGATTAAATGTTTTAAAAGAGCAGAGCCTTCTGTCATAATACTGCGCTACGTTTCTTCTAAGCGTAACCCCCTGAAGCTGACTTGATATCACGTCTATTTCATCTTTACGACTTATGACTTCCTTCCCGTGTGTAGCGGAAAGGGTAGTTTGAAAAGGAGGGGTTCTTTACTTCTTACTGGTATGGAATAGATTTGTTATGTCTTTCATGCGGAATTTAGATGTCTGAATTTGTACACATACAGTTAAGAGATTATTGTACTATCGTTTTAACTCATAAACACCACTGAGCCCCCTTCAATTTCAGTTTCGTAGAAACAATCGTTTTCCATATTAAAGGATATCCACATGGTCACGTGGTTCTAAATTCAATACAGATGTGTTCATTGGTTATATAATATTGCCAAAATACAAAGAGGCTAAGTATTATTGGTTGAAAGTTTGTTTTGAAAGTTCCAAGTGTAATATAGAGAGAAATTCCAGTTGTTAACATTGTTTAGGGTTTTACCTCCATCCAATAATGTTGCCTTTGATTAACTTTATCAATAGGAGGAGAACCTGCAACTCTCTGAATACTCTAAACAACAAGCTCAGAATACAGACCTTAAGAGTTCACCTTGAAAGAGCACACCAAATCGACCACATAACCTTGACAAAAAATCCTAGTCGTAGATAAGTATATGTCACACTTCTCTGAGATATTGACAAGAGCTCTTCTGTGTGCATTAGGAAAACATGTCATTTAGATTCATGTAGCGAACATATGATTCTTAGAAATATTTTACAACACACTGAGACTTGTAAGTATATTGTAGAGATTTGGACAATATGGCGTCTGTCAGTCTAAAAGTCTTTATATTCAGGGGAGGGAAGGGGATACTCTCTTCCACATTGTAAATGCTTATAGCTTTTCAATTTCCGGTGGGTTTTTTGCTATTGCCTGATTTACAAGTTACACAATCTTGAAGGCAATTCAGTGTGCATGACAGGGGTTATAAAACTTAATGCAGTGAGCGGAGAGGACAGGTAATCTTAGGTGTCCCTCTGGCTAAAAACAATTCAAGTATCTCTTATTTTCTGATCTTGCAGGTACACTGATTCCACTGGAAAACAATCGATAGAGTATGACTGGACGGTCAAAGGCGTCAGGGGCTTTTCGGTAAAAAAATAAGATAATTAAGATTTCATTCTGAGATTAAGTGATGAGTGTAAAACAAATTTCATTACAATTAATCTGATATTGCTGAACTACGGTACGCAGATTATAGATCTCACGTCAAGTACACATTTGACTTCCAATTTGACCTCTTAATCTCATTGGCTTGACGCACATAAGTTCAAGCAATCCCTATGTGCGTAACGTCATTTTAGATTTCATTTTAGTGAGATTTGTGTAAAACCGAAACTTCTTATTTGAAAAGCTAACTGGATGATAGACTGACTAAGTAAAAGAGTCAAGCATGATGTCTCTATTTTGCAATCTTTTTATTCGACCTTCGAGGCACCCTCAATGCTAAGACAGCTTCAAACTTCTACGCCGTCTCCTGTGACAAAAGTGTTATGTGTGTCAAAATACGAAAAAAAGATATACAGAGAAACTAAAAGCCTTTTAATTCATATGAAGAATTAGATTAATGTTTCATAACTAAAGTGTCAATGTACTAGCCTTTATATTTTTCTAGTTCTGGTCAAACATCAAAACAAAAATAACCAAAAGGCAAAAATACTCTCGATGTCTGTTCAATTTACCGATTTTGAGACTTTATACATGTACGACATTTTCCCTTCATGGTAAAAACAAATTTAAGACGATTGCACATCAGAATATCTCAAACTTTTGTTATGATGAAAGGACAACCACGAAATAGAAAATGTGAAAAAGTTGAATTTTTAGAAACACCTTGATGAACTGGACTTGGATCAATGTTGTCTGTGGTCCGATCAATTATGTAACCAGATGTGTGCCTGGATAGTGCATGAATAACATGATAAACCATTACATACAAAGATCTAATTAGATTTTCTTTCCGAAATGTTTTGAGGTTTGTAACGCACTCTCATTAACCTTTGTATAAAGGAACCAGACAATATAATCATTCTTGCAAAAGAATATTGATATCATGAGGCAACTATGAATCGCCAACGATAATGGAGTCTTGGAGACAGACAATCGGCTTCAACAGCCAAAATAAAATTTGACCGTGAATATCACTTCAATCTGACTAGAGTGTTATGTAGTGAGATAAAAAGTAAGTTAGAATATGGGTTTTTAGGAAGTATTCAGTATGTTTAAAATAAGGTTAGAAGAGTGAGATATTATTTGAAAGTAGCAAATGTGTAGACAAAAGACATAATAGGGCAGGTGATCAAAAGGTGCGTGTTCTTTAGTTATCAATTATGAGGAACACGGATGAGAAATGAGTTTAGGCCAAGTATGCTGACATATGTGACATTTGGTCAATTGGAATTTACAATCAAGCCTAACATGTAATCATTTCTTATGTCAAATACAGCTTGGTAAGAAGAATAAATGAGAGATAAAATGCATTATCGTCACGTTACTTAGCATTGCTAAAGTGTAGTAACCAATAAGAGAGAGTAGGTAGTGACGTCACAAAAAGGTTAAGGTTCGAAGTTATCGAGGTCGAAGGTCAGAGTACACTTCTGACTGACGTATGTCATAGGGTGAAGTAAAGAAATGATTGGTCAAGAGAAATACACACCCTTAAGATGATTAATGTGGTCAATGGTTAAAAAGCGGATGCACGAGTAGTTGAGAGTCAGTTTCGGAAGAGCAGAGCTGGACCAGAAAGAGTAGGAAGTTGGACAGGCGGGGTTTCGGTGGTGCCAACAACGGCTAGGATGGGTAAAGTATTTTGGGAGTAGAGTAAGTATGGGGATACGTAGGATAGGTAGAGTAGGTAAGATTAGGAATTGTCTATTTATGTAAAATGCTTTAATTGTTTTTATAATAAAATTATGAAATCCCTTCCTTTGTATTTCTTTAGAAGTTTACCTCTCGCTATTATCCTCAAAGGAAACGCTTAACAGAACCATTAAAGCACACGCTATTATCCTCAAAAGAAACGCATCACAGAAATATAGTTACCTTTTAATAAAAGAAGATTAACTTCACAACAATATAGTTACCTTGAACAAAAAGAAGAAGCTCTCAGGAATAAACTTACATTTAACAAAAAGAAGAATTTCTCAGGAATACACTTCAATTACTTTGAACAAAAAATGAATAAGTTCTAAGAAATAAAGTTACCTTGAACAAAAAGAAGAAGCTCTCAGAAATAAAGTTACCTTTAACAAAAGGAAGTACCTGTTCTCAGACTGCTAATGAATATAAAAGATGTTTCCAGTGCCATTAGTAAACTTGGAGTCATATAGATCTTTACCTGATATTGTAAGTGATACATTTAGTTTTGATGAGAGATAAGTATAAATCAATTATGGTACCTTTGTCAGAGTTTTTGCAATTCAATAAAGCTTTTCTGTGGATAATCATGTATTACGTACTGTTAAGTAACATCTGAGATTACATTATAATTTTGACGATTTATGATTTAAACAGAAATATATTAAATTACAACTTTCTCGCTGCTAAAATCTCAAAATAATATTCAAAATAAGCCCATGATTTACTTCTTGGAATCAGTCTCTAAAGAACTGAAATTATAATCAAAATTTATAATCAAAATCATTCGTTGACTACTATCTGAAAGAGACTTGTGCATCATTTGAAACGCCTTCTCTACATTTTCCCGGGCCATATGCACACCTTTCTTTAAAACAATGAAGAAACGAAATATATTGAAATAATTATTAAAAATAATCATGAAAGATAAGACATACACAAACCAGACAACGGTTCAAAATGTTGAAAACCAAACCCGATCTGATTTATCTACCGTTATACATCATATATGAAATATACATATAAGACATTATATGTATCACTAAAAATATTAGTTTTTACCGAAAAAGCAACAATATTTATCATAATGAAATGAAAAAAATTATGAAAATTTAAAAAATGGAAAGTGTTATGTCTACATGATTTTGAGTCCACGTCGATAAATCAAAATACTGATCGAGTTTGCACACAAACAAACCTAGAACGTTCACATACTTGCTACTATGGTATCTCGATTTACAGAAAAGATGTCAGACTGTAGTAAACTGCTCACTATGTGAAATGTGATTTCTTTTTTATTATCATCAATTTCAAATGATAAATTCTAAAATTTGAAAAATGCAAAATCGAGATCTTTCAAAAGTTGCCCTCTAAATAAGATCAGCCATAACCTGTTAATAAATTTTAAAGATTCCCAGAATCTGACTGTTTCATATATGTCATCATATATATCTCATACATATCGTACACCTTATATAAGTTAATAAGGTCTCGTGCTGAAGCACAGCATGCAGTACTGTGTCCATGCATTTGTTTAAATTTCATTATTATTTAAATCTCTCAAGAATCTATGACTGGGGAGAGTTGAAATTTTGTTCACAGTTACATAAGAGATTTAAAAATGTTGAAAGGTGATTCAGTGGCCTCTGATAGGGTCATTTGGGCCCTGCCCTAAGAAACCTATCATCATCGTATTCTCCAGAACAATAATGCACACAAAGCGAAAATGCTGTGTAGAGATTACTAATCTAATGGGGATCCTGAATCGTAGATTTGGTAGCTCTGTGTTATAATATGTTGTCGTCTCAGACGTCTGTGATAATAAATAGAACCTGCATGTGCCTATTTGCACTGTAAGAAGAAAGAGACAAGTAAATGTTTGTGAATTTTTGGAAGAAGCATATAAACTTATCTTAGATATCCAATTATAGATGGTAGTATGGATTTTACTTCTACAATTTGAGAAAACGTTGCCTCCTATTGCGTGATTGAGAATTGAACAAAGAACTTAACTAGGGCAGCAAAGATTTCTATGATTTAAAGACGTCTATATCTTTTTTATACAATAAAAAAGATCTAACATAAAGGGCAACAGCATATGGATGAATGCATCTCGATACGATTCTCTCACCATTAAAGTGTAAGGGGGTGTCTAATTCCTGTCTGAAACATTTCTATTTTCGGAGTCAAACCTGCTCAATTTCATATTATCCTGCTGACGATATGTAAATTCTTTCCAAAGGGAAACACTGTAGAATTTCATAAGATGTTTTTAACAAATTGAAAACCACTTCAGAGATCTCCAGAAATACCAAAGGTCATAACGTTGCAGACAGTTTGTTAAATCCGGGCATTAGGCTGAAAGCCATGTTGGCTGCGCATCTATTATGTAAAGCCTAGAGGATTTCATGCAGGGTGAAGTCTGATAACATGTCATTTCTGTAAAGCTTTTTGAGGCTTGAAACAATTGAAAACAACAGAACAAAGAGAGTAACGGTTTCGAGGACAATGAACTATGTTTACTGGCTTTGCAGACTTTTCAGATTATGAAAATGGGGATGTGAATATGTTTCTTATTGTGTTAATTGAATAAAAACTTTATTTGTCATCTCTACTGCCTAATCTTATAGCAATAACGTTCTCAATAAACAGTTCACTGAACACTACTATTTAAAGAGTCGTCCGCTCAAAAGATGTCACTATAACTAACCTTTGTATCTTCAGTAACCATGCCATTACACTGTCTTGCAGTTACATTTCACAAACACAAAGTAATTGTTTTCCTCCTTGACAACAGAGACATGGAGGCGATAATCTCATAAAAGACACAAAGGTATCTCTATTTGAGGGTACAGCTGCATATCAAAAGTTTATTCATATATCTGGGTTTTCTACTGCATCATGTAATTGGCTATGCCTTCCAGGTATCGTAGCATTGCGAAAATTAAACCTACAACGTCGAGTTTTAGAAACAGATGTGCAGATTAATTCTTCTGTAAGGCAAATGTTTATCATTCCCCACAGTTAACCGTAACAGTTTTGGCAGGTCATTGAAGTTCAAGAGGGCAACATTTTGAAAACACTTATTTTCATAGGTTCTGATGCAAATCTGGAATAGGGTTTGATTTTCTATGACTCTATCAAAATAAATCATTTAGAGTACAATCGGCAAATAGATCAATTAATGTACAAATAGGCAAACGATATTGTAACGAAATAAACAAGACCTATTTTGACACATAAACGTGCGTCTCGTATAAAATATACTCAGAAAATATGTTCATTTCGAAGGCTAAACTATTTTTGTCTAGAACATCCTTACAAATCACTTGTAAGTTTGAAATAGACACTTCAATTTTGTAATATATCTTAAAGTTATTGTTAGATACGAACCAATTGTTGAATATCAGCTTTAAATGATTATGTAATTATAAAATGTGATCAGATGCACATGAGTGCATCATCCTTAGTGTTGCATAAGTTCCCGTCTTAGAGACAGCAATGGAAAGGTGATAAGATATATCAACATGTTCCTTTCGCATATGTCAGCTAATTGCTGTTTTCCTCAAGTTGAACGTGTCTGATATAAAATCAATGTGAACATCATTCAGGATGCGCAGCAAGATTTTTCCATAGCTCCCATAAAACACATTCATTGATAGTTCAGTTTTTATCATGTGTTTCCAACAGAGGCAAATCATTCAAAGAAATAATAACTTAAAGTGCGAATGGTCTTTCAAAACACATGTGGTGAATGATTAAAGAAAGGTATTTTCAATTTGTGTAAATGACAGTAAAACTGTCTCAACTCGACCGCCTCATCTGAACTTTATAAATGTTTACGATTCACGTACTTATACTTTCTATGTACACTCACACGAGAAACTTTGTATCATTGCAAATGGTGTGATTCAAATATAACAATGTCACAATATAAGTTTGCCCTGAGCTCTTCCTCTAACCTAAGGATGACGTTGACACAGAACGTTTGCTCTAGTGGTGTAGTGGATGCATGCTGACCTCCTATGTCTATGGCGTAGGTTCAAATCCTGATGGAGATACCATATTTTTAACCACAGTCTCATACTGTGTTGTGTCTTTGGGCAAGGCAGTTCATCGACATTGTACTCAGTCCATTCTGCTGAATAAGGGCACTAAATTAGTGAATTACGGGCTGATACCGACGGTAGAATGTTACTAATTGTGAGAAGCACCTTGATTGTTGTTATTATTATTATATGAGCACCAGTTATTTTATTCATCAAACTTGAGGATGACAAAACGTACAGACTTTCTGAATCCTCTTTCAATTGTTGAATGTATGCCAGAGGGAAACCAGGCAAGGAGAAACTACATGTTAATAAACAAACCCTTCTAGTCCACATATGAAATAGAAAATATCTTGAGCATTCGAAATAGACACTTCAAGTATTATCTATTCATTAGGTTATCATCGCGAAAGACAAGTATCAAATATGAAGACATCATCAGGTTAGCTCCTTTCAGATCCAGGCATATTGACTATGTCAGTTCGTATAACTGTCAAAATTATGGAGACTGACTGACACAATTATTCAAATTGACTTGAATAGAGTAACAGTCTGCCGACTTTTCCATACATTTTGGATGTAATAATGGCAGCAGCCTTAGCAGAAATCACTTCGCTTATGGCTGTAACTAAATATTGCTGACTGTGTTATTGTCAAGCTTTACAAAACTTTGTTTCGTTTCGACATATATTGAAAGCGTTTGTATAACAATGTCACGACAATATCTACAATATCTTCGAGGAAATGTCTTTCTTTATTCGATGAAGTTTGCCGAGGGTACAAATAGGGCACTAGAACAGCTGGTATTGAGGGCAAGTCTCAAAGCATAGGAGTGTATTTCGATATGAAGTCATTAGAAGACATTGTTAGAAATAAAGAGCTGAAAAGATAATCTACTTGGCTTGATTTATTTCAGTCTCATTATTTGTACATTTACACCAATACATTTGGTTATATATAGGATTATTTTTCGACACAAACCAAATTTTGTCATATTCATTTATTTTAAAGTGTATCTTTTTTTACAATATGTTTTCATAATTCTATGCAGATGAACTTATTGTTTATAGTTCTTTTTTAAGCAGATATACAAAGTGAAAATAATAAGCATATTTGACAAGTTCAACGAAACATACCGTCACTGAATATTGTTCTTAATAGCATTTACATATATGTGTAAGTGCCAGATGAAACACAATATAAATGAGATATCATTGAAAACAGTAAAGATGGACATTTTAAAGATAGTGTTCGAATAAAAAAAACTCAATAATTATAACATGAAAAACTTCTAACGTCAATATCTTACCCACATTCCTTTTACACTGGCATATGGACGAAGCATAGTAACAATTAGATAAATATAGACATTCAGTTTGACTGCATTGTGATTTATATAAACATATATAGCTTTTAGTCAACCATTCTACTTATCAAAGTATGAATGTATGAAAAGTGCGAAATAAAGAAACAAAAAGTGTTTGTGTTGTCATGGTTTTGTTAGGTTCTAATTCACTAATTCTAAAATTACTCACCATACTGAAACATTGGTTGTGTAAGAAGCTAAACAAAATATAAGGCACACAATATTCTAAAATGTACATTTTAAAAACTTTTTTAGTGATACTTTGCCTCTTACATGTATGCTTCTAACATTTCTGTTTCACCTGAAACTGAAGCAAAAGATTCCTTGCATCTGTCAGGCATGCTATGAACCACTTTGAAAATTAAACGGACATCGTTTTACTAAAGAAATTAATTAGCTTACAGATGTAAATTTATAAAAAATTGGAAAGGTTGAGTAATTTGACACTTTTTTATCATTTTGTTTTCATACGGAAAAAACATGTAAATAGATCCGACAGGATGTTTCAAAATACATGAACTGTATTGAATGAAATAGCATTATCTAGGGAATATCAACTTTTAGAAGTTATTCTTTCATTCTATCTAAATATCTAATGGTTTAAAATTCTTTAAACGATATGTGAATTATCCTCTTCTGATTTAGCAGTTTTGGTTATTACATTTTGTCGACTTCACTTTTTATGGTTAACAAAAAACACCAAGATAAAAAAAAGTTCATTTCACGTATACTCATCTCAATAACAAGAACGATTTCAATTTAAGACGTAGTGAGTGAGAGAGGGATCAGAGAACTGAAGTGAAGCAGCAACAAATTCACTGAAAAAATACATCAATCGGGTTTTTCGCACAGAATTAAGCTTATTAAGCACAAAGCTTTACCATGATGAAGGCAATGGCGTTGGACGATTGTACTTTATTATGTATCCCTTTGACAGCTATTGTGCTAGTCGTTTTCAAGTTCCTAGATTAAACCCGTGGTTTCAACATGAAAGAAAATAGTTATCCTTTCCATTTCCGATTTTAAGATATTATTATTTGTACCTTAAAATGGATATTAATGACTATATAGCATTATAAAGACATAAATGTGACTTGAATACAAACATTTGAATCAAATGTAAAAGTGAATTATAATTCTAATCGGTGGTATCAGGCTTGCTATATTCCAATGTGTCAACATAAATCAAGTTCTTTTTACCGCGAGACTTCGCAACGGAAATTTAAACAATGTACAACATAAGGAAATGGCAAGAATTAACCGATCACTTTTCATCGAACAAAGACTCAATGCATTATTTCAACCGCTTTGCTTTGCCAAACGGTATCTATATCACACTTAGATGAATGTAATCAATTTAAAAACATTGCCAATACAGCTTGGTAAGTCTGCTTTCCAATTAGATTAAGACAATTTCTAACCGTTGTACATAAAGGCAACTTGTAAAGACTCTTGCAATTACCTTTTAGCTTTATGAGACATCTCTGAATTGATTTGACACTGGTCATGAAGAAGACAGACACTCGACTTAAATGGACAATGGTCTTCAAATCACCGACGGACACATTTCGCCATCTCAAGAATCTTAATGAAATAAAGTTGGTTTAACAAAATGTAGAACGAGGGCTCAGACGATAGTAGATTCTGACTACTGTTGTTACTAAAACTTGAACTTAATAAGGAAGTACATGAAGCATCAGAATTTTTGTAACTCCTAAAACAAATGAAAATGTTCATTAATCAAATATTAGCAGAGGTAACAGCAACTCTGGTGTTTGTGCTTGTTTTTTAAGGGAATACCTTACCGTCACATAACCGCAATATATATAATTTTTAAAACAATAAATTAAATAAATAATCTTGCTTTGACTTACATGTATAATAACTTTATAGCAATGTCTTACACGAATAATCAGTCATTACAATTGAAAAGAAGGTAGAATTTTTACTTACTTATTCTCTCTAAATATCCTCATGCTTAACTTGTCTATTGACTTGCAAAGATTGCCAGTATTAGACTCTCTCTCTCTCTCTCTCTCTCTCTCTCTCTCTCTCTCTCTCTCTCTCTCTCTCTCTCTCTCTCTCTCTCTCTCTCTCTCTCTCTCTCTCTCTCTCTCTCTCTCCGTGTCTAGAGGTGCCCAATGGCTTCATTTGAGGCCACATTCCCCAAACCTACAATGTATAATCCCCATTGCCCCCATACCCTAATTTTGGCAACAGACTCTGCAAATCTATCATTAAAAATTTCAAGATACACAAAATCTGAATCTCTAGAGCCAGAAGTCGATGCAAAGAGGCATAATATGAGCCCATATGGCATAGGGCCTTTCAGCTAAAATTCACGTTTATTATAGGAGACGTGAGCTGAAATTCACGTTTATTATAGGAGACGTGAGCTGAAATTCACGTATATTATAGGAGACGTGAATTTGAAGATGATGCCCAATTTTCATGACTGAAAACCAAATTATCAGTGAAGAATTATTTAACAGGAGTTTACTTAACAGTCTCAAAGGACACTTTCAAATTTGATTTAATCAATTTGTATCCAAACAATTCTCTTTTTCCATTTGACCTTTTGACAATTGAATTACAGCAATCCCCGGGAGTTGGCAAAAGGGAAACAAATCTAACAGGTTTAACAGCCTGTAAGCGACTATAATATTATACCGAATGTATCCTACTTATTTCACATGCGTGAATTGATACGTTTTATAAACAGTCTGTAGACCGTGATATGTAAATTGGCGTAGCTCCAGTGTCTGAATGCATTAGAACCACAAACTATTTAGACAGTAACAAAGGTAATAATGTTAGGCTACGTTTTACCTCTATTTCTGGAACATTCGGTCTTGGGGGCTGTACATTACTTGGAGGGATACTGAATAACTTCTTTGAGTGGCATTTTGGAAGTTGATGAACTAAGATGACTAACAACTTTATTGCCTGATAAAGAAATTAGCAGTAACGAAATTCTTTAGTCATAGAATTTTTATTTCTTCGTGTACTGAATAGTAAATAGCTTAAACAACCGGTTGTTGAACCTTGCCTTCCGTAATGTTGATACATAAATGCAGGCGATGGTAACCACAGAAATTACCTCTAAATTAACATATATGTATCCATACATTGTACTGATCTCCCGGATCTCTCCCATGTCCGGAAATGGAAACTTGGATCTGTCTATGGAAATGATCAAACGCATTAAGCCACCGAACTATTTTTGGTATTGGAGAGTGCCAAAATTGCTGACTTTGTCGCACCTTCTATGTATGTTATATAGATATGGTTGAATGTGGCACTTGGAAATTTGAGCAAGGTCTGAGAGCTTCTTCTCAGCTGCTAGCTCCTATCATTGAGGTGGATAATTGGTTTCATTAGTATTTGCGCGTTCATTACCGTGGACATCATCACACAACAGTGAAAGGATGATGACAAAAGTTACATTATCAAACGTTTACCAGTTTGGCTGATAAATAATTGGTACACATAACTACACTCACTACAGTATGGGGATAATTTTATATAGAAGATATAGATGTTATGATAAAAACTCTTCTCGAGCTTTCTCAGTTTCCCCTAGCGGCACAATATGGCAACTTAAACTACCTTGCAATTTCGGCCAATGAAAACACTGAATGCATGAATAACATATTTGTTGTCACACACGCCTATGCAATGATGCAGTTGCTAAATGAGGCGTATGTGTTCTGTAAAGAAGACTCCAAGTGCAAGGTGCATATAAGTTTAGCCTTTGGAAGGCTTATGGAAACAACTTGGGTGATTTGAATGTAAACTTAAGAAACAGCTTGCTGATTGCACAACTAACTTTGATTGCATCAACAGGTTTCTACATTTCTTGACCAAGAAACATTCCTATTAAGACACAGGTTGTATAGAAATTTATGAGGGAGCTACCTTTGGTGGGAGAGAATGGTTGTTGAAGGAAATTTCAACGATTACAACAGACAATGTATTTTCTATTCATATGGCTAATTGCTATATAATAAATTAGACCTGTCTTCAATTGTTCTGTAGAATTCTGAGAATAAAGAAAATTGTACTTCAAGTATCTGAAGATGTTACACATGTATCTAAATTTCTCAGTCTGATTAAAATCGACCGTGTTCTGAGGCATTAAAGCTTTTTTAGAATTGACTCTAGCGATGGTAAGGACGTGCGCTACAGTAGGCTGCGGTCAGACCATTGTAGAGAGGATAGCTTAGACAGATAGAGTTTGAGTCTCGGTAGAGTCAATATTTTGAAACTTTTATTACTCGGAACACGGTCAATTTTAATCAGACTGCTAAATTTCTAAGAAGGAAAAGAAATCAGTTGGATAAAACAACTTTATTGAAAGAATTCAATTTGAGCACTTTGAAAAAAATACAACCAATATGACAAACGCAATATGAAAAGACAAATTGTCAAACAACAAATAAATCAAACTGCCAGTCCTGGCATGGCAAGAATATTTATCAGATGTGAATAAATATTCAGAACTTTCAGCTCTGTAATTATCAGATTTTGTATGATTCACTGTCTCTAACATTAAAGACTAAGTGATTAAAGGTATAGCTTAGGGGATTTCTCCATGGAATCTCCCACATGGTTACAAAAATTTTAAAAATCAACAATTCAAATCGTTTAAATTCAAATAAACATACTAGTACATTTTAAAATAAACAACGCCTTCTAAAGGTTTCCATTATAAAGCATAAGAAAATCAAGGTCTTAAAGTGACAGAGTATGTTTTAGGATTTTTTATGCTCCTTGAATAAGAGCCAAATTACCAGGGCCTCCTTTCACAAAGCAACCTTAACTAAGGTTAACCTTAACTCCCATGCTTTAACATTGCACTAAGGTTGCCTTAAGGACTTACAATCACCTTAAGGTTTTGTGACAGGAGGCCCATATGTCCTCTTTTAAGTTCAAATCACCTACCTAACTCCTAACACCTTATCCCTCAAATTAAAACATTGTGCTATTTTTATGTTTTCAATGATAAATGAAAAAGGGCCATATAAATGTCAGGCAACGAAATTCTGCATAACTTGCAATTCTGCATAAGTCCTAATTAATACTACCAATCCATATTCATGTCTGCTGTAAATAAGTTTCCAAAATTACGCTTGAGTCATTGACAGGCGTCAATGTCCGGTTTTCGATCACAAATCCAGACATTAACATGGTTTTTGTTACTATACTGAACTTATAAGCACTAAGACGCTAATTTTTTTTAAACAACCACCACTTCTCGATAAACTAACACCATTTATGAAGTTTGGCATATTTGACTCCAACAACATTCTCTTTGTTCCTTTTAAGGTTGTGAACTTCTAAAGAAACTAAATGCTAATACACATATTTGCAAAACATAATTGTTGCAAAGCACTAAATGGCCTGAAGTAGAAGCTTGGGGCATGTTGAATAATTGGTTTAATCACTAGAATAGCAAATTCTTTAATATTTTATCAATGCTGCTCTAACATTTTAAATGGACAAAAACAACCTTTTTAAGAGTGATTTTTGACCTTTTGAATACAAAACATATTCATAACACAAAAATTTAGATAAGACATTAGTGCAGAAGAAATAAATACTGCTGGATTAAAATACAGAAGCACTGCAGACAAACATTAAATTAATTGAGCTAAAGGGATCTCTAATTTGACTGAGTTAGTAAAGCAACTTTTAACCATGCCCTCCGACTTCATTTGTAAAAAAACATTTCAAGTGACTGGTTACTTAACATATTCAAGAGATGCGTGCTGCTTCCAGCTTACCATGTGCCAACTCGCACATGAACTAGACAACTTCAGTAACTGCAAGACGCCACTGTAACCGTTACATGACTGCTTGGCCCGGGATGAACACATAAGCAATCTGACTGAAATTGACACTTACTACCTACTGGATTCATTCAAAACTTGACCATCACCGCTAACTCTTTTGTTTCTGTCAACAGAGGAACCAAGATTTGACAATGAGACTTAGCTGATGCTGTTTTCTCCATTTGCAACTCAAGTGCTTTTAGGACAAAGAAATATTCTTGGATTTCAGAAAAAAAAATTCAAGACAGAAACAGACGAATATTTGAATAAAGAATAATAAACCTCAAAAGAGTATTGATGACAGACCATAACCACAAATTTGGAGCAAGGAACCTCACTACAAACTAGAGCCATGGGTTCTGTTGCTCATCAGCCTTTGTATTGTTTGATGTTCAAGACTAAGATACAAAGCTCTTCAAAACAAAAGACAATTGAACACTAGATGGGGGACATCCTTCCACACACGTTTGGACTGGAGGGGGAATCAAGACCAAATCTTCGAATTTGAGTCTCCACATAAAACACAGTTGTTTTTAAGAAAATTTAAGCTTCATATGTCAAATGTTTTTAGTTCTTGGTAACAACCCTAAGTTTGCACCCCTGCTACATCCTTATTCTTGGGGACAGGACAATAAATTCTACTACAAAGATATTTGAAGGTCGAAATCCTGCCACGCCCATATTTGAGGGAGGGGGGGGGGGGGGGGGGGGGGGGGGGGGGGGGCGACATTAAAGTTACACATTTTTGTCTTCATGTCAGAAAGATGTTACTCTTAAAAGTTCAGCCTTCAATGTGAATTGGCTTTGGAGAAAATTTTAGGGGAAATGTCTACAACGCCCATATTTGAGGGGGTATCAGTCCAAATGTTCATTTTAGGGTCACATATGAGATAGGTACATCATCACAAAATTTTACCTTGGGGGTGCAGAAATTTTGGAAGACACGTCGAAAATGTGAAACGTTTACAAACAACGGACAACTGGCCATGCAATAAGCCGAACTGCCCTTTCAGGTCTGTCAAGCTAAAAAGTTAACAGACAGACTATGTAGGACAACGGGCTCTGCCATAATGTTCCTTACAAGTATATCAAGGGACCAATGTGATAAAAAAATAACATCTACTGACCAACTTTCTTAAATATCAACTTTAATTTGAGATTTGATAACACAATTGTAATAATAATATAAATAATACTTTGTAATAACAAATAACAAACTATAGCAATTACTTCTGTTACTCTTTGAGCTTTATCAACTCATGGTAACATAGTTTGAATGATGATATTTAATCGCTGACAATTTTAGACTTACAGTCCACATTGGATAACATTTATAGTACTAACCATCAAATTGTCATTTCCATTTGGTGTACAAAAAATGGAGCTCTTTAGGCCTTCTGGGACCAGAAAAGTAAAAAAATGAATAGTTTACAGATGGATGAAGCCAAATAAAGATGGATATAAAATTGTCAAATGCTTTTAGCCCACTGTGCCTTACAGCCTCAATGAGCAAATGATAAAATGATAAAATGTTCAAAGTTCCTGAATTAAAAAAAAAAGAGTTTGTCTTTCTAAAGAATGAAATACTTAGTAAAGTGATTTAAATTAACGGACAACTTAGTAACAAATTCTTTTGTTGCCATTCTGTATAAACCGTTGCAAAAAAAATTGCTTCAATGAAATCACAGTAATTCAAAATCATATTGTCTTAATTTTTATCTTGAATTACACTTGTTTTATGAGAAAGTTCTCTTGGAATTTATCAAGTTTCTCAAACTGCTAACATTGACCGCTTTGAAACCTGGTTTACTTGCTACTTTAAATTATTGATCTGTCTGATAACTTGTATCACATAATTAGGCAACATCTAAACAAAAAGTACAATTCTAAAATTTGGCAGTTCAAAGCTATGTCACTGAAGCGTTTTAATCGCATCATGTGAAGCTCTGTCCAGGATCAATTCTTTCATTAGGTGCTTAAAGCTGAATAAATGTACAGGAGAAGAGTTCATGCACCCATCAATTGTGTCTGAAATCAGATGAACAGATGTGAACTGCATACATCATGACACATCTTTATCACTTTAAAGCTGTCCTGAATAACTCCTTGCATCATGTTTCTGAAGCCAGCTGCACAGCTGTACTTGAAAACTTCCTGGAATTGAGACCTGCAGCTGCTGCCATCTTCCTCAGATTGGACCCAAACTTGTTGTAGCCCATGGTCTGTGCCCTGTACCAATGCTGGCTCTCCCTGCGGTGGAGGTTGACCGTCAGGTAGAATGGAGAATCCGGCTTACACATCTCTGGAGGCCGCACACTCATGTACTTTTTGAAGACGCTGACACAACAACGAGCTGGGTCCCCCTCACTTGCAGAGACTCTGACAACAGACTCCTCACCACCTGGCTTCCTGCGCGTCATCAGCAGCCACTCCCGCCCATCAGCATCTGTTTCCAGACTCATGTCTCCCCATTTTAGGTAGTAGTGTTCCATGGAACTACTCAGTCCAAAGTGTATGTTGTTCAGGAACCATGCTGTATTGAGCAACGCATGGGGTGTTTCCATACCAAGCTGCCCTGTTGTGTACAGGAGAGTTATTTCCCGTTCAGTGATCT
Source organism: Phorcus lineatus (assembly GCA_921293015.1). Classification (NCBI taxonomy): domain Eukaryota; kingdom Metazoa; phylum Mollusca; class Gastropoda; order Trochida; family Trochidae; genus Phorcus; species Phorcus lineatus. Next base: position 44,277,120 of record OV121088.1, read on the forward strand.
GAGCCGGACACCTCTGCTTCTTCTCCACACGACTCCCGAGGAGACGTTGCCTTGCCTCCAACACACTTCGTGAGTGTGCAAACTGCCTGTCTTTTTTTATTGAGTATGGGTACCGGGCCTTCCGCAGATGGCGATCAATGCTGGATTGGATGCTGCTTAGGCTCATTGGCTCATAGTCATCACCCGTCTCTTTACGCACTGTGGCAAAGAAAGTAGAAAGGAACGTGTCAAGCTTGTTGCATGGAATGTCCTCAACAGGCCGAGTCTCACTCCAAGTAAGTAGATGAGATGTCAGCAGGTTCAAATGGTAGCGAGTTTTTTGGGCAGTCCGCACATTGCGATCTATCGCATCCAGCTCTGAGTCGGTCCCAGCACACAGATCATTTGTGTCCTCATCATCATCATCATCATCACCCTCAATATCCTGCTCCTCATCACCCATGTCAATTACCAGGCCTTGAGAATCTGATTCTGATTTGATGTCGCTTACCTCCTCCTTGATAACAATATCATCAATCTCATCATTCAATAGCAGAGTTTTACTTGGAATGTAGACATTTTGCTCATTGACTACGGAACCTGTATTTTTTGTTCCACACGAGTTGTGATCCTTAGAATCTGTACTCTTCCTTCCACATGTGATAGGCTCCTCAGCATGTGTACTCTTTGTTCCACATCTGCTGAAATCTTCAGATTGTCGTTGCTTGCTGCACTCTTTAGCCTGCTTTCGTGAACTCTCAATAGGTTTAACTAAGTGTTTTAGCAGGTCAGAACATGTCATTTTTGATGACTTAAATTTTTTAACTTTCCCATTTTTTTTTTGCGTAAGCTTTTGGAACTTGTCTGGGTCTTTTTTAACAGGACTTCCATCATTGTGATCATCAACCATCCTGAATTCACCATCAGCTTCACCCCCAGAATCACCTTCTTGACAAAGCTGATCACATGAATCTGTTTTTGGACGCACTTCACCATCTCCAATCTCCAAGTGTCTCCTCCTGCACAGAGACACAGTCGGCTCGGGGTCCAGACCTGAGTCTGATGCCAGATGCCTCTTCAGGGTTTTACTCTTAGCTGGAGATGCTTCAACATCATCTGGGCAGGAAATACATAAGAAAATATTTTTAATTTGTGGAACATTACATGAATGATGTAAAGAAGAATGTTGACACATTAAATAAGTTTTAGTAGTGAAAGACAAGATAGAAGATGGGGACCTACATGAGTGGTCAAGGACCTTACAATTGCTGAGAGTGAAATACCCAAGCCATAAGACCCAGTTTTTATTTCCTGCTGCAAAACCCTAGGTCTTCCAACAACATATATTAATAAAAACTTTGACCTATTCCAAGCTTATTAATTGACAAAATCATCATCATTTAAAACAATTAAGCTGTGCAAATTTCATCCGACACATATGCATTTTGTGAGAATCATCAGACTCTATGTGTAAGCCTAAATGGTATGAGCAATTGGTGAAAAAGGTTTCAGTTAAAAGTTGAATTTCCAATTTGTTGAATTTAAAGGCACTACATAATAACATAATTCTTTCACACAACAAGTTTAACTTACATTAGACATTAGGAACATTGGTTTTTCAAAAAAGCTTATCTCATAATGATGAATTTTCTATGTACAAAGGTTAAAAGTCTTGACATTTCAAAATAAATTCCATGTAGATGGACTGTTTAACTGTTAAGACGGTTTTAATTTCAATATTGCAAGTGAACTTTTGGTTTCGGATATCAAATTTTAAAAAAAGAAGATACTATATCTATTACAATTGACTCATCACCTGTGTTCGATTTGGTATTTTGCAGAGAATCTGTCATCACTCCCATCTTTTGAGCAGCTGTATTTCTGCCACATTTGTCTGTGCTGACACTCTTTCTGATACTCTCACTGCCAGCTCCACAGTGACTGACGGAATTCCTGCAAGTAGTTAACTCACTGTGTTTCTCTGCTGGCTGATTGGCTTTGTCTGAGGCAATTACCTTGTCCTCCTTTGCACTCCTCATGTTGCCAGCAGTCGTAACAAAAGGGATGGGACTTTGAGGTGTTTCTGAGCTGGTCATTCCAGAAGAACACTGACTTTGGTTTGAACAGGGTCTGCCTACCTTTACAGCAGTGTTCTCAGTGTCTTTCATTTTAGACTCACTCTTATGAGTTTTAGATTTGTTACATGGAACACCTGAAGGTTTTGTCAAGTTTTGATCAGAGAGTGTTCTATGTGCCCTGTATGAATCTGGGGAATGTGAACGCTCAAGTGCTGATTTCTGTTTAGACTGCTTGGATTGATCTTTTGATGTATCTAGGGAGACACCTGACCTTGGTTTGTTTCTTTTGTTACTCATAGACTCATGTGAATGCAAATAATCCTGTGACTCCATCGGATTTTGCAAAGACACTGGGTCATTCCCCTGCTGGCAACATTGGCAAGTATGGTTCGGTATGGTAAAACTCTTCTGATTGGACTCTCTGCCTGGACAAACTTCTCTGCTGCATTCTCTTGAATTTGAACCTGTTAAAGCCTCTTTATCAGTTGGAAGTGAAACATCTGGACCAAACCCCACCTCAGAGCCCCGATAGGTTGAATGGTGCCTGAGAGCTTTGAGCAGGTTCTGTACAGGGGAGGAGTCTCTACTGTGACTACCGCTGACTGCATTGTCACTGGCGCCCTCTAGTGAGCTCCGGTATCCTCTCACACCACAGTCTGAGCCACTGGTGGACGGACATGGACTCTGTTGCGAGATCACCATGTCCAGTTGCCGTTCTAGAGAGTCTTTGCGGCGCCGCTTTACACCGATCATCAATTCCGAGGAGTTTAGTGCCATTGGCTGCATTGTCTTGAAAGCCTTGATGCAGTAGCTCTCGCTCACTCCGGTCCCTGATGCATTGATAAGTTCGGACAGAACGTATCTGAAAATATCAAATAAGTGATATGAATACTGTTTCAGCACTTATTTGTTGCATATTGCAGGCAAACACAAAATCAATACAACAGTCATCAACTACTAGAACTATGCCATCAAACTTTTGCTTCTGGAAGCTGAACATTCAGATTATAGGGTCATACAAACAAGTATTTACAAATGCAATTTTTGCTCTTAGCAGTACCTCTCCCTTTGTCTTCCATCCAATTCGACAGCCAGATAGCCACTGACATCAACGCTCTCATTGAAGTCGAGGTAGACACGACACACATCCTGCAAGGCACTGACTAAACTGGAGAAGAACTCCCGTGAGTACTGCTTGTCCATTCTCGCTGAGAGTGTCCCTATAATCTAGCTCATTGAGACAAAGAATGCATTTTGTTTAGTTGATGCAAAAATTTTGATATTACAAAAAAACATTAAATACAGGTTCTAATTTTGCCTCTCGAAGAAGATATTAATCTACAACCTTATTCAAATCCTTTTGTACGGCAAACAGATTTATCAGCAATGGCTGAAATATACAAAGTCTGATTTGGTAGAAACAAAGTACCAAAAAATAAAGTTTTTTGTATTTTGAGAAAGCACTAGGGCTGTTCAATAGTGTCACAACACCAGTTTATTGTTGTCAATTGTGCAATAAAATGATTGCAATATTATTTTCATACAACAATGTATCACACCAACTAATTGAAAGTCAAATTTGTTCACAATGCATTTTCTAATTTGCTGAAAGTACAAGAAAATTTCTTTCGATGTGCAAGAATACGTGTTTGGCTGTGTTACAAAGTAGACAGATCTTGAATACATATACATGCCATCAAAATTTACTTGCAAACTTGATCTTATTTAGTAATGGTACAGTTTTTAAAGATCTGAAGGCATTCTATCACATGTATAAACTTTAAACTGCATAAAGAAGTATCAAAAGTTGAATATAGAGTTCATTCAATATATAGAGGATACTAAACGACCTTCCATTTGATACTATTTTTATTAAACGAGTTAATGATTAAGTATAAAACGAGCGAAAGCGATTTTGATACCAAATCATTAACGAGTTTAATAAAAATCGTATTAAATGGAAGGAAGTTTAGTATCCTGTTTATTACTTGACCTCAGTAATCAAGCATTATTACCGAAAGTGTACTGAACGAAGCATTTCCGCGACTAAGCCGCCATTGAGACGTCGGTGCCAAGATTGTGACGTCACAACCACACAATATTATGACGTCATACGTGTAGCTGTATTACACTAGTTTAATATCGCCGTATAAATATTACACTGCGGTATCTTACACGGGCGAGTAATAAGTAGCAATATTATTGCAATACTTGAGCTCTATATCAAAATATATTGCAGTACAAGATTTGGTGCAATACTCAGCCCTAAAACAAACAAGTAAACAAGAATTCATTAGAAGATGAAATATTCAAAAGGTTCTCCATAATTTGATATATATACATCTAAAATAACACAACATTTACACTTCTTAGTCTCTCTCTTCTCTTGGAGTGTAATAGACTTTTAAAGTGAAGTCAAAATTCTTGATAACATACGATAGACAACCGCCGATGCCTAGTTGTAATAGGCCTGATGATCTAAACATGATATTCAAAATTACTGATTCTTATCAGTATGTGTTACTGTAGAGAAGTTGAAGAAGAGTATATGGGTTGCCATGGCCATTATAATGAGGGAGGTCAGAACAATGTATGAATTTGAATTGTGATAACAAACTTGTTATTCTGAAAATGAAGCTTTGTATGCAAATTGAAGAGAAGTTGTTCCAGATTTTGAAGACACGCCTGACAAGCCCATATTCAAAGTGAGACTGCGTTCACAATAGAGATGCATCGTTATCAACCTGGGTTCATAAGCCTGGCGTTTTCAGACTCTTGCCCTGCAACTAATTAGCCCAGGTTGATAATTATGTGCAGATGGGATGAGGATTTCGCTGGTGCAAGGTAACCTTCCTCAAACTCAATAGCAATAAACTGGAATATCCACACATTTATAAATCATTTAGGATAATACAATTCAACAATGCCCAATGCAGTAGCAAGGATTTTCACACCCGTTCACTTTTCATTGTTTTGTTTTTTTTACTGAGTGTGCACTCTTATTTATTAAGTTATCAAATCAACCAAAATGTTAACCTCAGTAACAATTTTCGACACTGTTGTGTTAAAATCATGTACTCATAATATATTTGCATAAACATTAATGTTCCCTTGAATTTCTTACCCACAAATATACCTCGATATGTCTGTCCTTTCAAGCAAAACTGATCGATTCCTCAAAGGCTGACGATAAGGCTATTAAAGCCGTGACGGGTACGCGGAGGGAAAAGATACACACTTGCACAAAATTTAACCTAGTAAAGCAGGATGAGTGTTAGCTTGTTATAGATTTATGTCAATGCATATTTAGGCAATTTAGAAGACATCATGAAGTTTTTGAAAAGGTACAAAAGGACTTCATGTTGATTATTGGCACAAAACTGGTAAAAACTGACAAAATTCCTAGCAAACATGTAGTCATCAAACAGTTTGCCTTTCCCACTTAACAATTGTCATTGGGAACCACAATATTGTTCTGACGATTAGTTTGTCCTTACCTAGACTTCAAAAAACAGTTTTAAAATCTATCCAAACCATAATATTGGAAATGTTAGTTGTATTCAAACCCTGCCTGCGTATCTTGACTTTAGCCTACACATGATGACCTCCGGGAATAGGGGGGTAGTCGTTTCAGTGTCACTGACAAAACACATTTCAACATGTATATTTTACATTAATATTATCAGTAAATCTCTAAACTTTAACAGTGACTTGGCTTTTATCCGATAAACTATATTTTTTTCGGAAGAATTAACATGTATACATCTCTTAGGTGCGTAGCTTTACCCGACAGCACTGTAGATCTACAGGGCAATAATCGTTCCCCAGAACCGTGCCAGCAGCAACCATCAGAACAACTTAGCAAGACAAGTTCTCTTAATTCATCACAAAACCCAAAAGAGTATTCAAGAGATGGAGAAAATGTAGTCCGACACTTTCAAAGGAGTGGTAAACAATGACAATGGGAGTTTCCAGAATTCTTTCACTTTCCAAACGAGATATTTTAACAAGAAAACTTTTTGTACGTAAAATGAACGTGAAATGATCAAATTACCTTCAGTGCCTAGTAGAAAGGATATAGATATAGTGTTCTTCTCCAATTTCTTAGGTTGACACATGAAAATCTATATTACCTTTCCAAAACAGCGGAAGACCAACAAACTTGAAGTCAAGGAACCATTTTTTGGTTTGTAAGGGGAGGGAACTCACCAGAAATGGTCATTCCAGTACCACAAAGATTTATCCCGCATTGCGTGGTCATTGTTCGACTTGTTTCTCCGTGTTTTATGAACAAATCCTACCCTCTAAAGGCAAAATATTTGTTCTTAATATTTCAAATTCGAAACTTAACCTAGCTCGATGAAATCTTCATTTAATCTTAATACGTCTTTGATTCAAATTAAACGATTTAAAAAAAAATTAAACTAGTTATAGTTGTGCAATAAGTTCAAAATTTTCCATATTCTCTGAAACCCGTTTTTTGCTTTGAAGACGGCGAATCAACAGCTCAAGATTGCGTCAATGAAGACGATGTTTCAGGTTTGTTTTTTTGTTTGTTTAGATGTGATATTTGTTTTTTGGAGCATTTTGTTGTTGTTGACTGTTTGAGTTTTGGTCTCTGTGCGTGTCTTGTTGATAAATAGGATGTTTAGTAAAACCTATCAAGATTATGCAAACACAATTTTTTTTTCAAATTCAAGAAATCGACCGTTTAATAATTTTTGTCAGTAGTTTTTATATGCTCCGTGAAGATTTCACTATAATGTAGGGTCTCTAAATCCATAATTTACTCGTCATCCATTAAAGTACCCAAAGAATTTTTAATGTAGGATTTATGTCAAAAGAAGTGTGCGGAGAAGATTCAATTTGTCTAGATTGACGGTTTTAACAGTATTATTTGCTTTTTCTTTATCTATTCGTGGTGAAAATTCAGCTGAAATGACATCCCGTGTTCTGTTGCGGGGTTATACATATATATATATATATGCCAAATGGTTATAATGATATACGGAACCGTAGATATTTAATTTTAAAAAAAAGCATTTAATGTTGGTTCAAATTATCATAGAGAAGACCAACGTAGCCTATGTCAAACTTTGTTGTTTTATTTTTTCAATGTGCCGACTGTTGTTGAAATGTATTTTCTAATGCACACTGATTAAGTATGGTCACATTAAAATTGTGTAGGTCATGATTTCGTTATAGCTGAAATCCAATGATGTAAGACGAACAGCGCGCGTCAAAAGTCAAAACGAAATTTAGTGAAACGTTCGAAGGCAGACTGTTCAAAGGCAAAACTATGGGTATTGGTAGTATTGGATAGGTCATATAACAAGTCTAGATGTAATTTGGAGATTGAGTTTAGCTTCTGGGCAATAATTAATGTATTTGGTCCATCATTAATTATTATTAGTAAAAATGTTAAGCATATGGGATGAAAATCAAATTATAGTTAACTTTAACTTAAATCATGCAGTAAAAATGATATTTTAAGGACGTATGAAAGCCAAGTATTTTTAAATACGAGATTATATGTGACTATCATGCTCATTGAACAACTGTAGTGACATTTGTCTCGATAAACATAAATTGAGACGCCCTTTTGTAACCAAATTGTCATGGGATTGTTCATCTCTCACCAACTGTCATGGGATTTTTCCTTTGTCACCAACTGTCATGGGATTGTTCCTTGGTCAAGAACTGTCATGGGATTGTTCCTTTGACACCTACTGTCATAGCAATGTTCCCCTGTCATCAACTGTCATGGGATTGTTCCTTTGACACCTACTGTCATGGGATTGTTCCCTCGTCACCAACTGTCATGGGATTGTTCCCTCGTCACCAACTGTTAAGGGATTGTTCCCTTGTCACCAACTGTCATGGGATTGTTCCCTTGTCACCAACTGTCATGGGATTGTTCCTTGGTCACGAACTGTCATGTGATTGTTCCTTTGTCACGAACTGTCACGGGAATATTGTCACCAACTGTCATGGGATTGTTCCTTGGTCAAGAACTGTCATGGGATTGTTCCTTTGACACCTACTGTCATGGGATTGTTCCTTTGTCATCAACTGTCATGTTATTGTTCCTTTGTCACCAACTGTCATGGGATTGTTCCTTTGTCACCTACTGTCATGGGATTGTTCTTTTGTCACCTACTGCCATTAGATGTCCCTTCCACGGATCACTCCATTGCCACCAGCTGTATTGGGACTATATTTTGGGCACCAACTATCATAGGAGGGTTCTATTGCAACCAACTGTCACAACTGTCCTTCACTAGATGACTAGTTTATTCAAACCTTCCACCATTTCCCTCACTTTTATGTGGTACTAGGATCAAGCTTTTTGCTGCAGATGTAGATAGTTTCTTCTGAAATCTTCTAACATTATCGCGTACGAAGGCCATGTACTCAAACCATTGATTTTGGCGGTAAACAGCAAGGCTTCAATTACACAGATATGGAGACAGGAGCTCGTTATGTTTTGCAGGATTAAGTTCACGGTCACTGAAATGTTCAATTGTTTTGTTTTTAACCTAATCAGGTTATGTTAAATCTTGTGTACACATCACTTGGCCACTGGAGTAAATAATCATATTACATGATTATTTGGTCCCTTTTACATCTTCCTCTCGAACACAAAATCCTGCAATGTTGAATTCCGATTTACGACTCCTCTGGATTCATAAGTTGTTGACAATCCTAATGATCTTATTCTTCTATAAAACGGAAACGCCTAAAATTACGAAATATTGTGTAAAAATTATTTTGATAATTGGCATTCTAAAATAATGATTTGGGGAGACGATGACCTCTAGAAAATGCCTCAGAGGCCGAGACTGAAACCTCAAAACCTTCTCTGATGATGAAAAGGCACAGAAAGATGTAATGTTGTGAAGATCCTTCTAGCAAGGCCAATGGTGATTATAAATTCTAGATTATGGCCCTAAGAAAAGCCTTAAGGGCTATGCCTATGTGCAACTATTCAAGAGCACATTTTCTAGGGGAATAAAATTATCCTTTAAAATTTTTTAAAAATAATATATATAAATAGTGCCTTTAAAGCCCTGAAAATCCTTTGTACCTGCCTCTTATGGCCAATGGAACAATGGCCTTAAAAAACATACATAATTGGACACTTTGTTCCATTCTGAGAGCTAAAGGGTTTAAAAGAGTCTGCTCTGGAAATCAAAGTTGCATGAAATCTTCTGTGAAAAGACTCTTAGCTGTTTCTTTGCCACCACTTGTTTAAATATTTTCTTTGCAAATCAGTGTCACTTTGCTTATAGTTCATCAGGTTTCACATGATGGCCGATCTTCAACCTTTTGCATTTTATACTTTTTGTCATGAAGAACTGGATCTACAGGACTGAAATCTTATGGAGTACATTTAAGACTCTATGCCTACAGGTCATTCCCTCAAAACTTCCATCTTCTCTGACAATTAGAAGCTCCAGAAAAGTTGCATACATGACCTTTGCTAATGATGATGTAATGACTATGGGTTATGGTAAGGGACTGGAAAAAAAGTGCTCTAGAAAGTTAAACTCCTTTCTAAAGGCATTTCAGCAAAATGTAGAACCCTGAACTAAAGTTCTGTAGTAGTTATCAGGAGTGAGTTGGTGAGGTGAGTTGGTGTTTAACGCCGCTTTCAAGATTATTTCACTTATATCGTGGCCGCTAATATTAGTGCAGGGAGAAAGCCCGCAACACCATTGTGGCTATGCATTGCAGTGAAACCTGCGAGCATCGGCTGGAACTAGCAAACCATGGGTGGTACTGCGCTGAATTTCAGTGTAGCATTGCACCCAAACCTGACTGTAGAACAGTGCTCTACTGCAGACAAAGTTGCCGAGCCCCTGGCAGGATTCGAACCAATTACCTCCTGATCCGAAGCCGAATGCGCTAAGAGTTATCGGGAGAGCTAGATTTAGTGGTCTTCTACTGAACTAAAAGCCATACAAATTCTAAATACTATGCACAGACTCCCTTGGAACATAAACTGTAGATTTGATAAATCTCTCGTAGCTGTTATTCGAAAATGTATGTTTTCATTATCTAATCTTGTAGATAATAATTAACCTAATGAGCTTCAAAGTAACTGGCCATCGTAATAGTGGCATACTTATCATCCAAACACTGCTTAAATAACTGAGTAGTTCAATGAGAAAAAAATCTTTAATATGGTACTCTTGTACAGTAAGCTATATTAGTTTGTAACAAGACACAAAATAGGCTGACCAACGTAGAAGACAAATATTTCAACCAAATGAATAAATAAGATGACATTCATGAATTTGTATGTTAAATTTGATTCAAATTAGTTGACCAAACAATGACTGATTATAAATATGCAAATGAATGCAGTAGTTAATGCTAACCTTACGCACAATTGATCGGAAGTTTAAAAAAGATTGAATTGGAGAACAATTGAACATTATTTACGTGAGAAGGTGTGCAATTAATTAATAGATAAAATTCCTCCCAGAAACCACTTTGCTCCTAAAAAAAAATTATTTACAGAAGACAAGCTAAAATTGTTAGTTTCAATAATAATAGTCTCATATTTAATAATTTCATAATAATAAACCTTTCATTTGAAAAAATTCCAAATATTAGTTATATATTATCAACAATGCAAGGGGTGTAAGAAAAGAAGTTGCTAGAAGGAAATGGATATAAATATCAAACTAAGTAATGTAATGTTGTGTTCCAGTTTATAAACATTTATTCTCAAGCAGAGATTTAAGAGGATTGCTGAGGCAAATAAAAGAGCACTTACTCTCAACCGTGGATCTATTATGTCAAGAAAAGCAACCCTGAGGGTAATTTGAAGTGCACTTAATCTAAAATGTGGCTCTCCACTGTTAATAAAGAAACACTGAGGGCAAGAAAAAGTGCCCTCAACTTGAAAACGTTGGTTCTAAACTTTCTTGGCAAGGTGTAACTCATGCGAGTCTTAACCATTGGATAATACAAGCCTTGCTGCATATTTTTCAACATTTCTGGGCCAACTCTTTAGCCTATTCCACCTGAACTTCATAAAGGTAGTACTTTCACAAATCTCTGGATGGTTTTCTATTGCTGATGAGGAACCTGCATTAAAACCACTAGCAGCAAGGCTTCGATTAGCCAGTGATCATGACTAGCAAGAGTTATGCCTTGCTGTAGAATTTGAAGAAAGCATTGCTGTGCGCCTATCAATGTGCACTTAAAGGTATTAGTTATTGAGAGCAAGAAAATGTTCAATAAATCTTAATGTTGGTCCTCCACATTCATGGAAAGCATCGCTCAGAGCAAATCAAAGTGTTCTCGACATAGTGGTTCTCCACTTCTGTCAAGGGGAGCATTGTTAAGGGCATTGCAATTAATCTCAAATGATTAGAAAGGGCATCATGGCCATTACAGATTGATGACTTAAGAAACAGGAGAAAGGAAAATAGAAATATCTTTGACAGAACTGATTTTTTTTTTCATTTGAAAATAACTAGAATTACAAATAAATCAATCTTTATTCTAGTAATAAGTAAATTCTATCATATTTGCAGATTTTATTATGCCTATTGAAAATCAACCTCTGTTCATAACGGAAAAATAAATCTTGAGAACAAGTACTCTGTGAGCAAACAGAAGGAACAATCACTACGAAGATCAAAAAGATGTTGTTCCCGTTCGTCACCTGAAATGTCCTCTATTTCAAAACTAACAGTGATCACTCTCTCTGAATGATTCGCTGCATTTCCTACAAGCTATACACATCTGATTTTGAGTCTGCTTCACTACAAGTGAAATGTTTCTCCAGTAAATCATTTTCAAAAGTTGTAAGTCCATTAGAAAGTCTAAACAACTTTTTTTTTTAATAAATACACACAAATGAGAAACACATTATGGCTGCGAAAAGTATGTATCTGTGTATCATTAGCAACAGCAAAGAGTGGCCGGCTGAACACACCATAAGCAGTTGAGTAAGCAATTGTAGAGTTGTAGAGTTGTACTTAATGTTAATGCCTTCTGGAGAGTTCCGTTTTAACTTTCTGGAAAAGGCTTTAAATTTTGTATCAGAAATATCTTTTTAAGTGATGCAAGAAAAAATAACTGGAGCATACATTTAAACGGACAAATATCTATCAGTTTTGGGGTCTTTTTTAATAAAGACAAAAAATACCCCCAAAGATCAACACATTCACTTGACAGATTTGCTGTTGCCGGAGAAACAATTCACTCATAAATTTTGCCAAACATTAAATTTGTCCACAATATATACCATAGTTATACCAAACCATTAAGATGTCCTTATCAACACTCCCTAGTTTACCGATTAGAAAACAATAAATACACTATCTAGTTGGAAGATGAGCCAAATAAATATAACCCCAACTTGCCTCTAGATGGAAGATAAGCCAAATAAATATAACCCCAACTTACCTCTAGAAACAGGTACTATAATGAAACTTTGTGCCCAAACATCAGGTCCCAGGGTCATGAAAAAATCTTAAGATTTTTTTTTGCTTAGCAAATTTTAGACTTAAGTCTATAAAAATTTGCTAAGCTAAGACTTTAGATAAGACTGGATCACGAAACTGTCTAAGTAAAATCTTAGCTAAGACTGAGACTAAGACAGTTACCATAGTGATTTTACATCAAGGAGGCGCTGACCGGCGGGGAACTTGATGAATGCCGACGAGTGCTGACAAAATGCTTCGGCCACTCGTCGGACACATCTACCTGCCGTGGACTTGCTTATGTGAAAAGCTTGACCAACAAGCAAATGGAAAGAGCCCGTCGCAACAAACTGGAGGAATACTAACACCTGTATCAATGGTGGCAGGGACATTGAACACTTCGTCTCATGGATAATTTGATCAGTGACGAGGTTAACCAACATACATATAGTTGGCCTCCGAAATCGGTACCGTTCAAAGAGTTCACTGTCTGAATACAGTTCTAGAGGATTTAACCTGTCCCGGAACGTCCTTTGAACTCTAGCTCGCCTCTTGTATTTTCTAATGCGTCTCAAAACGTTTACAACATCCGCCATTTTGGAATAAAACTGACTTAAGACTGGTAAGAAGCAGTCTTAGGATTTAAGACAAAAATTGATCTCAGTCTTAAGTTTTAAGATTAAAAAATGTACGTGATCCTCGATTTAAGACAATTTGTTTTCTTAAGATTAAATTTTCAGACTTAAGCAAATTTTAGACTTAAGTTTACTTCATGACCCCGGGGCCAGGTGTCTACCTCAAAAGTGCTGAATATGCAGAATCATTATTTCATTGGAAATTTCTTCAAATAACTATAAAATTAGAAACATCAACTGTGTTTAACCAGTGAGTCTTATTAAAAAAAATGTAAAAGTTATTACAAGGAGATAGTAACAAACTTCTATTAAGGTTTCATTACAGGAAGTATTTTATTATTTACATCAGACATTTCATCTTTTAAAACGCATGAGTTTTTTCCCTCAAAACTAGTTCCTGTCTACTTAGCTCTAAATGAATTTGGGTGACCTTTGTTGGAAACACTGTGCAGCAAAATAAAGACACAAACATTCACATACTATTATGTTCCAGTGAAGTAATTGGATTTATCGCATCTCATGTTACATGTCAATTATTTTAGACAAAGACTCAACACTGGTCCTTCATGAAGCATAGATTGTCAGATTAGCAAGAAAATTACAAGACAGAAAGTGGCACTGAGACGTCAATCCCTTGGTGACATCAGCATATCACTTTCATGTTAATCATCTTGATCAAGTCAGTCAAATAAGCAAGAGTGTCTGATTAACAAGTATGTTACTGTGAACATACAATTCTCCTGATAGAACAGGCAATTACTCTGGTATCTGATGTGCATGTTTATAACAAAGAATTGTTCTTGCTTTCCTAGTGTATGGCACTTCTAAATACCCTTCGAAGACTTTGTTAACACGAAAGGTGGGTTTTCAAAAGTTGTTGGCAAAATGAGTCTTATGGTAACATGAGTAATCAAATGCTGTTGTTTGTTGGGTGATATCAACCATAAAGTGACAAAAATAACTGATGCCACTTGCTGTTTGATGTCAACCAGACAATGACATAAGTACTTCAGTAAAATCATTAATTCAAAGGTGTCACATGAACAGTCTGACGTCATATATCTTGACATGACGTCACTTATTCCACAACCTTATTCACAGAGACGAGTTAGAGCACGACACCACAAAGAGACAAATACGCAACATTTAACAGTTAATTAATTATCATCTTCTATCACAGAAACCTGGCCATGTTGCCTTGGCTCCGACAACCGAATGCAACAACTGGAAGCACACGCTAACTTTTAGTATAGTCTACTATACAGCAAACTAGATTCATTAGCTTTAATACCTGGACCCTGTCTACCTCACACTCAACTCACACATTGGTCCATCTTCCCCCGCATGGCTTTAAGTTGCACCTGCCTCTATCACTGGCTGATCTAAACCTTGCTGCCAAAATTTTTGTTTTAAATGCAGTGCCCTTTTGGGCAAAAAGCTTTACTTCTAATAGGATTTCTCATTGGACTGGCAAAAAGTTCTCATAAGATTTCTCATTGGATTATCTAGATCCTTTGCTGCAGCCTGGATGACAAGCACAGAAACGTTTTGGAAATGCAGCAAGGCCTAACTTAGCAAGTAATTGGGGCTGAGGCAAGTATAGGACATGCATGGGAAGATGACATTGGTCAGGAAGATAGATATTTAGATACATAGTCACAGTGTACACTCATCATTCAACGCAGATTACAAGTCAAACACATGGGAGATAATGTTCAATGCAATAAGTTATGTAGATACTGTTCATGTTTTCAATTCACACTGTCATCACATGAATGATCTCTCACTCTTCACAGAAGTATACAAGGTTGACTTCGTGCATCACTTATTGACCATGTTGCCAAGTCTTGGAGCATTAGGAACATGAGTATTCTGAGACAGAAATTCTGTGTGGGTTCCCGTACCAGTCCTGTATCTCCACTGAGTCTACAACTGGGAACAGTTCTGAGCAAAAGTGTCAAAAAGAGATTTCATCATGCCCTCTCTCCGTCTAACATAGTTTGTTGCAGACGAATAACAGCACTGGAAGACCTCCCTTTCTACTAACACACTTTCTCAGCAATGCTGAAAGTTAAGTAAACTCTTCCTAGATTTGAGTCATCTTCAAAAAAACAATTGCTCTAAAAACACAACTCTTTGAAAGTGTGAATATCTTGCAAAGTTCCTCACTGAGTGAAGATCTTTACATACAATAAATTAAAATAAGGAGTTATAAGTTCACTGACAGGAGTGAACTCTTCCAGAAAGGGCGAGAACGCCTCTGAATGAAATATTCCATGGGATTTGAGTATTCCAAGGGAAGGGAGACTACTCTTTTAGCCTCTCCAGAATATCGATGTAGTGTCCAAGTTTCTCCCGCACTTGGTAGTGCTCTGCCAGTCCGATGATGCGTAGGTTGGAGCTGCAGAAGCAGTCCACGATCCGCAGAGCTTGGTAGGCTTTCACCGTATTCTTCAGTGTGTCCATAGAAGCACTCTCAGCTGCAACAGAAAACAGATGATACGTAAATAAATCAGAAAGATGACTTTGTCATGTGGTATCAGAGGAAGGTGACAAATCTGACCAGTACACTACAAACACAGATTGATTCGGCTGACCAGACAAGCCCTGTCCTCCTTCAAGAAGTATGGTTCAATACACACATTGTTCAATACGCATGGATTTTAGCAAACATAAATGTAAGAATTTCTCAGCAGAACCGTCAGAGGTAAGGCAGCCTGGCTAGTGTACTTGATTACTCAATAATCATGTGCAGACAAATTGTTAACAAGAGTACAAAATGAGTACAAAGATGATATTTGCAAATTTGACCTTCCTTAGTTACCAGTTTCCAGTTTTAAGAATGTTTTAGAGGGGGGGGGGCTACTTGTTGAGTTCTTTTTTAAGGATGATCATAAAAAATATTCAAACTTCAGTGTCTTTAAAACATTCTGAAATTAACTTTCCTTTGCAAATTCAGAGAAAAAAATTTTTATGTTGACACGAGCAAAATAGCTGTCATCTTTGAGGGAGAGTCAAGACCAAATGTAGAAACTTTGCAAGAGCGAACTACCTGCTCAAAAAATTTCAATCTTTGGGGTGCAGCAGTTCTTGAGGGGAAATAGAGTGTGAAAGCTTTACATAGGCTGGACTAAGGCCCATGAGCTACAACTATATTCACAGTGTTTAAGACAATCATTTTCAATCTTGATCGATACGCGTTTATTCTAACTCACCATAGATTGTGGAGTTATTTCTGACTCTCTCCTGGGCGTAGGAGAGGAGGTTCTTCATGAAGTCATCCTCTGAAATGTGTTAATGACATGAATTGAGTAAGCACAATAGTCAAGGAAACGACTACTTTCTTTATTGTTATATTCACTAATAGAATTCAAAATGATATACAGAGCAAATATCTATAGTAAGCAATAATAAGCCATTTGCAGTGTCGAGAGTTAATTTGTCGTTAAAGAAAAAGCAACACATGGGTCTGATGTATTGTTGGCCACATTAATTAGTAAGTCCAATGATTAACTGTTTAAGAGGCATTCTAAAAAATGCAGTAAAAGGGTAAAAGGGTTTAATATCCGAAAATAGCTTCCAAAATAGATATCCTTTTTGTCAGATCAATAGATATGTACAAGCTATGTCTACATTGTAGAAACTCAACAATCATTTTTTTGCATCATCAGTTAATGACATCAAAATCAATTGGTCTGAGTTAGAACACAGATTACGATGATACAACTGAACAAAAATAATCTCAGTAAGTAAAATATTTCCTACGTTAATAACCTTGTTTTGATATATTTGATGTCAGAAGGTGATTAGTGGAGATTCTTTTTGTACGTAATATACAAAAACATCTCTTATGTGGAAATGAAAGAGTTTATCAATATAAAATGTCTAGTTTCATCTTGTCTCTGTCTAGTCAAATGTCTTCTGGTTAAATGAAGCCCTCCCTGACCTGGCATCTGGACCTCGAGTGACCCAGAGATGTGGTAGGCAGTGACGAGGTAGGTCTCCAAGATCGGGGCCAGCATTCCATGGAAGAACTGGAGCTTGTCAAGGACCTCAGTCTGCTCCAGGTTCACCTGGTTGAAACACAAGGCTTGGTTACAATTATTAGCAACAGGGTTTGAAACAGGTGCCTTCCCAACAGCCAACAACTATTAATCTTTCTGTCTGTTGTGTCTTCCTTCAGAATCAGTAAGAAGTTGGTAAGATTATTATAAATGAAGCACAGATACCTTGCAAAACAATAAATTTTTCATTCCTTATGATGAGAAAATGATGTTGATCAATAGGGAAAATTATTAATGGCGAACTATCAGTACCTTGAGTGGTTTTTCCTCCCTGAAGCTATCTTCTGCATCCTCCTCCTCTTCCTCCCCCCAGGACAGCTGAGCCGAGAGTCTGTCCGCCCACTGGCGGTCGTACGTTGTGTACAGGTTGTCAAGCTGCAGCAAACAAGAACATAGGAAGACATCGTCATTTGTATTGTCTCAAGTCTGATAGAAACTGAGGGCAATAAACATCTGGGGTTGACTGCAAATGAAGTCGACAAAAAACAGAGCGTTATGCTCTGGGCATTTTGTTTATTCAAAGAATTATATCTTGGGTCCTTGGTTCTCTGCATTGTTATAATGGGGTAGAAAGTTAACATACTGAACATTTGGCGTCAAATGCTTTCCTGTGGTTTACGTGCCTGTTGATTACACATTTACTCATTGAATATAAATCGTTAACATGACAAACTGATTTGTTGTGGGTGAATATTGATTCATAATGAACATAAACATAAAAACAGAGAAGGGACATAATTCAGATAAGAGAAAAAACTTTTTTTCTTTGATTACAGGAGATTAAAATTGCTCATTTTATCAGTCATCATCTAAAGATCTATATCTATAGACCCTACACAGACATGTGGAAAGATAATATCTTTTAAGTTGACTTGAGCTTACCTCAGTTTCCTCCTGACCCAAAATCTCCATCGATACAAAATGTTCAACCGTCTCCATTAACACCTCTGTCAGGTTCACACATGGCTGCAACACATTATAGTAACACTTATCACAATTAACTGAGACAATGTGCTAGGGTTTTCAACAGTATTTCAGTTATTCAACATGTGGATGAAAATCATCCAAAAGAGTGGACAGATCAAGGAAAAAGGGATCAAAAAGGTGACATAAGAAGGTGATAGAAAGGCATACAGAGGGACAGACAGCAGGTTTTAGAATTAATCAAATTTTGGTCTGGCTTCTATATGTAGACCTGTCGAGCTTAGGAGAATGTAATATAGCATAACTCTCAGGGTCTCTGAAGCATCCCACCACCAAACCATGATAAGGTACTGAGTCAAGTGGTTGTAACACAATTCAGTGACGATGTATACTATGAAAGCTCGGGCTTGCATAACTCCCAGGGTATCTGAAGCACCCTAACACCAAACCACAACACCACGATAAGGTATTGAGTCAAGTGGTTGTATCACAGTCCAATGACAATATAAGAGATACACTCACGCTAGATTGAAGAAACAACCAGTGTGTTAATGATGGATTTCACTAAAGTCCACTAGACAAAAGCACTGTTCTTGTTTTGTTCACGGCTTAATTTTTCAACATGTCTTTGTGAACATGCCAATTATAATTCTTACTTCATAGCTGTGTTAAGAACCGGTATCAGAAAAGAATTTGCTATCAATCTCATTAAAATAAAATCTAACATTGCTACACTACGTTACGCAGATTATAGATCTGAATAGACTCCCTTACTCAAGCCGTCAGGTTAACTTTTGCTTCAGTTTGACCTAAAAATCTCATTGGCTTGCCGCAGATACCTTCAAGCAAACACAATGCGCGTCTTTTGGTGGCCTTCTAAGAGATTGCAAGTAAAAACTAAAGTAGAAGTTAAAACCCTTATAAATTTTTGATTTTACAGAGAACAAGTTGAAGTCATTTGCATACCATTTAACCCAGCAGATTTAGTTATAACATTTCAGTCTTTGATGAAACAAGGGTCAATATCATTAGCATATAGTGTGGAGCATGTAGATTTCATTTCAATGAGATTGATTTGCTCTATATTTGTCATAAAGATTTCCAGGTTAATGATTTCAGGAATTCAAAATTGATTGATCAATGACAACCGATAAACTATAAAAAATTCAAATAATTATTCTACACATGCACAAGTTTTCCTCCCACCCACCGGAGCAAAGATGAACTCTTCTTGGAGGAGTTTACACAACTCTTCTGCTATTGTCACCACCTGCTCCCTTGACACACGGATTGGTCCATTTTCTGAAGAGGTGGGCGACTTCAAGTTGAACTTGCCCACAAACATCAGGGCATTAGCTGTGAACAGAGTTGGTCATAATGCCCTTAATGAACTGAAATTGTAATCATCGCAAAAACGATGATAGAGTTATACATCATTGAACAAATCCAAACAAACATAAGTGCTGACTCTACGTTATTATTATTTTCAAACACAAAGGAGGTAGTTATGTTCTTATGAACAATCAAATACAAGGCATTTATGGTATACAAAGGCGCCAACTCTATTATTTCACAATTCAAAACAAAGGAAATTCCAAGAGAAAGCACCCCAGTTGCTATTCTTATTATTACAACCCTATTATTTGACAATTCAAAACAAGGTAAATTTGATACCAATTGACAGCACTCCAGTTGCATAGGAAACAAATAATACAAAATAACAAACAACTGTTCCTAAGACTTTATATTTGTTTACCAGGCTTTCAAAGTCAATAATAAATTGTCCCTACTTATCAAAGCTATGTAAATATATAGAGTATATTTTTGGTTTTTAGTGCGATATCCCTCATCTGTCATCAAGTGACGGGGGAAAAAGCTATATTTTCAAGAGTAGTTCAGGCACAAGGGTTCACCAGAGGGCGTTCAAGTGATATCATACAATTGTTGCATCATCACTTAACAAAGACGACAACTTCCCAATGATTGTAGAAGTGACATCATGCCATCTGACGTCAGTACAATTGTTGTCATCCCCTTTGTAATATTTTTAGTGTGATGAGAAAGTGATAAATTTAAGTGATGAGAAAAATTATCTCAAATTGAAAAAAGTAAGTCATTCACAACTAAGCATATTAAAAAGATTACTCACCAATGACAGCCTCCAGGAGAAAGGGAGAGATGCAGTTGTTCCCATAGTATGTCAACTCAAACACATTTGGAAGCGTCAGTGATGGGATCAGTCTAACTCCATCACCGTCATTCCTGAAGAGACATGGTTAACTTAGACAAGTTGGTTGGGTATATATTTCAAATAAGTGGTATTGTACTTATCTCCTTTTGACAAGGGACAGACCCAGTCGTGTCTCTGTTTATTGGCCCCAAGTTTGGTGAGGAGCGTAAACTACCACATCCTTGTCCAGTGACATAGAGAAGTTTCTTACTTGTGACAAGACAGATCTAGCTTTACCTTGGTCATGAACTACCTCCATGTGAGAAAAGACAAACATAGCTAGTGTCTCCCTGTAATGTACTTCCCTTGACTATTTATAAAGAGTCCTGGCCGTGTCTTTACATGAACACTTGCCTACTAAGACAATGACAGACCAAGCACTGACTGTGTAGTGAACTCGCCTCTTTGTGAGAGAGGACAAATGTTCCCTACTCGTATGTCACTATGTGCAGTGTACTCATTTCTTAATGCAATGGACCAACAGACCATAGAGTGTGTAGCGAATTATTTTCCTTGTGACAAAAAAACAGGATGAATTTTTCCTGTTTAGTGTACTGACTTCCTGCTTACGATAGCCAGACGGAGCAAGAACTGTCTAGTTTACTCACCTCCGGCTGATGAGAGACGGACCAAGCAGAGCCTCTGCATAGTGAACTACAGCGTCTGACTCTCCACAGAACGCCACGTCCCGGTTTCGCATCTTGAGCTCCTGTTTTAGCCACTCAAAACTCCTGACCAGCTCCTCTGGACTCCCTCCCTGTAAAAGTTAAATATTGTCTTCTATATTCTAGCTTGTACTAGAGATGTATCACTTCCTGTGACTATAGAATCTCGTCCTATATAATCTAGCTACCCTGTAGAGATAAGGTCCATTTAAAAGTAAAAGATGGTCCTCTGTACTCTCAGATTTACTAGTGAACTTAACATGTGGATCTTTTTAATTCAACCTTGCATATAGTCTCTAAGTATAACAAGACATCTACAGTAAAATGGTCTTTTACATTCTTCCAAAGTAGAAGACAACGTACAACACAAAGCTTGATGAGAAAAAAAAGCAACAAGTGAAAGACAACATACCTGACAACATAAAGAGGACGCTAACATGTTTTAAGTACATATCTGATTTTTTATTACAAAGAGAACAAGAACAATGTTGGAGACAGCGTACCTGACGAAACTTGATGAGAAAGAGGAAGGCGACCATGTTGGTGCAGGTGAGAGCTGCTGAGTGGACTGCAGCTACGGAAGTAATTAGCAGTCAATCAATCAATAGCATAACGAACACTTTTGCTACTTGATAGGGACAGAATATAATTGTCACTCTCATAAAAATCATTAGAAATGAAAATATAAATTATTGTTTCAAATACGGGTAACAACTTTGGCAGTCTTTTTGTCACTTGCAACTTTAGGCTCATTAATGGCTTTTCTTAGCCCAATAAGACAAGCAATTACATTAAGTGAAACTTAAGAAAATAAACATAAACTTTATCTCAGTATAAATAAAATATGTGAAATTGAAAAACAGCATAATGCGAAACTAACCTAGTCATTAAGAAACAACGGAAACACTAACAAACTTCTGATTGTAATATCAAGGGAAGCAACTCCAATGTTGGGTCGCCTCAGACTTTTGATAAATAATAATAGGTAGGATAGGGGCAGTGAAATATCAGGTTTGTACCAGCCTTATTAAATTTTGGCTGTTATTGAAGGCAAACATATATTTTCCAATATTTGCAAGGCTAAATGCCTTAATTCCAGGAATGTACAGACTTGGATGGCATTTCAAGCCAGATTTATGATTATTCTTGGCATTGTCAGTAAGTAAAGTAACCATTCCTATGACCATTATTCTGATCAACAGAGGTTTACAAACAACCGAGGCAGAGTTATATGTATTTTATAAATTCTTTCTAATATTTTTGTCAAGCAAATGATGACTTCATATAAGCTTTATAAATAACAGTGTTGGCATCTACACCAAAAGGTCAGTTTCAATAGAAAGGTAGAAAATACATAGGGTTTTTCCTCGTCCATCTATACAACTTCTTAACTCCACTTACAGAAATCACTGACAAAAGAAATCTTGAATAAGAACAACTCCATGTGTCTTATCGTCTTATACAATAATGAATTCATAGCAAGAATCTGCTGTATCAGGTTTATTCCAAAGCTGATTATTTGTATTCAGCACTACAAGAGTTTCAATATAACATTTAAGACAAATCAACAACTTCATAAAACTCATCATCTACTTGGCAGATCATATGTTTGAAAATTGTTGAAAGGTCTCTAAAGTAAAAAAAATTTAATTAAAGAAGTGGTATATTGTAAAAGTTTTGTACACTTTAACCATGAGAAATTCTAAAATGCCACTTTAACATATCCTAACAAGCATTTGACCAGCCCATCATTACTCTCTGAATCTACTGACTGTGTACAATATGCTGTCCCATGCTCTTCACAAGGCCGCGAGTGTTCTCCATCCCATCAAAGTGCAGACTGGCCCGGGACGAGCAGGACGTCATGGCCATGTTGAGGCTCGGATAAGAGGACTCGGGAGAACTCTCTCCAGATGAAGAGGCAGCCATTGGCGAAAGCGGACGATTCAACTGGGCGGGGTTACACTGAATATACTCCTGCAGACGCAACAGGTACTGATATATTATATAACATTTTGGATGACATTGTAGCACAAATTCTTTAACTTTTTTAGCTTGAGTTGGGATTTGACCCACACCCTAAGACTGGTAACCACAAGCACTGACAATACCGACAGCTTACCAAGTGCATTACCAGTTCTTCTATACATAAAAACATATATTGACACAGCTGACAACTGAGAAAAGTTATGGATATAGATCAACTATATTGGGTACGACTATGCATACTCTTTATGACAGATATAGACAATAACTTACGAGTGACGGGGAATGACAGATTATCTTTCCCGAGTTATATTAATTTCGTAATTCTCGAGCCTTGGCGAGAGAATTACACAATTAATATAACGAGGGAAAGATAATCCGTCATTCCCGTCACGAGTTGGTTATTGTTTATATTACCTATATGGTTTTTTTTTAATATTAAAACTCGAATATGATAGAAATAATCGTTCCTCTATAAAGGATGGGGGTTGCGAATTTCCAAATTTATACGCGTGTGCTGTGGTTTTGTTTGACACTTACCTACGCACGGCTAAATTGTAACTTGTGGAAAAGTATCAAAATAAAAGCTGAATGTAGTTGTTGTTGAACGTTTAATCCTGTTTTCATATCCGTCATTCAAACTAATTACATTTAACAGTTTTTGTTTTAATTTGAAGAGGTCAGCGACGCCCTATAGTAATACTACAAGACGGCAGAACTTGTGACGTAACTGATGACACTATGACGTCATAGCCGCTCGTGCCTATGACGTCATTACGATAGAATGGAACCAGGCGCTTCTTCTGCTCGACTGTTAGCTTAACGTGTTGAAGAACTAATTCAATAATCGCTTATATCTATGCTCTTGTGCAATGGGGCAGGCACATTTCACGTTGTTTGTGGCGGCACATCTGAGAAATGACGACTTGCAACTACATGGAATAAATAAACATTGTTAAAATATATTCTAAGGGTGAACAAATTACCAGTCGGGACAAGTTTGAAAGATGAATGAAATAGTCCCGGCACTACGTTCTTTTTTCATTGGTTTACAACAACCAATCAAATGCTAAGAAAATGTGTAACTCCCGTGTTACTTACAGGAAAAATATTACCCTGTGTCCATCTTCCCATATGGGTAATATAGTGATGTAAATAACGACAAAGTGTGCAAATGAACTGGGCTTGGTTATGACTATGTTTTGACTATGTACAACTTGAAACTAGACCTGTATATCTGGCCTTAGTGGCAAGATGATATATCTCGATTCTAGTTTTACTAGGCGAGACAATATATCATGGAATTATTGCCAAGGGACCTGCGAGACGATTATCATCACGATACAGTGGTTGCGATACAATACGTATCCTGATTCTCTACAGTTTATGAAAAACTCTAGATAGGACATAGAACAGTAATGTTAATCCTTAGATACCAAATTGTCATAGATATTAATTGAAGGGAAATCACAAAATTAGAGTGACTGTGAAATTACATATTAAATATCAGAAATATCATATAATTTCTCTTTCTTTTTCTGTTCTAATCACTATTATCTCTGAAATAGAAGAAAAACCTTTTTAGCTTTTATAGTTAGTTGTTTGAAACAAATTATATTAACAGTATCGGGATATATTGTCTCTTATGGCGATACATCGATGTATTGTGGACCCTCACGATATAAATATCCTGATATATTGTCTAAACATGTTTCGTATCGATGCACTCGTATTGCGTAGTAGACGATGCAAACATTGATACTATCGATGAATCGTTACACCACTACTTGAAACAGATGACAGGCATCAGGTTTGAATTAGAGTTTGGGTCATGGAGGTAAAGAAATATGGACGATTTGTTTTGTGCTTATGGACTGCTGCCTAAGTGTTTTGCTATCTGGAGAATGGTTGAAACTTTGCATACAGATAATTTCTTCCACTAATTTTTAATAAATTAATTTTCATTACAAGGTCAAATGTCAAATAATGAGAAGAAAGCAAACAGTACCTTCACTGAAAACGGCTGAGCGAAATCCATCCTCACACTGCCAAAGTTCTGGAAGAGGACACGTAGAATCCCCTTCCACGCTCCCAGGAAAGACTCTCTTACCTTTGGAAGCCCCTTAAACAAAGAAAGAGATACAATGTTACACTCATCTTTTTACCAAGAATACTATCTACAACTAATATCAGCTCTTATTTCAGTTACTACAATCCGTAAGGTTAAAATCATGTTTTAAAAGTCAACATGGAATGGAATTCAGCTAAGAAACAGACAAGTATGACAGGCATTCTAGAAGAAGGTTGTACTAATCTATACGCATCCTGTCTCAGGGTAAGACGTATAGCTGACGCTCCACTCTTCTTACCCTGGATGTAAACCCCAGTAGAAACTTCGCGCCGTGACCTATGATTCAGCCAATCAAATACTTTTATCGCGATGTTTGCGATTAAATTTCAGCCTACCAAAGAGAGCCTCTCAAACTGCGTTTGGCTTATGCTCTTCTGCTAAATGTCAACTTTAGCGATTCTGTTTAGTTTATTGCAGCAAATAATACATCTTTTTCTTGAAATGATATTCGCAATTCATTAAAATATTTGTAATAATATTCAGATGAATTAGTTTTGAGAGATTGGTTTGGTTTTTGAAGGGATGGGCGCCACCATGTGAAATTGCTGACTCGCCTTTCAAGCGCTGTCATTTGTTGACTATTTTTAGAAAGTTTGTAGGTCATAGGTCAGGGTGCAAGTTTCTACTGGGGTTTACACCCAGTGTAAGTTGAGTTGAGCGTCAGCTACACGTCTTACCCTAAGAAAGGATGATCTATACGGAAACAATGCAATTGTGAAAAAAATAGAAGTTGATTATCCATAGGATATCCTTGTCAAGTTTCAAGCAAAACCTGGACAAACAAAAATTGTTTAGTGTGAACACATTTTAATCCTTGCACCAGGAAAAGACTTGCAGTTAAACCCGCACTGGGTATGTTCATTTAAGAACTCCTTTTAATGATTAAAAGATATTTTCTTGCAATTGGAATCATGTGGTTTCATTTTTGTTAGATCACATTATTTCTACTAGAAATCTGCTTCAATGCCTTTAAAGTATTTTGAGAAAGAAAAGCGATAATGATTGAAAAGCAAATATGTATTGAATTGCTAGACACAATCTCATTAAAATCAAATCATTTATTTGTTCCCTTGTCTTATATTAGTTTTTACTTGTCATTTATCTATGATCTGACGGAGATTTGTGTCCACGTAAACTTTGGAGAGATAATAACCCCGAAATTGACAGCCAATCAGTTGAAAAGGTCGACCATTATTAGACCAATAAGTTAACAGCTCTCTCAGACACTTTGGTTTTTTGATGAATATGGCTATCCCTGAAATTTTCCTCTGTATCAAATAATATTTGCAAAGCATAAATATATTTGTACTTCTGTACACACATTTTGGTGTGTCGGGTACACCATGGTAAATCACTGTTTCTGCTCATGCAGATAAGCATTCATAGGCTGTAGGGCACTGCAATATTACAAACATACGGAAAACTTCCAAGTTACTTTCAGAAATTAGAAAGCTAGATAGTGATGAATAACTATATAATATCCTGTGGACACAGATTTCTACAGGATTCCATCAGATTATAGATGAGTGACAAGTGACAACCAAAAATATAAGTAGAGAGCAAATATATGATTTGATTATAATCAAATTGTGCAGAGAAGGACTTGAAACTCACACTGTAAATTAATCAAATCTTACTTTAAACAATTTATATGTCAATAATATCTATATCTTGAATCAAATGTAGCAATGCATATGTTAACATGATCAATATCTAATGAGGCATGAGTGTAGTATGCGTGAGCAGCATAGCAAACTATACATACCATTTGTTCTCTGAAGAAATTCCCATCCAGTAATCGTTCGTAGCTAATGCTGATTGGCACAATGTAGGCATCACTGATTAAACCTGAAAACAATGCAGATTTTTTTTAAAATGCCATTATTTAAGAGGATTGAGGGACTTCTTTGAGAGGCTTTTAGAAGTTTGTAGGATGATAGAAGATTTACAACTTCTTCTTCATCAATCCATCTTCTAAAATGCCCCTTTAGGAAGTTCTTTACTGCAATCATTCAACTTTTTCTCTATTCAGGATTCAGGATCTTTGCCAAGCTGAACTTTTAATATCACATTTCAAGAAAACTGGAAAAGAATAATTAATTAGTTAATTGTTACACTGTTATAACTTAGCACAGTGCCTCAAAACAGATTAGGTGTAGTTGTCATCATACAAATATGATACACAAATTTGTTGTTACGTTGCTTTCCCACTAGAAAACAGCTTGAGGGGTAATCTTAATTGATAGAAGAAATGAAACAAGTCTTTATGGAGCTAAAAGTTCTAGATGTGCTTGAAAGTGGCAAGGTCATTACTTAGCCGTCGAGTGTGTAATATCTATACAGAGGATATTTTATGAGTGTCCATGACATACTCTGTTTACGACACGAGTGCCTAAATATCAATATTTCCCGTGGGAGATTGAGGGATATACTGATATTTAGGCACAATTGTGAACACAGTCATGGACACAAATATGATTTTCTGCTTAGTACTAAAAACGTGAAATCAGAGAAAATAAAAAAATCAACCTCCAATCATAGGCAGTTGACTCAATGTCATAGGCGAACTGTGACGTCAAAGTATTGTTTATGATGTGAAATCTCAATGGAAAAGTGATATTTTGCCCTAAGGCATTGCATAAAAAATATTAAACCCCATATGATTGGCCTCGTAGGTAGTAAACAGTAATACTAACTGTAAACTAGTTTAATGCTGCAGTGTGTATGTTGTCAAAATATTTTGCAGTATTGACATCAAAATCTTAGTAGACTCATGGAAATCTTTCTGCCTACACACTGTCAGCAAACTCAACTGATTTTTCTGGGTGTATCATCAACAGATTTAAGATGATCATTTGAAATTTGCTTCTACAATATAAAGTAATTAACTTGTTAAATGATCATTAACTTATTTAAAGAAAAATATTTCAAATATCCTCTGTGTATTTCAATAAAGACTTGTCACATATTCTCTGCAGAAGAAAAATGATTAGACAAAAGCTAATGAGGGACAGGGAATGATACATTATCTTTCCCCAAGTTATATTAATTTCGTAATTCTTATGGCTCGGCTGCAGAGTGACTAACAGGAAAAATATTATCCGTATTCCCCTATGGGTGATATGAAGAGTTATTCTATAGGAGACTGGAACGCACCATCAACGCAGGACTCCACTACGATGGACAGGAGTCCCCCTTTGGGTGTCAAGGCCTTGCCTGATCTTGTTCTGCCTCCCTCGATGAAAAACTCGAACGCTTCTCCTCTCTTCAACAACTCTTGCATATACTGAGGAATATGAACAAGTTTCTTATTTGAAATAGATGCAAAACACCAGCAGTTACAGAAGTTTTTACTAAAGAAAATTTAGAATTATATGGCTTTATAGACACAAGTGTTCATTAACATGATAATGTAATAAGCTACTTAGGAAATGTCAGTAAAGATAATGTGATAATAACTGTTTCTAGATGGTTAAAATGTCATAACGACATTAAAATAAGGTCAAGATTGAGATAAAATCCCTGATCCTTATACAGTTAATTGTAACTAAGTATATCTCACTATGTACATGTACGTACTGTGTGAAGGACTGCTCTGTATATGTGGTCCTTCTTGCCCCCCTTGTCCAGCTTGCGGCGGATGTAGAAGCCTCCGAGGCCCCGCATCAGCATGCTGCAAGTAGATGGCCATAACAGCATTAGCTCCTTATTGAGCTCGGTACTAACCTTTTACCTAAGCATTTTTAGAAGGGTGCAACACCCTGCCCTTTATAACATGTGCCCTGCCATTTTTATGCCCTCCCTGCCCTTTTTGTTATCGGGTGCCTTGCCCTTTCTTTTTCCACAAATTCATTTCAAATTCTTCATAATGGTACAATTGTATTTTTTTTCAGTTGCAATTGAGTGATCTCATTACATGTAATGAGTAAATAAATGTTTATAAAAACTCATTTAACTTATCTATAATAGGTAAAAACAAATTTGATGTCTTCATGATATTTAATTATAAGATTCAAAGGATTTATCAAACACATTTGTCAATCGTTAGGAAAGAAAAGTGTTTTATTTGCAGAAAATTTTCAAATGATCCATACTTAAACATTAGTCTATATGCCCTGTTTTTGAAAATTACTTGTGCACTGGGCAACCAAAGTATGATGACTTTCATCAAATAAAATCAATGCCAAGTGCCAAGCATTAAAAAAACAACTTTAACCTCCTGATGTATTTTGGTTCTACCGCGACTTTGAATCTAATGCAACCCTTCCCGGTTATGAATTGGCACTCCATTAAATGAGTTCCTCCACCTCCAGTTCTCATTCAGAATCCTTGGCTAAACAGAACAAAACTTCTCTGAAGAAAAATAACAGCAAGTGTGATTCACACATTTCACTCACTTGAAGAAAGGGATGTCAAGGTTGTCCCCTGCCGCCACATATGGAGCTCGTATCCCATAGTTCCACAGAACAAATGTAACCAGGATGTAGTCAAGATGGCTGCGGTGAAGTGGGACGTAAATCACAGGGACACCTCTCTGAAAGTAGTATGGGAATAGATAATCTCATGTTTATTATAGACATTATTACATTAGACTGGTGCTAATGTAGATTAACAATGTATATATGCCTTTAAAAAAGTAATGATTTTTCAATGTCTTAACTTTGAACAAGAATACCATTCAAAGAAGTTTATCCTGAAGTCTTGGTATACATTTTCTACTAAAGCTAAAACAAGTCTGTCTGTCTTCTCCAAATATAATTTAAAGATAAAATATAATGGATGAACATTCATCTTTAGTTTCATATACAAGGGTTAATTCTTGCTCCTCCACCCACCTGGGCTGCCTGCTCCACCATCTTCAGCTGACCTCGGTGAACTTGAATAGTCCGCAGAAACTGACTCAAAAATGTCAGCAGGAACCAGCCAGTCAGCCTTGAAGAATATCAAAGTAATTTCAAATTCAAATTATTGTCTTAAAGGGCAGTTTGCATTCACAAATCATTTCTAAATATTCAGTATCAGTTGCTCAAAATATCAAAGTGGACATTTAAGCCTAGAACTGACGATTAGTTCATAAAAAGTCATACTAGTCAAGTTCGCTTGCTAATTTTGCCAAAACTCAACCTAGAATTCATTTTAAAAAGGAGCTAATGGACTGGAAACTCTATCCATACGGTCAGTGCTTGTATTAGATTTATTCAAGAAGTATCAGGACAGACAGAACCTACCTGATAAGCAGAGCAAATCACTTAGGATTCAGAAAATATGAATTGAGTGAACATGGCTTATGTAAGATTAATTCAAAGTTCAGTGCATCTCGGGATCAATGGACTCACCTGATGAGCCCGGCTGATATAGAGGCCTGCATCTTGCGGAGAATACGACGTGCAGTTTGCTTGTATACAGCTAGGGTGGGGGGTGGCTTCTTCGAGCCAGATTCTGATAGTGAACATGATAAATTGTTTATGTGTTAGACAAGTGGAAAATGGATCATTCTGGGTAGACATTTTGGGGTTTTTACTCAAAGAATCTTCCATTATACTTAGGATAAATCATTATTTCAAAATGCATGAGATATGTTATAAAAAGAATTTTTAAAATGGAAATTCAATCATATCCATTCAATGTGTAAACCACTAAATGGTCTTAATTGGTAATTTAATACCAAAAATAATTATGACTATTTTTACATTTATTATTATAATAAAATTATATAAATAAAGACCATATAAACATAAATTCATTATTGACAAGATGTAAATGTCAGGTGTATTGTTTGCAATAACCTGCAAAGCAGCAAATAAAATGTAAAAACTTTTTCCAATATGTATTTATATGTTTTTAAAAGTGTCTGCATAATGGCTATTTGTATAATGGGATATAATCTTCACCAAAACTGACCTTCTTCATTTAATAGATTCATGGCAGATAAAATTAAATAAGTCTTTTGTTTAAATATCATAAACCATATTCTAATGAGATATAGTAATTGGTCTCTATTTTCAAAAAGCATAAATTGAAATGAAGGATGGAGTTGATGCAAGGTTTGTATTACATGTTATCGTTTATGGGACAATCTATTTACACCGCCACACTTGAGGGTAATGGTTCAACCAAACATCAAGATATTGAACAAAATAACTCTCATAACAGAACAAATTTTAAAGAAATACAAATAGTTGATATCCATGATACATGATCAATGAGAAGAAACTGTTGAAGAGTAACCGAGGAGAAGTAATCTCATTAAAACCAGTTTAAACATAACATTGGCACTTTGCTGAGTGTAACTTGTACTACTTACAAATAATGCCAACATCTTCCGAGGCCCAATTCTGATTGGCTTAAATGATAGGTTAAATATGGTACTCATGGAGTACAGACAGACAGTAAGGTAAAGTATGAGATTTTACAAGATTTTAACAAGA
Organism: Phorcus lineatus; assembly: GCA_921293015.1. Classification (NCBI taxonomy): domain Eukaryota; kingdom Metazoa; phylum Mollusca; class Gastropoda; order Trochida; family Trochidae; genus Phorcus; species Phorcus lineatus. Next base: position 44,308,685 of record OV121088.1, read on the forward strand.
TCGGAATTGAACAGGCTGGCAGCTAATAAAACAACTACAAAGGCAAGCAGTTTGGAGGTTCTTACCTGCATGCTCTGTGGTGGCCTCCTGCAGTGTCTGCTGAACTGCCTCCAAAACTCTGGGAACAGAGGGAAAACAGGTAAAAATATGTATAGGTATGACGTCTCTTACCAAACGTATTCCAATTATTCAATCACCAAATAGTCAATGACTTGCCTCGGGCTTGATTTCAAACAGAGGTCTGTATCTCAGTACAATAATAGTATTTAAGTTTGTTATTTCCTGATATAGAACATGGTTAAATACTGATAAATATTTGATACTACACAAATCATGAGCATTAAAACTTCTGTTACTGCTTTCCACAAGATTTTGTTCCCTTTGTAGACAAATCTCCAAATGCCTTATTATTATATTATTATGATAATCATTATAACTTACAAACCAAATATCCCTCAAACCATCTTTCCTATAGATATTTCTAAAGTAGTGCAATGCTTTCTTAAGGTTTTGTACTACATGATTCACAAATCTGGATTGAATTTAGTGTCAATTCGAAATATTCAGAAAACTATGAAGATTATCCATCCTTTATGGGATAATTCATATCAATCTATGAACATAATGTGAACACTTTTACACAGGGTTACGGTATTCAACTCTTCATTACAGTCCAAACATGGACAAAAGAAACAGGAGCCAATACCAATTAGCTCTCACTTTCGAGCCTTTTATTCTTCACATATACCTTCCTCTTTCAGTGTGCAAAATACACATACCATCATGCAATGGCAATATATGAGTCTTAGGGGAACAAAATCTATACTGATTATCGATGTGGTAGTAAACAAGATTACGGATTACTAGAGCTATGAATCTAGATATATAATAATATTGACATTAAATTATTTATTTTGCCTTTAAGCAAGGTGCTTGTCAAAAACTAATCTTTCTTTTCATCAAAAAATCCTTGAAAATAGTGAATCGCACCATGTTTCGAATCAAATGGTATTGTGATGAGATATTTTGATCATATATGTTAAATGTCTGCATTGTCACACTAAGGTTAACCTTAGTGCCATGATTTCACTTTGCACTGAGGCTACCTTAGTGACTTAAGATAACCTCAGTGTTTTGGGAAACGGGAGCGAGGTAATCAGTGTCTGCTCTTTGATGATCTGTCTGCCGGTAGATGCCGGCCTACTCATGCGGCATTGACATTCAGTGTAAACATGGATGTCACGTCATTGATGAGGAGCCATTATTACTACATCTCTATATACAGGTACCAGCATATACTTTTTATGATTACACATGTGACATTTAAAAAAACTTTAAAATCTGGATAATAGTGCAAACAATCCTTTTTGCATAAAGAATATTGACAGTTTCATAAATGCAAAAATATGAACTATTGGATATCTCTTTGCATGCACTTCTCACTAGATTGCTGGGCTTCAATTCAATAACCATATCATGGTCGCAAGAAGTACAATTCAAGGATCAACAATATTGAAGAAAAAGTTACACTAACACATGAAAGAAAAGAATTATATAAGTGTGAAAATCGTATCACACACTGTTCTATTCCAGGTGGGGGCGAAAGTACCACTATGTTATTATCCTGATTGATTTGAACTTCAAGCAGCTTCTGAGCACTTCACAGTCTATGTAGGTCTTTCGTTCCAGTTTTTACACAACAATATAAACAGATGAGTGAACTCAGTACAATATGGATAAAGTGCCTTGTCATGGGCACAACACATTCCAAGAACCCAGTTACAAATGTTTGGTGTCTCAACTGCAATATTTTCTGTCTTTGGTCAAAAGGTCAGCATGGTAAACACTACTGACTACTGAATTGAGTATAACTTCTATCATTGCTGATGACTGATGAACCCTTGCATATAAGGTACAAAAAGCCTCACCTCTTGTTTGTGAGGACTGCCAGTGATACATCTGGGAACTTGCCCTGCGAGCGGCGTCTCAGACCGTACGATGTGTAGGGAAAACACCAAGAAAAGAAACCAGTCTCGCTATAAAAAAAAATAATAACAATATCATCATCCAAAACATTTTTGCCTTCACCGCTATCTTAAATATAATTTGGTCATCGTCATCACAATAATGCATCATCGTTATCACATCATATCATATTACTCTTGTCCAGTATTACATACAATGTGTGGAGATATTAACTTACGCCGAGTTCAAATTGACAAGACAATTATCATTTTTCACAACCCTGACAGTATCACTGCGAAATCATTGATACTTTCTGTACATCATGAATCATTATCAATGCAAAAACCACCCAATCGTTTACACAATAAATGTAAAAACTTAGTAGAGTTAACATTAGTTTCATTTCTCCACAACAGGCGTAACAAAATACCCTCCGATAGCTTTCAACCAATGCCCATGCTCCAATAGATTATTCAAGAGTTGCCATTGTTAAGGGATAACAAAATTGAAAACAAAAATACTCACAGTAACGTTTACTTAAAAACAAAACAAGATTTTTGAATGAATAGGATGTGTGATGACACACAGTTAAAATAAGTATGGCAGTGGATAGCAACCTCCTATGGTTGGAAATGAAAGTTTAAACTCTCCATTAGTTTCGCATATGGGCTTGAAGTCTGCCTAATGGCTTTGCACAAATCCCTTGTGCCAAACAATAATGGAGACTTTACGGACCACATCCTATATTTACAATCATGACATCTTACCATCAAAATAAGTCACCCTCAAAATATTGCCTGTAGCCAAACTCAAAATCATTATCTTCTCACATAACAAATATCACTGACTAACTATCCCACTTTAGTCAGCTGTAAATTAGTACCTCATAAGGATAAGCATTGTGAATAAAATTAATGAGCCAAATGGCTGCAAAAATTGTATGCACCAAAAGGAGTTGACGTTGAATTTTTTTAATTGAATAAAGGCGTTCCATGACTGAGAAATAAAGCAGCTTGGCTGGATATTTGCGCTGTATAAAATGAATATGAGTGAATGAAGACAAACAATCATCAAACCATCAACATATTTGGAGATGTACAATGATGAAGCTTACCCTGGTTCATTGCGGACATTAAATATGTTGCGGATTCCTGCCTCACAAATCCTATCGTTGAACAGATCTTTCTGTAAAATCACAACATCAAACATTAATATCCACTTAATTTAAAAGTTTAAAATAGATGTTAAAATATGTTTGGTCATTAGCCCATAAATTGTTTAAAATTGCAAAATATTGAACAACCTCCATCGTTTTTACATGGTTTACATGCATAATTCAAGCAGTAATAAAAGTAATTGAAGAAACAATCTTATAAATCTATTTCTAACTTATAGTAACTTCAAATCATGATGGTTATATTGTTCAGTACAACTTCCTGTAGCCCAATAAGAAGGTAGCACATTACATAGAATTCAAATACAAATAAGGAATCAATCCATTATGTATATTGTGACCTAGCTCTTTATCATGCTTTGAAAACCTGAATAAGACAGGTGTTTGAGAGACAGACCTTGCTGGTGGGGAGACAACTGCAGCACTGTCCCATCATGGGACGCTGGATCTTGAAATTTTCAGCTCTGAATGATGGCACTGATTTGAAGGCAGCGATAATGCTGGTGTTGTACTGAAAATATTGAAGGAAACATAAACCATAAGTGATGGATACTGGTGTTGTACTGAAAATATTGAAGGAAACATAAACCATAAGTGATGGATACTGGTGTTGTACTGAAAATATTGAAGGAAACATAAACCATAAGTGATGGATACTGGTGGTGTACTGAAAATATTGTAGGAAACATAAACCATAAGTGATGGATACTGGTGTTGTACTGAAAATATTGAAGGAAACATAAACCATAAGTGATGGATACTGGTGTTGTACTGAAAATATTGTAGGAAACATAAATCATAAGTGATGGATAGTGGTGTTGTACTGAACATATTGTAGGAAACATAAACCATAAGTGATGGATACTGGTGTTGTACTGAAAATATTGTAGGAAACATAAACCATAAGCGATGGATAGTGGTTGTGTAGTGAAAATATTGTAGGAAACATAAATCATAAGTGGTGGATAGTGGTGTTGTACTGAAAATATTGTAGGAAACATAAATCATAAGTGATGGATAGTGGTGTTGTACTGAAAATATTGTAGGAAACATAAATCATAAGTGATGGATAGTGGTGTTGTACTGAAAATATTGTAGGAAACATAAACCATAAGTGATGGATAGTGGTTGTTTAGTGAAAATATTGTAGGAAACATAAATCATAAGTGATGGATAGTGGTGTTGTACTGAAAATATTGAAGGAAACATAAATCATAAGTGATGTATACTGGTTGTGTTGTGAAAATATTGCAGGAAACAAATATTGTTAATGGATGCTTGTGTTGTAATAAAAGTAATTAAGACATCTAAACAGGAACTAACTGAAAGTACAAGTAGTGTTTCTACCTGTTCAAAGTAGGAGCACTTTGTACGGTGCCTCCTCTTTAGTGGACGCCCAGGGAGCGTGGCGGACATTTGATCAGATCTGTGTAGACTTCCCATCTTGCTTTCCTTCTCTGCAACATGATACAATGAGACTTCAACTTCTCAGGTCTAAGCAAGTCAATAACATATATTCATAGTGAAATACCAATCTGAAATACTGGAGAAATTATACTATTTACCTTTCAGAACTTTCAATATAACACAAATAATGAAATTCGAATAATGAAATTTACTACAACTGGAACCATCTGGAAATGGTTTCTTATCAAATTTGTTAAAATCGCTTAATTTGGAAAGATGTTGAGATATTATCTAAAATCAAAGATACAATGATACAAATGATGCTTCAAAATTTGGCAGCTTGAGCTATTACATCATTTACATAAATACTGTACTATCACCAAAAGATGGTTGATATGTCATGTTGATTGTAAGGGATGTATAAGCACTCCACAGCTGCATGAAAACAACATTTTTTCAATGAGATACCATTCTAATTAAGCTAATTCAATATTTCAAACAAAGAGTAAGTTGAGTAAACAACAGTTAATCAAAAACAAGTCAACCTTTAAAGAGCCACTCCATGAGTTGTTGAGTCATATGCCAAACTTAATCAATGGTGTCATTTGATCGCGAAGTATCGACTATTACCAAAAAGACACATCTTAAAGCTAACTGTTCTTTTACAGTGACAATATAACGGTAAAACGTTTCAATTATGATCGAAAACCGGACAGTGGCGCGCGTCAAATAGTCAAACGTAATTTTGGAGACTTATCTAACACAGCCAGGAGGGCAGTTAAGAGTTGATAGCGTTTGTTAGGTTAAATAACTAGTATCCATGTATATTGGACATGATATCTATACCTCTGTGTATTTATAAGGCCGTTTTTAGATTTTCATGGAAAACCAGTATTTGTCATATATATGTCTTTTGGACATGAAAAATTAAGATGTTTTGATTTTATATCACCACATATGACATTTAGGTTCGTATTAAAGGTAAATAAAATGTTATGAAAATCACGGAGTGGCTCTTTAATGGTAACTAATGGTATTTTCACAAGATCTAAATTTCTTGATAGATATTCAATAAAATATGGATTGATAACAACAAATATTTTGATCATGATATGGTTTAGTATAGCGTATTGTCACTGAACCATGCCGTTGCACCAATGCATCAGCGTATCATGACATACTTCTACTGTTACTAATTATTACACTCTACAATTACAAAAGTGGGTAAAAACAAAGTTTTTGTAAAGTTTGTGACAAATCATCAGTAATAACTAAAAAACATTCAAAGTCAATATTTTATATATACTTCTCTTTGCATGCTATGGTATGTATACATGCTGATTGTAATCACATCAGATTTTATACTCACTATCTCCATACTATTTTAAAAATCATTATAAAGGATAGTTGTGCCTAATCTCAATTTACCTTGTTGTTAAACAATCTAGTTAAAACTAAATGTAATGATCCGTCACTACATCTAGTGAATTACTGATTGAAGTCATGTTCAGCTGACCCTTGACAAATTTTGAACCGACCAATAAAATGAGGGCAGGAATTCAGCTTTCAACCAATCAAAGACAAACTTCTTTTGCATCTTGGATAATGTCACATGAAGACCTTTACCCTACGTTTGTCTATATTTATCCTTAAAAACTTATTTAGATTGTTTGACCTATGAATGAATAAACAACACACAACTATTGCATCAACAATACATGCATAGAGTTAGTGTTGTCATAATATTTTTAAAAACAATGAACTGCGACGTATACATCATTAACATTCAGATTTATTAATCCAGGAGCTCAAGAACAGTAAAACAATCGCATTGACCCGCAATTCAAAGCGCTAGGCCAGTTCCCTTTTGATTGGTTGATGATCGTGCCTGCATGACACGGAATAGACTGGTAATTCTCTAGATGAAGTAACAGACTTTGGGCGTATTCGATTTCAGCTAGTTTTAACTATAATGGTTGTTAAACTAAGCACATGGACTTCCCCCAGATTTAAGTTATATATTCTATGAGTATCCAATCATTAGACTCTAAATGATTTATGAAGTAAATTATAATGAACAAACATAATATTCTATTCTTTATAAGTGACGTTTCACCAAAGATATTATTGTAAGATTCAGATTTAGATCATAAATATCCCACTCTTGCTACTTAAATAATGTACTGCTTAAGTCTGGTTTTGATTGACTGGGAAACTTCTTAGAAGTCAAAGGTGAAGAACATACATACATATACATATATAATATGTATATTATAATATACATATATATATATTAATATATAATATGATATAATGATAACTTGCTTGTCATGATCTTTGACATTCTTTGTGCAAAAATATCAAGAGTGCTGTTAATTTCAAGGTACCCTATTTCCTCAAATTCAGGCTGGGTCTCAAACTGATGCCGTATCTAAGATAGACTGTTTGAAAAAATAGACGCCAAGTCTCGATTAGATGACGAGTGATTGTTGATTTTTCAGTAATCTAAGACACAAAAGCAAATCCCCTCTCCTTGGAAATAATATACAACATACTATCATATGTTCACGTCCAATTATGAATAAATATTCAAACAAAATCAATGTAAGTGAATTTGTCGTTTTTGCATGGGATTGGATGATTCGTCTTAAAAAAACTGTATAGAGGCCGGTCTCAAATAGATTCCAGGGCTGCAGGTGTCAGTGAACTGAGAAAAAAGATGTCGGGGTGTCTATTAGAGGAAATACCACATGTCATTGACAGACCTTTTTGTCTCTTTTATGTTTTGGAGAAACGAATGTAGTTATTATAGCCACTTAATTACAGCGGTGTCAGGTAAAGAAACGCACTCGCACAAAACTTATCCTAGTAAATCAGGTTGAGTGTAAGCTTCTCTAGGGTGCGTAGCTTTACCCGACAGCACTGTACATGCTTTTCTGACATGTACACTGCATAATCAAATAATTATAAAAAAAAGATATTAACAAGTGATCGGAAAAAACACCTTTGACAATGGGCCATTTCTTAAAGTCATTTTCAGAATTTTGAATGGGCCATTCCCCTTCGTAGCAATGGTAAAATTTCCAGTTTTAAATTAATGGGCCAATTTTTTATCCACTGTGCCAAATGGCCCATGGCCTCTACCTAGGTTTCCCAATACCTGTGTTAAATGAAATACACAGAGACTGCTGTCGATAATGTCAAGATTGCAATGTAACAGCTTGTCAAATTTAAATGGCTGTACATTTTGACAGCATAACGAATTCTTATAGAGCTCCTGTTCTTGCAACTTGCAATTCAGGGCCTGACGTTACACGAAGAGAAACTGACGGAAATGGAACACTTTCAAACATACAAACCTCTCATTTCATGTATCCAAATTCTTTTGTTTTAAATTTCTGCAAATGCTAAATCTTCGAGATATTCTTGGATGAGAAAATTATTTGTGAGGATAAAGGACTTGTAGTTACTCCATTTTGCCGATCGAATCGATAGTCGGTTATGCCTGCTGGTGCGATCACCAGCTTATCTGCATAAATAGATCGAATATTGGCCAGGAGGAGCACCCATCTGTACAAACAGTGTGACACAAGGATGTTGTCGGATCATCAGTGGAATGGATGCGGCGGCAGGGCGGGTTAACCCATCGAGCTGTTGGATGACATTGAGAGTAAACAACAACGCCAGTCTCTCAACTCGACTCAGAAGATCTCAGTTTCAGCTGTTGCACTGCCTGACTTGGGCACCTACATTATTTCTTTGTCCATCCATTTAAGTCTGTTGCGACATTTGTTAATCGAAAATGGCGAAAAGTAACTTCATGTGAAGGTATTATCCACTGTCGAGGGAATAAACACAAGAATTGCACCCGTCAAGTAGCACGTGTATTCATAATGTTGTCTGCTGATGATAATGTATTTACTAAACAGATGTTAGCTGACAAACGATTGGTTATTATGATTCTGCTAGCCAATCAAATTTAGTCTTACACAGCGTAAATGCAATTTGGCAGGTGCGAGAAAACCAGTCATCATATCCTTTGTAAAGAAAATCGAAAGGTCTTGCGAAGAAAGGGGGCCTGGGTTTTAATTTTTATAACGATATCGATATTTTAGAAGGTATCCATCCGAAACATTTCTTTTTAAATTGGGGTTCTTTTCTTTTCCCGTATTTGTTTCTGGGCCTATTTGCTTATCTTTTCTTTTGCGTTTGGCCTTTATTCTGACGATCTTTCAAAAGCTCCTCTTTCTAAAATCATGAACCATCAGTCTGGTTGTCATTTCAATCATAGGATTTGTGATAGCGAAGGATATGGAGCTTGCTGTCCTCCATAATTGTTTCCATCTTCGATTAGTGTTGCCTACATGTGATTACATATATATAGGATATATAGATTAACGTGGAAATATTTTAGTTTCGCAGAACAAATTATTTCCACTGTAGCCTACATAAAGTCTCATATAGGCCTACATTTATCTGTTTATTTAGAACTAAATAGAAATCTAACCTTAGCGTAGGCCTATGATTGAGTCGACATATATGTGATCGACTCGACTGATGAATGCATGCAGTTCATATTGTACATTTTTGGTGTAAATTGGATGTTGGAAATTTCTTCTATATGGTTAACCTTATATGATAAAGATAGCACAGAATGAGCTACATAGAGCCAATGCCTTTTTTCTAGAACAATATCCCAGCAGGCAATTTGACATTGCACGGTATTGACGTTTGGAGGAAGTCGTTTATCGACGTTGAATTAACGTTGCATTTATTATTGGATTCAAAATTTGCAATTACGTCGAAATACTTAGAGGATATTATATGAGTGTCCATGACATACTATGTTTACGACACGAGTGCTTAATATTGGTATTTCCCGAGCGAGAGCGAGGGACATACTGATACTAAACGCACTAGTGCACACCAATATTTCTTTAACACAACGAATGCACAGATATTGCATATCTCTCGATATTATTCAAGAACCTCACTCAAATAATCTACCTCGTAAGTTATTTAACGAATATTTACGTATTCAGATAGTAAGGTTGATTTTTAAAGACCGGAAGTAGTTAATGTTACGTTACAATAAATCCGCATGAACTACGATATCGGAAATATTAAGATTTTGCTTATAACCAAAAAAGCGGAAACGGCAGCCGCTTTGGTCAATCTAATAGCAATGCTAAAGCTGTGTTATTAAGTCGGTTTATTTACAACATTGCTTTCATAAAACATAATCCATTATTTGTTCTCAGTTCAGAGTTTAGGTAAATTAAACAGCTGCACATAATAAGTGTTCAGCCGCTTTCAAATGTCTTTAATTTATCCGTTTTGTGCAGAGCTAACCATAGATTTTTTTATGTCCAAGCCGACAGCGGCTGTCTAAATTTTTTCATTGTTGATTGCAGGTCAATTGTAAAGAATTTTAAGTATTTCATTGCATCGATAGAAAGCTTAAGTGATTGCATAAGTCCTCTTAAACCTTAAAATGGCCAATTTAAACCGTAAAAGCGTGCAATAGTGCCTTTAAGGCACGAGTGTCGTAAACATAGTATGTCATCGACACGAATATGATATTCTGTTTATTACCGAAGTCGAGAAATCAAATAAACTAATCAAAATCAACATGAAAGCATGGGCACAGGCGGAATTTGAACACAACGTCATAGGCGTGACGTGACGTCACAATGAAAAAGGGATATGCTGCCCTAGGGCATCGTATGAAAAATATGAACCCCAATATGATTGCCCTTGTAGGTAATAAATTAAAATCGTTCCAACGTATAAGCCCTTACACCGTTGGCTAAGTTACAATGCCTTTATTCTTTAACAGTGGTTCGAATTTATAAATACTTAAATATGTATGTTCAATATGGTGAAAGAGAATGTTTAATGAATGGTTGAGGTGGATCTACCAATTACTCTTGAACAAAGGGAATAAAGACTGTGTCAGATGTACATATCGTATAACTTTTATAAACTTCACCCTCAAGGTATAAGTTTCACCAGATCCAATAACTGGCTATCGAAAATGTGTTGTTTTAGTGTAGCCTCACATCGGAGTCAAGTCGGAACCTCTATGAATTTTCTATCTATGCAACCCTAACAACATACACACACAGTCACACACACAAACAATCATCTTAATCATATTTTGGCAGCCCAAATGCCATATATTTATGGTTGTGCAAGCTTGACCATTTTAAGTCTATCAGAAAAGTTATCCCGGGACTCATTAATATATAGATCCTTATATACATCTTGATTGATGAATTGAATTGTTGGTAAATAAGAACCGGGCTAATTCATTTGATAAAGGAAACACTGTACTTATAAGTGTATTGTTCAAGTGTATTGATTGTAACACATGTAGCTGCATGTTATTGACTATTGAAAATGAGAAATCAATGTTTTTATCAAACAGAATGAGGCTATCAGCTGTTCCATCACCTGAATAAGGAAAGAGTTCATAATTTACTAAATATAAACTATATTTCATATTGTATTAAATTTGCAGTCAACTTACCGCGACGTGGTAGAAATCCATCTTACTAAGTTTATCCACATTGGCACATATATGTTGTCGGTATCCGACTTGTAAGCATGCAAAGAGGTCCTTGAGACGTTCGCATTTAATGTAAAGACTCGTATGTAGAAAGTAAGGTATTACACGTGTATCTGGGTCCACAATACAAGTATTTATGTAGGTTTTATCAATGTACTTAGGTGCCTTACTACTGACTGATTACATATCTACATAAATATCTATACATGTATATCTACGTATAAACAGAAAACTTGACCGCTGTGATGCTTGCTACAAATATAGAGCTGAGATAGACAGATGCCACGTATGTTATCAATAGGGCACAATCACATAGGTCTTAGTCGAACTTGACAATCTGCATTTTGTTCAAAGGTAAAACCACACCTGAAGGTATAAAAATCAACATACGCTTCAGTTATTACAACGTTTATCGATTTCAGAACAGTCACAGATAAAGTACAAGATTCAACGTCCCGCACTATAATTGTTAAAAATGCGTGAATGTTATGCAGCGGTCACACGAGAAGCTGTACGGTTAGAAGAAATGAAAAAATTGTGTTAGTTATTCGCGCCACAATTTCATATCATACATAATGGATATAATTTCCCGTATGTATGTATGTATGTAAATGCATGTATTTCAAGTTTTATGAGTTAGTAAATTAATCGAAAAAGATAAATTATTTCATATTTCTAATGATGTACTACCTACAGATTCACAATATATCCGCTATAAATACTTTCAAAAGTCTTTGCATGGTCGCTCATCATTTTATTATTTGAACGATGGAATTCATGTGCTTGTGTCTTATGAAAATGATTAGGACTCAATTCGCCCACGTTTCGTTTTTTCCTTGTAGATGTGCAAAGGTTGATAGCGTATGGTAAAAAAACCCTATTTAAAATCAGCGAATTTTAGAACATATGTACGCATGTCTGTCCACAAACGAGCTCATCAGTCCATGGTACGAGTCATGAAAAGCGAACAGCATCTGCAGTACAGGCCACTGTGGATATATAAGATCTACATAGATTCAGTCTAATTAGCCTTTGCTTATATTTAATTGATAATTATTCCAAAAAACTCTCGCATGATTGAGTGTCTTTATAGAAATTAAACTTGTGTTCTTTGATTAAAGTTATATGAATGCTTTATCTCATTAACTCGGTACAGTCACAAGTTGGCTATGGAGGGCTTTTACATGGCCGATTGTTCAATGGTTTTCAGATTTAAAAGTTATTACTTTGTGTGATATTGAAAATTTGACAGTGGTAAAAGTTTCTCTTCAAGTGAAGTGTACAGTTGTACACGTACGGCACTGTTTATTCATGACATTTAGCCTACCTAATGATACCAAGAATAGAGAGTGCGTGAAACATGAAATCATCGGCAAAACGGCCTCGGTGTTCATGATTCACCCGTGTGTAGAATTGGTTGAACGCCTCTATCACAGTTAGTAACGTTTGGTTACACATTTCCCACTGTACCCGTTAGCCGACCTCGGTAACCCCTCAAAATCCGCGTCAAAAAGTTATCGTACGATTACAAGCGTCCAGTGTTCATCGTTGCCTTGTTGTCACGTAAGCTGGTGATAACTTGATAACACCGTGTTGACATTGGATAACTTGGGTACAACCAGACTTAAGTACAATCAATCCAGCTTAGAATGACAGAACATTGTAATATCAGATCTACTTGAAATACAATAAAGTGTCACTGTGTATAACACCCTGGCTGCTTTGCGCCGTCTATATTGCATTTCGATTTTCAATGACCTAATTTTCATGTGTCTAACCTTGCAAAATATATGTTATAAGTGTTGGAAATAATGTCACTCCTCAGAGATCGTTCCTAAATATCTTTTCAATGATTAAATGATAAAATATTTCTTTTAATGGTCAACACAACCCATTCCAAATGCAACTCAAAGAAGACATTCGTTATGCATCTTCTACCAGTATATAATCATGTTCGTGCGTGGAATGTAAATCCAGTGTGAAGTTATAGTTCGGAAAACAAATGTTAGTGGCGGATGAAGGGACCGAAATCTTTTCAGACAAAACGTTAAGATCAGTCGTTGAATGGATAATTTTTACACTACACAATTAAGGGGCAGGTATGTGTTATGCCAGAAAGGGGAATATGGGATCCATTATTTAAGTCGAGATTTTCTTTTTTCTTCAAATAAGTATAATTTGAACACAGTTTCGAAATATCTTGGTCAAAATAGATAACATTGGTTTACATTATGATATTACTTGCGGGTTTTTAAAATATGTGTTTTTTTCAATTTTATCAGATGAACATACAGTATTTGCATTTTGGACCCAGGTGTTGCAAATATCTCTGCAAAGTGGTTAGTTGTATTATTTAAGCATTATCTTTAATATATATGACAAGAACATGCCTTTTCTCGATCTTCTAAAACAAGGCGTAATTTGGATGAAAGATGATGATACGTCGATATTAAGTTAACACTATTTTTTGCATAATGTTTACATTAGATTTGAAAGTAATGAGACACTTAAGCAGTTGTAACATGTAACATCGCTGCAAAGAGTCAGCATCATTAATGCGAGAGTTACACGGAATGATTCATCAATTTCTTAACAGAACGAAAGCGTGCGTCTCTGTGGTACTTCCGGCTTTGCAGGACCTGTTTCTTTTGTCGGACACTTTCTTATAAAAAATTACAGCTTCTTGTAAATACATTTGGTAATGTAATAAGTTAACCAATATAGTACTAAAAGGTACCTCTACACGTTTTCAGCATTCTAGTGTATTTACACTTTTTTGTGTGGATATCCTCCATGGCCCACTTTCGAGGCACACCTCACCCCATTTTCATGTTTCTTTTATATCCTGCAAGTTTTCTATGCTTCACTTTTCAAAATCCGATTGGTTCATAAACTGAACAATTTGTATTCATTTATAAAAAGCTTTAGGCACATCGGAAATCCAACTCAGAAGAGCCTTCTCCACAAATTTTAACATTCATCTCATAATGATGTACAAGGTACGGGCAGGGGGGATTATCCGTATAGGGTCATCAGCGTTACTTTGAAAATTTGAAAACATTAAAAAAAATTATATTGTCAGGAACGTTGTCTTGAGATGGTAGCAATCCAACCATGAATTTTTCACTTAGCATTTTTGTTCAAAGAAGTATCTAGTTCTTATTCAAAGAATAGACACCATAAATCTTTAAGCAGAGGAAACCTGCTTAAATTTTATGGGATCTGAAGAACCATGGTTTCAGTGTTTGCTCTAAGTCTTTATAGCAAGGTTCACACTGATAGACAAGTTGCAAACCAGGTTTACAAATTTCCGGAAAAATAAACTGGTAGTGTCTTAAACATTTCAAGTGAATTGTCAACCCTCTTCAGCATTTTCTGGACAATTTTTCATTTGTAAACTTCCATTTTAACAGTTTGCACTTGCGGAACGATGTTGTTAGATGGTGTAAAGGCGATAGTCTCGAGAGTCAAATATCTCCCTAGACTATGTAGTGCATGATTTCTACTTGCAAATCACTTGTTCTCGAGTTGGAACTTCTCGGCTTGAAGTGTCTTCTTCTCACTGAGTTGTTTTAAAAACGTATGCTGCCAACTTCTTAATAGTAACATAGGTAAGAATGCTTTCTTGCATTTCCTTTGATAAACGAGGGGTGTCACGAATGTTTATTGTCTTTAAATGAACAAATGTCCGAAATCATACCATATTGTACATTCATGAAGGTGTAAATGGAACGAAAATCAGGACAAGCATACACTTCACTGTCTGGGATTTTTTTAGGTTTACCCTCACATTGTGTACCCAAGTGGACTGAACTCAATGTAGAGCTATAATCTGCGTTTAAAAATATTCAGTCCAAAGGATACTCCCGAAGATAAGTTACAAACATTAGATGATTCTGATCCATATGGTAGCTGTGACATACAGCGTTGTTCTGGGTTTACTAGGGTTAAGGAGATCGTCTTGCAATGGTGACCTATGCTTTACTTTTTGTGAAAACACTTATTATCACACACTTTGAAAGTTGACTTCAAAACCATGTTTCTTGTTTCATCAACAATAATAGGCCAATTTCTTCAGTTTGTTATAATGATTCTTAAGCACTTTACCAAAAATGTTTGTCTTTTTCACAGAATCTTCTAATAAGTATTCATTCTTTATAAAGTCATTTATAAAATGCTTTCGCGTAACATGTCATTACTAAAAAACAGAGATATTGGTTCTGTAGCTCATTATTCTATCTTTAATTTATTTTACAAATTGCCCAGAGTCACCATTTGGGTGCAACAAGACCACAGAATCTAAAAATGCTGATCCCCATGAATTTCAGAGTCTGTAAATCAGGTTCAAGCTTTCAAGACATTTTGCTTCTGGAGAAGAAGATGAAAATAGCTTATATAGGGTGAGGCCTATGTGACCATCTAAGGAGTCTATGCATAAGGTTTCATATTTCTAGGCCTTTTGCTTGGGGAGGAGAAGATGAAAATAATTATTAGGGCGTGGTCCCTATGGAATTAGGGCCACAGGGTCACAAAATCTATAAATTAAATCTAAAAAACCCTTTAGCAAAGGTGTTTTTTATAAACAAGGCTTTAGATGTTTTGGAAATAGTTCTCGGAAGAATACAAAAGTGAAAAGTTTATAGATGGATGGACTGGATGGACAGAGCTAAAACAGATAATTTCCATATCACACATAACTAAAGATGAGAAAGTAAATGAAAATGAAGTATGAATAATGGAAAAACATTTTGGTACTTAAAAGTTTATTGACAATGCCACCATCAGCTGATGTCAAGTTTAATGACACTCAATCCTTGTCCACAGACATACAGGTAAACCTCACACCTGGAATAGGAAACATACAGGTAGATTAACACACGTAATCATTTCTTAAAGATTAACCTAGAAATCAGTATTCAGAATCCAAACAGTCGATCATCCATTAGTAAGTTTCTATTATTGTTATAGAGATGCCATGCAGTGTTTTGGCTAACTTCACAAAAGGAATATTACTTGGACATGTGACAGAGCATCAGAGATGAAATTGACTTACCGACTGACAGTTAAACAAGCCATGTGAGAAGACAGTCTATTTAGAGTTACCTCCCTTTCTGGGATGTCCTGAGTTTGTCAAATACTGATACATATATATATGTATGTGAATTCAATGCAACCAAGGCCTGCTGCTTGATTGACTTGATGCTGTTTCTAAGTTTAAGTCAGAAATTACTGATTCTGTTCAGGGCTTCCACAGGTAAAAAAACAAAATGGACTCAAGTACTCAAGAGGTCAAATACAACTCAGACGCGATTACCTGAAAATTGTTATTTCGGCACAAGATGTCATGTAAATCTTTTCCAGCCAAGATATAATATACATTTATGATGAATTACATATGATCATATAAGATATAATTGGTCATGACATGTCTTGACATGGTCATGTTGATTATCTCACTGAAAAATCACGGACAAAAAGTCTAAAATGACTTTAAAAAAGTAATAGTGATCTCCTCTTTTCGAGTCCAAGAGGTCATGAAAATGGACTTGAATCCTGCTGGACCAGACTCCGGTTCGAGTACTCGAGTACCTGTAAAAGCCCTATTCTTTTTGGACTTTGACTGGAACACTATACATGTAGTCTATTGTAGGTGCTCTCAACATTCAAGTTAACTCACCCCTCCTTCCACACATCCATGCTGGAGATATCAGAGATATGTACATAGCGACAGCCCAGCATCTGAAGTAAGTCAAATTCAAACAATAAGATTTCTCTTCAATGATATTTCAAAGCTTTGTATTTTGATGAGCTGGATTTTGATTTGAACCTATGTCAAACTTTGTCTTTAATTCCTATATATGACACAAGATTCAATACAAAATTCTATTGTTTATAAACATAATATATATAAGCAATCCTCAAGGGAAGATGTCAATAGATTCTCAAGGTTATATACCTTGAATGGCTTCTGGTCAGTGTGAGGTATGTCCCAAACACAGAGCCGCTGGTCAATGGACGCACTAACCACACAGTCAGGAGATAGAACCCACACACCTGGAGAGAGGATAATATACATATTTTATGGGTGCTTCAAAAATAGATCATCTGCTACTTCCTATTGTGTTGGTATTCATCACTTTAAAGAGACATTCTGTCAGATGTTGGAGTCAAACTTGCTTAACATTTATAAATGCTGCCAAGTTTTGTTTGACATGGTGTTTGGATGGTCATACTTGTAGTACTTATGATTGAGGATAATATACCCTCCTCTTCACTTATAGGCTATAAGGCAGACAAGCACCTGCTCTATAGAAGTGACTTCCATGGGTCAAATTTAAACCAGGTAATTTAAGTTCTTTCAGTATCATAAGCAGAATTAATATGTACAACAGAACAAATGAACAACTATAGGCATTATGTTATCGGATAAACAGTTCTAAATGAATATAATCAAATTGCATAATGATTACAATTACAAATTCTGCTGACGTCTAGAGTAGCTGTCTAGTGAAAATAAATAACAAATGCTCAAGTTGAATCATAACTTTATAAAGTATCATAGGTAAGTAATTACAGATGACAATCTGTAGGATTAAAGATTTAAGCAAAGAAACGCAGTCACTCTGACAAAATGGTCTTGTCAGGCCTATGGCCTATTTGTGTACAGAAAGGGATATGAATATACTTTTTAAGCTAAGATTTTTTTCAATTTTTCGCTGAGATCTAAGCTGTGCATTCTGACCACGTACCGCAACTCACCAGTGATCTGAGCTGCATGTGCATTGATGTTCTTGATACATCTTTGGATCTGCACACAGCTCCCATCAGCTGTCTCCTGGACACAGATACTAGTCACACTCAGACAGTTGTCGTCTCCTCCACTGGCCACTAGGTGGCGCCCACCTGCAGTCAACCAATCAGGCATATTATTTTACATCAAAGTCTGCCCTGCATTCAATTACAAAATATTTAGGGGATTCATTGTTCCCATAACCAACTATGTGTTTCCAGACACAGGATACATAACGCACAAAAGAAGAGTTATAAGAAAATGACATACTGCACAAGTAGCCTAAATTCATAATATTTATCATAAAGACACTGTAGACGTTTTCTCAATAAAATGAAGGGACATCATGAAAAGAGAAACTGGTGTTACAAATCACAACGATTCCTTAAATGTACGTACCCAGTTTTGTTGAATTATGCATATCCATTTACCAAACTCAAATTATTCAAAGGTGATCTGATTAAAATGACCACATGTATATTGTGGGTGACTCTTTATTCTATGACAACAAAAATCAAAACTATAATCAGTCTAAGTAATGACCCTATGAAGAAAATGCTTTTAGCATATCCAATATAAAATATTTATCATAAAATTGTACAAATAAAATTATCAAGAAGAAATGTAAAACTGTATAGAATCCAACTCCATCTCAATTGGCTTTTTCAACAATCTCCAAATATCAGGAACTACCACGGTAGTTGCTCATGCAAGTTGCACGAAGGCATTATGAACTGTTTCCGAGTTCTCCTCCAGAAAGGAAAGTAGCTTTGTCCAAATCAAACATGATTTCAAGGAAACACAAACAAATCACATTTTCAGTTCTAGTAATATATAAAAAAAAAACTACTTCAGTAGGTGGGAAGTACAAATACAACTTGAAAAAAATTAGTGTTAATGAACAGATTTGAATTATGGACAGATGGGACGAGACAATGTCTATGTCACACATTATATACCAGTGGGATGATAAAAACAAGGGTTAATAAAACAACTTATCCTACCTCATGTAAGAATGCTGATCTCTGATTGGTCCACGTGACCCTAAACAAATATCCATATACACCGTCACCAAGGGATGATAAATCCCTTTTACCCCGCTACATGAGTAAAGCGTGCTTCCACGTCAATAAATCAAAGTCACGTGATCAGGTCATAGGTGTTGTTCATTTCTGTTTGTCTTTTTAATAATACATTAAGACATTCGGTAAGATAAATTCCTTATAACATTCCGTCAAGGGTGACATAGGGATATATTTTTCCCTTGAAAGGTTTTATGCAAAGTTCCGCTCGTTGCATAAAACCTTTCAAGGGAATAATATATCCCTATGTCAGCCTTGACGGCATGTTATAACTTACAATGTTAACAAAATGGAAATAAACTAATCTTATAGACTGAAAAAAGCTATGAGTGAAGCCATTTACAGGACAGCCTCCGCCTAGACCTACCTCCACAAGAGTAGCAGTGGATGCTGTTGAGTCCTGACTGATGAACTGTCACCATGGCAACTGGCTTAAAATCCATCTTCAATGTGGTGTCCAGTGTTTTAACAAAATGTCTTGTCGATTTGTTTTGTCTTTCCAATGTCTGCAGTTTTGTAACATTTTCAGCATACAAAAAGCAAAGTTGGCTGATGTCCCAGAATGCAATTTTCCCTTCAGATGCTCCCGAAATAATGATGACCTTTGAATTTGATATGATATGAGATACTTTGAGTACACAGTTGTCATGGTAACCAGACTGTTGTAACAGAGTCAGTGACTTGCTGTTTTCGTTGAAACCAAATATTCTGGGGAATAAACATGAAAAAAAAAAAAATTGCATTAAAGTTTTTACAACACATTTCAGTTAAAAATAGAAGGTAATTTCATCTCTTGTATAATCTACTGCTAATAGAAATTTGAATGAATATTTTCCTTTATTTTCAAATTATGTAATACATCTTTGAAGACTGGATCATAAGCCTTCAATAATAGGCCTAACATCTTAGGCCTTCAATAATAGGCTTAACATCATAGGCCTTCAATAACAGACCTTACATCATAGACCTTCAATAAGAGAACACACACCTGAGGTACGAGTCCGAGCAGGCGGCCGCCAGGATGTGAACAGTCCTTGAGTAGTCGCAGGACACGTCGCGAAGACACAGAGCAGTCAGACACATGACGCGGGTCTCGGGGTCAGACTGTACAGAGCCTCTCCTCGTCCTCTCTCCACACAGGAACATGCTCCCCAGGTGCTCATAGCTGCAGCTCACACCTGACATTAGGGAGAGCTTGCTGCTGATGTCCTCACCACCTCCTGACACTGGGGAGAAATAATTGCTCTCTGAATCCTTTTCACTGCAATGAGATCTATTTTCATGTGTTTGAACAAGATTTTTCTGATCAGAGAAAATGCTCTCGTCTTTTTGTCTGTCATCTGATACTTGGTCCTTTTTGTTGCATACTTGACTATTCTCGGATACATGTTTCTCCCTTTGGACATCACTGGCAGAAAAATGTTTGAGGGTCATACGCCATATCTGGATCTGTGCTCTTCCGCCTCCAGAAAACATGATCACACCTTGGGTTGGTTCTTGGAGACTTCCATCTCCTTGGTAACCATCTGGTTCATTTCCATGGTTACCATCTGCTGCCTGATTAACACTACCTCCTGACTGTGAGCGAGGTTGTGACAATGAACAGCTGACTGCGAGAGTCTTCACGGTGGACAGGTGCCCCTGTAAAGTGTGTTCCACCTTCAGGTCTGTCAGACCAGGACCGGCAGCTGGGAGGACTAAGGAGAAGACAGCTGAAAAGCTAGAGTGCAGCATATACTGTAGTTTCATATCAATCCAGAAACATGACCAGTAGTTTTGCAGCTATGCTGTTAACAACTGACAATCTCCCATTTCTATTTTGCAGCAGTTTTAGCAATAACTTGAATTTGGCTTGTTAAAAATGCTTCTGTTCAGAATTTTATTTTTTACCAATAGTGAGACTTTTCCTTTCACTTTGCTGTGTTTCAATAATAATGTACTATGATCGTTTAAAATTAATTTCTAACTTTTCAATTACCATTTTTGATAATTTTGAAACTACAAATCTGGGATTTGTCGTGGCATAAAATCTAGTCTAACTATACTGTTAATTTTCTTACAAGACTCTTGATAGGATTAGGACTTTTGCGCAGCAAAAAGGCAGTGGCTAAGTTGAACAAATCATTGTTCACCTTGTATGAAATAAGTAACTTCAATTAACAAAAATAGTTTACACATGAAAAAGAGAGATATTTATTTGCCTTTATTAAAATGTTTCTTAAATAAGAATTATTCTATTTCAGTTTTATTTAAGTTTTTGTGGCATCAAATTATATGTAAGTATGCATTTAATCTTGTATAGAGAGCAACTATATATCTAAAGGATACAATAGATGATGGAGAGCTGGACTGTAGTGTCTTCACTGCACGTAGCCACTAGGTGCTCCAGTTGACCTGGAAATACATATACATATCACATTCATACATTGTGTTTTGACAAAATAATACATCAAGTTACTTCAAGTTACTACATCAAGTTACTACAAAGTACTACAACATGTTACTACAAGGTAATAAGTACATCAAGTTACTACAAAATATTACATCAAGTTACTACAAGGTAATAAATATATCAAGTTACAAAAGCTTATACACCAAGCTACATCAAGGTATTAGATGAAGTTACAACAAGGTACAACATGAAGTTACTACAAGGTAATAAATACATCAAGTTACTACAAGGTATTACATCAAGTTACAAAAGGTAAAACATCAAGTTCTACAAGGTATTACATCAAGTTACTCCAAGGTGATACATCATAATGACTAAATGTAATATATCAAGTTAGTAAAAAATTAAACATCATGTTACTACAAATTAACAAAATGAATACATCAAGTTACCTTTTTATAAAGAACTCAATGTAACAAATATTAGTCAAGTAATTGAAATGGTTCACTATAAATGGGCTTTAAAACTCTTATCCATTACATGCACTCTTGAGGACATTCTTCATACCTTCACCACCTGTCTTCAACTCACCTGTGCTGTCCCTAAATGTAGTGAGGTGTTTTACATCACACAACTCGCGTCCATGGAGACTCTCCTGCAAATAATTGGGAACAGTAATGAACCACTCGTTAATTTCAAACTCAACCAATTAAAGAAGTCACCAATTCATTATTTCTGTTTAGCATGTACAGGTCAATACCACTACAAAAAAACACAAAAAACAAAACAAAACCTTGTAAAGGAAACATTCCTAGTTGAAGTTATTTTATTTGATTTACACACAAAAACAATGATACAACTCCCCACCTTCAGTATGATCTGGCGAGAACTGCATGTCGTGTCGCACACTAGGATGTGTTTGGTCTTGAGGTAGACGAACTTGGCACGACCGGCGTCAAGC
Organism: Phorcus lineatus; assembly: GCA_921293015.1. Taxonomy (NCBI): domain Eukaryota; kingdom Metazoa; phylum Mollusca; class Gastropoda; order Trochida; family Trochidae; genus Phorcus; species Phorcus lineatus. The sequence continues at coordinate 44,331,027 of OV121088.1, forward strand.
TGACAGTCCCATGTGCGGTGTCCGCCCCCACACTCCACACTCACGAGTTTGAGGTTCTCTCCCACACTCCAGAGTGCAAAGTGCGACTGAGGTCAGAACAGTGTTCAATCAGTGTTCCACGAAAATGAAGAATTTCACATCGGATAATGCTCAAATGTAAGCCTTCAAGTTCAAAATAATTTCAATTCAATATTGTATGATGTCTTCTTCAAGTTACATGAATGCTTTCTCTATGAAAATGTTTGTGTATGATTAGAAGTTTTGAAAAACTCACCGACTGGAATCCATAGATGAGGGTGTCTTCATCACTGACACGTACGCGATCCACCCAGTCCATCCCTTTCATCACCTTGCGGAAATATCATCTTTATCAACCCTCATCACCTTCCTAATATCATCTACATTAAACTTTTATCAGCTTGTGAAATATCAGCTTTATCAACCTTCATCACCTTGGATACAAATTCCATGTCATGAATTCATCATCTGTTGATTTATCATTTATCAACCTATCATCATCTTATGATATATCTTTAATATCAACCCAATATTAAATGGATGATGAGGAAGTATATAAATCAACCATATAAATTATCCAACTCAAACATTCACCACTTAGGTTTTGTCATCTTTGATTATAGTTTTTTCAAATTCTTTACTTATGTACCTTGTCATTGTCATTTGTACTAACCCTGTGTGTTGTCCTGAGGTGAAGTCCTGTCTCGGTGACCTCCCACTGTCTGTATCTCCCGTCTCGACCTGACGTGTACACTCTGTTGTCATGGTAACATACATCTGTCACGCCAGCCTTGCCGTGTATTTTCCCAAAGCTAGACATGGGTAGACAAGGCTCCTCCTGTGAGTCGAAAGTAAAACATCCATAACGTATCAAAACATTTTAATATTCATCTGACAACTTTGTATAAGATATTGCAATATAACACTGAAAAAGTAATAAAATCACAAATTAGTTCCATCTCAGCAACAAGATTGCAATTCTCATCATCCTTGCAATCCTCAGATATATGCCAGGTTCGCATTAAGGTTTTCAAGATCATACACTCCCATCAATGATGTCATATCAATTGACACAAATCATTATTTGACTAAAGGTAGTATACTCACAGAAGAATCATCAATGACATCATAGCAATGGACAGTCCCCCCTCGGTCCCCACACACCAACACACTCCTGGACTTTTCAACCTTCCCATTCAGGACACTGGGTGACGCCCCCTTCCTCAGACACAGGACACCGGCCGATGCCCACCTCTGTTTGCAGGCAGGAAGGAACAGTCTTGCTCTTGTCTTCAGACCTGGCATCGATAGTACCAGCTAGGGAAAAATATCAAAATGATATCCAACCGAATCCTCGCCAATAAAGATGAATAAAGTAAGACATGTTTATGGTTTCACATTGTTTAGTCATTAGCTGTTTTCAAATATTGTATCATGGAAATGTGAAATGAGTTGTATTGATCATGAAAATGTAAATCCTCACCAATTTTTAGACAAGAAAATACTTCCATTTATGCTTCAAAACAGTAGAGTTTGTTTGTTCAATGTACAAAGTTTTGTTATCAAACTTGAAGACAAGGGATGAAATAACTCAATAAAAATAACCCAACAAGAGTTTGAAGAGTGATCAGTGTGGTGTCAAAGGTGAGAGTCACCGAGTGAACTTGTAGACTGTCACCAAACTTGAAGACATTAGCTTCAATGTGTTTTAAAATATCAGGCTAACAAGAAACAGGATATACAGTCTGCAAGCATTATTAAAATCAGAAAATCAGAGTGCAGATGTAAATAAAAGATTTGAAGTTACAAGTATCAGATTCTGATAAGATACTTAGAAAGTTAGTTAACACACTCCGGGGAAAAGAAAAGTTATCTCCCTTCCCAAACTATAGATACCATTGTTTATCAGAAAAAATGCTAGAAATACTTTTGGCTCAACAGCTGTTACCTCATTTATCACAGTTACAAGATGTCCTGTCTAAATATAAAAAAATTATCTCTTTTTAACAAATATATACGTTTGTTCATAGATTTAACTACTGACCATGTCTCCTTCAGGTCCGGTCGTGAGCAAATGATCAGTGTCCACCCAGACGAGTCCAAACACCTTCCCCTCGTACAGCTTAGAAAACCCTGTCTCTTCGCAAGTGCCTGCAATTGCAACCATTTGTTAAGAATATGTGATTATTAATAACTTAATCATTGTGTTGCATTGTTTAAATGGGTCACTCACTTGTTTTAATTATGACATTTAGTCTAGGGTCTAGAACATTCTTGAGTACCTGACATAGGCCTTTAGTGCCTGGACATTTTCTAACTTAAAGGGGAACAACAACCCTATCCTTTCAGACCTAATTGACGAGCAGTTACGTAATTGCTTTAGCCGGGAAAGAGGTCATGTGACACGGACTGGGCGCCGGCCAGGTGCGGTTATTGTGACAGGGGAATCCCTTTTATGACACGCGATTGTTGATCGGCCGATTCATTTTCGTTCTTCTGTTTATAAACAATGTCGTGTGACACGATGCCTGTTTTCATATTATATTAATTTATTTTATTTATCTTATTTATATATTTCTTTATATCCCCCCCCCTCATTTTTCTATTCAAAATTCTTACCTATTTTTTACCATTTATAACTTTATCTCCCCTGGCTATGTTACTTAATTCTAAATTTATCCCTCGCTTCCCCCATTTTATTAATAAGTAACATAGCCACGTCGGCGAAATCACCTACAGGTGGAGGCAGACGTTAAACCCCTAAACAACAACAACATGATGCCTGCAGTCCAAAATGGCTAGCTTTTCTACTATCACATGTCGCTGTAACAACACCTGCAGTCGGTCGACTAAAATAGCCGTATATTGCCTTTTGCCGATAATTATTGAAAATAAGTAAATACAATAATTTTGACATTTAGGTGATGAAAATGCATTTATTTCGACATGACTTGAACTTTACGCAGGACACATGGTCCATTGGTTACTAATTATGCGACATAAACAATGTCGAAACATACTCTGTGTCACTTTAAAATTGTCTCACTAGTTATGAATAGATATTTAAATTCTTGTATTTCAGTAAGGTGCCTTACGCCCACATACAATCATATACAAATAAAACAGAATTAGAGAGGAAGTGAATTGACAATGTTTATTCAAGCTCGCCAACTGAAAACATGGGAGAGCGAGATTACAGTGACTGTTTAGACCAGACTTTCCAAGTACTATATAACTTCCTTGAAGTGTTATAAACAACATATGTGACCGATCTCTTACATAATATCCATATCATCATTTCCTGTTCCGAGGACAGCTGTGCTTTATTGCTCTATGCCTGGCTGGCTGCTTGATTAATTAGATAACTTCATTGTTGATTTAAGCTTTACCGTTCATGCATTCTAAAATGTCTGAGAAACTACGTGGAATAAGATATATCTATAACAAAATGTAAATTATGCGGTTTTGAATATGTTCAAGATGAATCCAACTCTATATTATATTTTCACTATCTTTTAAATGTCAAAAGCATGTGTTCATTTACTGTGAATTGGCGAAAAAAATCAAAACAAAGTAACTATTTGTAAATCCGGGATTAGGACGAGATAATTTTTATTGTCATTTACTAAAGAGTATCTATCATTAATTATGGCTCAGATTGTTGGTGCCCTTTTCTCTGTAAGACTGGTAAATACATGTACGTTAACAATCACTGCCAGGTATGTATACATCATTTTTCAAGTCATTCTTATTCTTATCCATTCGTAATCAGAAATCCCATATCGCAACTATCGAGACGCATGTCGTACGAGGTGAACCCATTGTCGATGACTATGAAATAATGAAAATATTAAATCAATTTTCGATTGTATCATCATGAGATTATACTTTAAAATTTTTCTGATGAACAGTCAACTCAAATGCGATTTTTTACACAGTACGTGTTGTAAGACATACTAAACCGGACCCGGAATAACAGTTTAAAACACCCTATCATCAAGGTAACCTTTTAGTTAAACTTTATAACTAGTGACCAGTACATCCTTCACATATTCATTTTTTTAATAATCATCAGTGAAATTTTCAAATTATGGCAAACGTGTCTTAACTTTCTGAAAAATGATTGTGTCTTTGTTAAATGTCAACTTGGTGTTCAATTGTGCTTGTAAAAAGTTGGATAATTTTATGAGAATTGTATCAATATTAAAAGTGCATTGACTTTACAGTTGTTTAATCAAGGTTCAATTTACTGCCAAATATAAAAAAACAAACCTCAAACCCCTATCTGCCATAGATAAGAAATTTCAAATAGTTAGGAATTGAGTCATAGTGACGAAAATCCAAAAAATATCCACACAAGTCAAAACCTAAAAAATATCGAAAGAAATATTGTGAAGTTTGTAGTGTCCAAGCTTACAAGTAAAATGTAAAACACTGCATAATACCTGAGGACCAGAATTTTTTTTTTATCTAATTTTGTAAAAGGTGAGGGAAATCTAATAAAACTAAAAAAGATATTACTTTACAAAGATTTATAATTTTTTTTCTCATATCTCATATCTCATATGGCAGTTCAGTTGTAGAACGATTTGTTTACAACGACATTCTCACACACGTATCCGGTTGGGTAATTCGCGCGACTGGGGAAACCGCACGAGTAGCTGCGCAGTAAAAACACCGCTGCGTAGAGGGCGCGCTGATTGAGATTTATGACTCTCGCGGGGCCTCGCTAATTAAACACTGGAAGTTAAAAATTAAGGTTGCAGACCCCCTCTAAACTACATAAGGGCTGTCTTACATTTTCTGTGCCATTGTTAATACCTTTTAACAAGCAGGATTCATCTATCAGCTTCTCCAGACTCCATTGACTAATTCATCTATAATCCTAATGCTGTGTTTATCAAGCACTTGTTGACTATACAAATGTCTCTAGGTAGCTTATTTATTGTGACTCATTTGATATGTCATTCCTAATTTGTATTAACTTGGTGTTGTGTATTCTTGGGCATGTTTGGTCCATTTTTGTAAAAGTTCATTAGGCAAGTAAAAGCACTGTTTCATACTGGTCTTATTTGATGTACACTTTCCATTGGAACAAAATCAAGAATGTCTGGTATTATGGTATTAACACTATTTAGATTGTGAATAGCACGTGCAAAACCATTTCATTAAGTCATTTGGTATGTTTGGAAGCTTAAATTGGGCAATATTTATATACTTTGTGTCATAAACTTCATAGCAAGAGGCAACATAGGAACACTTACTGACATTAAAGACTCTGACAATGCCTGTAATGTTGCCAATAGCAACAAATTTCCCATGTGGAGAGACGGCCATGACGGTGTACGATGAGAAGAGAGGATCATGGGAGATCTCAGTCCATGAGCCAGACAGCAGGCAGTGTTTTAATAGGCAGCTAGGAGAATTAAAAACAATAAATTTTGTTCCTCATTTGTTCATTCATTTATTCATTTCAAAAGAGTATTACTTCTGCTTAAATTGATGACATTTGTTTTTAGCTTTTAACCAAGAAGTCAAAGTTTTTTTTAGTCAATATATTGTAGTAGTTGAGAACCTTTTATAATATGTACAGTCATCATGACCATTTGACACTAGTTATGAATGTCTCCACAGAAATAAGGTCAATACCAAACAGTCCCCATGTAGCAAAGCTTGTCGTCACTAGGGAAGTGTCATCGATCACATAGCTTAAAATGAATGACAAATGTTTCTATGTTCGAACAGTTTGTCATCACCAATGCATTACTGTTACTAAACAATGTCCATGTGCACACACTTTGTCATCACAAGTGATATCAAATGTGACATCTATATCAAAAGTACTGGCATCACCAATACAGCGTCTTTATCATAAGTCACCACATACCCACAATTTGTCATCACCAGCACAGTGTTGAAATCAGACATGGCCACTGTTCTTGCGAAGTCTTCATCCTGTTATCAAATGTGCATGTTTTAGACATCATCTAGTATATCAAGCTGATCAAACTAAGTGTGATAACAGAATACACAAGGGTGAGATATATACTGTTCAACTTTTTACTTAATGACCATGAAATGTATTCTTAATATCATTGTTCAGAACATGTTTATTTTTGACCAGGACTCATGACTCACGTCTGATGAAAGATGCATTTCACTATTCAGAGAAAGTTTGCTGCCATTACAACTGAATAAACTCAAGAGGAGATCAAATGAAAATGTAGCTGAAGATAACAATAGGTCAAAATCAGTGATTATCTGGTCAGTAATGTGTATTTGAGCCTGACATCGTCTTTTTATGCTGCCAATGGGTAGCTGAATTTGCGGCTTGTGACGGTTTCATTCCTCAGTGAGTGCTCTTTTGAGTTCCTGTTTTGTGCTTTGTTCAACAATGCTTTTTGGAGAAGGTTCCATACATGTTCTATTGGAATAAGATCTGATGACGAGCATACCACTCCATCCACTCAATTGTTTTAATTGTTTCAATTGTGGCATTTCTGGTGTTGTGTTGCAGGGCTTGCAACAGAAGAAAACAGACATCATGTGGCGCTGTTGATCTTTCACGACCCACATCAAGTCATCTGGCAGCGGTACCATTAATTTGGAAATGTTTCTGAGCCCTGTTGACGACACTGTGGCTTACATCGAGTTCTTTATGACGTTTTGGATTCACCATTTCGGTTAAATGAAAGTTCAGATGTGTTGCAAACTTCTTTGGACACGTAGAAAAAGACATGAAATATCCTGACTGATTCAGACATCACTTAATGACTGTTTGAGACTTTCACACATGTCCATTCATATTTTCATATGTATATCAAAATTAACCGGTTTAAATTAAAAAAGATCATATAGTCCTTAGCAAAAGTTGAACAATATATTATTATATTATCTGAGATCATTAAAGTAACTGCCATTAGAATACTGGACCAATTAATATTTGATGTTACGATCATCAGCATAACGGCATCATAACAAGCAAGTTTACTGACAATGACTCACTCAGAGAAAGCTCCCTCCATTAAAGATGATGTAATAGGAGCTTTAATTGTTCATTATTTCATTGGATCAATGGAACTCTCACATGTAGGTCCTCACACTAACCTAGCATCATAATTTACATAAAGACTTGCCAGGGAGCCAATGAGTTATTGATAGGCACTAGTAGTTTTTAATAGGTCCCTTTTGTCATCATGAAATGACAGAGCTAGACCCATCACATCAGCTCAAGATATGAACTAGGACCTCCATTAGGTAGTCTGACACAGAAACAGCTCACATGAAGGTAACTTACCTGAGCTGTAGCGGGCAAGGCCAGTGTTCGGTGAAGCATGTCCCCCTGACTCCCTTCTTCTGCCAGTGTCCACAGCCTCACACTGCCGTCTCCCCCTCCTGTCACCTGTACAGGTAGCAAATTTCACAGCAAATTTGTACTGCTAACCAAGTTTGAATATATGATAATGCACCAACCGACACAGGTTGCCGATTCTTAGAAGCGGTTCTTCCTTTGTGTGCTTGATTACATAAAAATCTACAAATATTTAAACATTCAAACACATAAACATAGTTCTGCTACAGCATTTCATTATATAATCACACTTAAACATGTTTTGAAATGTATAAAAGACCCTTCATCATTCTAAGAACTGAAAAAAATTTCTTGTGATAATTCCTAAGGATCATAATCAGTTACAAACTCACTGCGTGATTTGAATGTCAATATACACCGCATGACATGTCTTTTGTCATTTGTAAAACCTCCTACAGATTTGCACGGGCCTTTCCTTGGATGTTTATAGTTGTGTCTCATCTTTTGAATAGTAATTTTAGTTCATTTCCTAAATTTGCAGTTATCAATTTCTCTCAATGCTCCACTAGATCTAAGCACACACCAGGTTTCGTAAAAAAAGAAATAATGAAAGTTTTTTTAGAAATGGCCAGTTGGCAAAAACAATTCAGAATTAAGGAATTGTTGAAAAACAAAGGAAGATGACACCACTATGTCTCCTGCAAAACTTGCTTGTGACATAGCTATCTTGTATCTTTCAAATTGACAATTACTAAATATTTTCCCAAAAATCTTTTCTTCCAGGTTTTCTTGAACTCACCACAAACTGTTCAGTTTTATCACAGGCCAGACTCCAGATACTCTTCCCCTGCAATGATGAACAAACACAGTCGAGCAGTCCAGTGGGAACTTTGTCCTCATGTACACCATGTATAAGAAATTTCTATATAGCTGCAAGTTACTTTACACAAAGAATCTCCTTTCCATAAGAAGAAGCAAGACTTACAGCAAACAAACGAACGAACCTTTTTAAATCACATAAATTAAAAATCTTTACACCCCTGAGGAACCAATAGCAAATACATTTTTGAGTCTGATCTCTCGCTTGTAGGGGTGAAAGGGTTTGAAGATTACAGTCAGGTTGATGATGAATACAATCAAACCTTATGACCCCTGAACTTGTGTAGAATCTTGCCGCTGTAGTCCCAGACGAGGCATGTTGCATCCTGACAGACAGACAGACAAAACATGAAAGAATGAAAGATTTACCACAAGATGAAGAAATACAGTATACTGAAATATTCTATAAGGTCTCTATTTCCTAAAAGCAGTGAAAATTGTAACCAAGAGCTTTTTCTGTGATCAATTGTGAACCACTTTGTATTTCATAATGTTTGTAAATGAATTATCAGTATTGAATGAATATATGAATATATGTGTTTGGCCCCGATGGCCTTTAAACTTAAGCAAGTATTGATTGACCTCTCCCAACTGACTGGCACTGTGTGCAAGTGGTTATTCTTTTTTATCATATACTTATCAAAGACATTGATTATTTTACATTGATTATAGACTTATGGGCACAGGATCTGTTTCTGTACCGTGCGAAATTTAGTATCAGCCAGCTCTACAGCCTTTGTGACTTTACAAAAAAGTCTTAATTTTCAGCACCAGACTGATATTTGGTTTCAGTTTACATAAACTGACCCAGAAGTTTTTGGTTTTGAATCTTTTACTTAAATATTGTCATGTATGGTAGCTAGGATACACCGTTTGTTTTATTAGAGCCTGGACAAGTTTCGACTTACCTCTCCGACACTGACCAGTACATTGTCTAGAAGCTCCACATCCCACACTCGTGCTGAGTGTCCATACAGGGTCAGCATTGGGGTGCTCTCAACTCTCAACCAATCAGAAACAGTCTTTCCACTGCCCGGGAAACTCAAGCTCCACAGTCGAATGGTTCGATCGTCAGACACTGATGCAATGATATGCTTTGATGGGAGATAGTCGATGGAGAATATCACTCCCTGTGAAAGGCAAACATTTCAACAATACATCAGAAGAGTAGAAAGATAAAAAGACAGTGTTTCTTCTGTCTAACCACAAGTGTTCCTACAGCTCATGGTCACTTATCTTACAGATTTGGAATTTTTTTATTTCTCAGTCCCTCTTCTAGTTCATTCCTAAGTTATCTAACAGTTTCAAATGTTTGCCAATTCATACCACGATATTTAATGCTTTTATCAGTCATTAGTGGAAATATATATAAAGATGTGCTGACAAAATTTTGCTGACTTCATGCAACTATGCAACACTGAATAACCAGCATTTTCTTGCTGTGGCAACAGGCTATATGGAACTGACTCATGCAAAATGACATAAATAAAGCTAGACAAACAACATGATCATATCATCTTGTGAGATAGAAACAGTTAAGCATTAACGGTAGTGAGGCAGGTGCTGCAAAATTCAGCCACAGGGGCAAAACTGGTAAAAATAATATTCAGTAACGTAAGAGTTAATATTTTTAATTCGTGGCTGAACCTCTCCCATATTTACTATAGAGGGTAAAATATCTGATTGTTCAACTTAATTTTCATTAATCCTAGCAAAACATGTCCAGATTAAAGCTAAATTTATTTCATCCACTTCGAGTAAGGAAATATATCTAAATAGCTTAACTATACTTTATACTATGGTTTAGAGCTTGTTTTAGTGATTAGTGATTTCCTTTTTTTGAGAACCCATTTTTCATATAAAAAGCCCACTGCAAAGCTATTAAAACATTGTCATATGAAATCATAATATACCTCATGTCCAACAAGAGTGTGTATTATGTCATGCTGTTTCTCGGAGTTAGTGTCGCCCCCTGGTGCCCAAAAAATGACCTGGTTGAAGACAGTACCCGCAACCAGCACTAGTCCAGACCATGTGGTGCCAATAAGAAGAGCGCAATAACTCTTTGGTCAAGGGATTTAACTCTGAACTTAGGTTATCAAATCTTTCGGAATTGGATAATAAGTATTAAACAATTATTGGTTTGTTTTCAAAATGCACGAGTTCCATTTTATATGGACATGATATGCATTAAAATTGTTTTATATTATGGAATAGCAGCAGGGTGATTAAGAAAAGCAAAATTTCTGGATAACAATTTGTCTAATGAGAGCATATGATTTGAGTTTGTATATATATGGTTGAATCAAACTATGTATAATTTCCTAATTTTTTCAAAATTAAGAATTACTATTGAGAAATATTGATTATGTTTTGCAACTATTGATTGCTGCAAGGTCTGGTCAATGAAATACTAAGAAACATGCTCTCATAACATAAATTGTCATCCAGAAATCTTTTCATGTACATACACATGTTACATACACATGTTACATACACATGTTACATACACATGGTACATACACATGTTACATACACATGGTACATACACATGGTACATGCACATGGCACATACACATGTTACATGCACATGTTACATACACATTGTACATACACTTGTTACATACACATGGTACATGCACATGGTACATGCACATGGTATGTATACACTTGGTACATACACATTGTACATACAGTTGTTACATACACATGGCACATACACATGGTACATACACATGGTACATGCACATGGTACATACACATTGTACATACAGTTGTTACATACAGATGGCACATACACATGGTACAAATGATTCATAACTTTGATTAATCTGTATACCTAAGGTCAAGTCCCAAAATGCAGTGTTTGAAATATCTGCCTGTCTGTCAACCAAAAGGACGGGGCCAATGCAATCTACAAAAATGGGTTGTTGTATCTACATTAAACTTAAAGTTAATATTAATAACTTAATAAGGGCAAGTCAAATTTTAAAAGAGGGAAAATTTTCAATTCATAATCCCTGTTTCTCGTCAAGACTAAAATGTATTTAATTCATGATAGACCACCAAACAAAACTGTGTTCCTAATAATGGCTTAAGGATACAGAATACAGTTTTCAACACAGCATACACGCCGTAGCAGGCAGGAAGTGGCGGGGTCCCAGAGCAACACGGCATTGTGGGACAGAGCCAGGGCAAGAGAGGAGAAGGAGCCGCTTTCACACTGCAACAAAAGGCACAACTATAATTATCTTCCTTTTAGATCATATTGCGTCCCTCTGGTACACTGAAAACTAGAAACTAGGAAACTGTTCAAAATAGAGTCAAACTAGGAATGTTTTTATCAAGCTCAGCTCTTATTACTCATCATGTTATCACTAGTGGGAATTTTGTACCTAAACGTTGCACTGAGGTGATAGCCAATCAAATCTTAAGATCAAATTTATTAATTCTGCCAATGAACCTCTGGAACAATGAAAACTTGAGAAATCACAACATAAAAATTGTTATCCAGAAGATATTGATGCTCTTACAAAATTCAGTTGAAAATGAAGGAATATGAAGAATGATTTTATCAAATTCAGCTCTCATTTATAATTTGTTTTATATTAGTAGGAACATGAATTATGTACCGAAGGTGAAGGGGGGAAAAAACACCCAGTTGATAGCCAATGAATTTCAAAAGTCAATTTTAAATCAAATAGAATATGGATTTAAGCTGTGTCATAATCCTTCAAACTAGAATACAACTGAAGCAATGTTACCTCTTTCAACCAGGCGACATCAAGGATCCAGTCCTCCACCTCAGATACATCGCAACAACACTCAACAGCAAGTCTGGAATAAAAAAATATATATATGCCTAAGAGAGAACTGTTGTTTTAGTTCCTCATCAGTCTCTCTTAATAGAGGTAGAACAAGTCATAAATTGTGATCTAACCTCTGTTTGAATACAATCACTCTTCCAGGAAAAAGTTCAAACACAATCATTCTGTGAAATTCCAACCATTAAAAACACTTTTTACAATGAAATTTTGCTTGTGTTACCTATGGCCTCAAGCCTCAAGGTGTGATGTAAACAGTCAAATAAATTCTGGTTTTCCCAAGGCATACAGAAATGAAGGAAACTTTCGAAAAGGCATCACTGATTGCATAATTTCTCTAATTCTCATTTTCAAACAGAGGTTAGTTCAGGATTTTTTAACTTACTTTGCTACCTCTCATTTGAGAGAAGGGGTCTTCATGAGTTTCTGCTAATGGACTAGGGTTGCTTCAACAGCAGATTTTAGTAACAAAAACCAAGAGACATTGGCACCAAGGGTACCAGTCAAATCGCCCCACCTTCAAATCGCCATAGCCCGATTAGTCAAATCGCCCCAGATTTGGTCAAATTGCCCCAGATTTGGTCAAATTGCCCCAGGGGGGTAGTCAAATTGCCCCAATGTGTTTTAAATTATTACTTATGCACAAGTTAAAATCTAACTTTCATGTTTTACCTGGTTATTGTCAATGTTGATATTATGTTTTCATATGTAGGTTATTTCGAACATATATTTCTATCAAATTTGTAAGATGAAACTCAGTTAGAGCAAGAGAAACATAAATAGGTATGTAAAGGATGAAAGAATGAAGGTTCGGATATATTGTTTAAAGTTTTATTTCTGTGCAAAATAAACATCACATCAGCTAAGACCCGTAAGAGAATAGCATAATTGGACAGAGTTTGCTTGAGGAATGAAAATAAAACATTACATTTTCCCAAAATATGTTATTACCTGGATATCAACATTACAACCTAATATGTATCCAAAAAGGTCATGTTTCTTTGGAACTAGTCATAGACCTTTACATAAATACAATGTACAAACAAAATCAGATAAAATCTTGAATAAAATCAAAGGGTCTTCTGCAGCAGTATGATCTACAGTTCATGGGGGCTTGCATTTTTTGTCCTCAGTGTTGATTGTCAGGATTTAGATACTTACCTTAAAGAGCCACTCCGTGATTTTCATAACATATTATTTACCTTTGATACAAACCTAAATGTCATATGTGGTGATATAATATCAAAACATCTTAAATTTTCATGTCCAAAAGAAATATATATGACAAATACTGGGTTTCCACGAAAATCTAAAAACAGCCTTAAATGCACAGAGGTGTAGATATCACTTCCAATATACATGGATACTAGTATATAACCTAACAAACACTATCAACTCCAAACTGCCCTCCTGGCTGTTTTAGATAAGTCTCCAAAATAACGTTTGACTATTTGACGCAGCCACTGTCCGGTTTGCGATCATAATTGCAAATTCTACCTTCATATTGTCACTGAAAAAAACAATAATCTTTAAAATGTGTTTTTTTGGTTAAAGTCGATACTTTGCGATAAAATTACACCATTGATTAAGTTTGGCATATAAGACTCCAACAACTCACGGAGTGGCTCTTTAACTCTAACTTATGATGCCTGTAATTTGCCAGGATTAGCTGTATGATTATGGGGCATGCTGCTGGGTGTGAAGTCTTCCCTTCTGTTTCACAGTAGCAGGGCATCGGATATATTCATCTCTTAACATGTTAAGTATATATTTTCCCTATGATCAATACTTTTTCTTAAATTGTAATAATACCCCCTTGCTATTGTATTTTACAAAATCTAAGACTAATTTTAGAAATGGGGCAATGATTGAGTTTTCCTCACTAGTTACAATAATACATTTTATATCTTTCGACTTACTGAGTGTCATCATTACAAATTTAAGAAAAATACAAGTTAGAAATAACCTTCATATGGTTTAAACATATTCTATTCATTTCAAAAGAAAAGTATTGGCAAACATGCTGAAAGCATATATTAATGCTGCTCTAATACAAATTATGTTTTGAAACCATCAAACATAGAATTCTAAACTTCATATGTTAATATGATATCAACATTGACAATAACTAGGTAAAACATGAAAATTAGATGTCAACTTGTGCATGATTAACAACTTAAAACACATTGGGGCAATTTGACTACCCCCCTGGGGCGATTTGACCAAAAATCTGGGGCAATTTGACCAATTTGGCTGGGGCGATTTGTAGGTGGGGCGATTTGACTGGTACCCGGCACCAAGAGCCAAGTGGAAGAAAACATTATGAAAACAGAATGTTGCATGATTTGATCACATGCTAGAACACAAAAGTTCTTCTATGATTAAATCTATGCATAATATTAATTTCCAATCAATTAAAGTAAAATTACAACTCAACAATGTTAAACATAACAGAACATTTACAGGTGGTAACAACACTCGTAAAAATATAGTATAAACAGTACAATACGAGAAACAGATCGACTCACTTCTTGTCATCAGTAATCAACAGCCTGATTACTCTGAAACTCTTCTCCCCGAATATGCAAAAGACATTATCATCAAATTCTGAAAATGAAGCATAAAGATCATGACCAGCTGAAATGTTTGAATAAGTTCTTCTTCAAACTGTTCAGCTAGGTCAAGGACACACAAGAGAACACAAAGAGGGTCAAACACGTACAATGGTCCTATAGTGCTAGGGGCAGCCTCAACCCATTGTTTTGACATTGAGTTAAGATCACCTTAAGCTAAGGAAGCTCTGTGCATGCAGGGCTTGATTTATTTGTTACTTGCACACATACGACCTAAATTTATGAGCAACCTTTTTATAGTTTAACTTGCACTTGAATCAACCTCAGAGAAATAAATATCCCAAATTCATGATAATGTATAGCTTGACAGTGCAAGGTAGCAAGAGTAGTATACATATGAAACTCATTTCTTCCAATTTAAATAAAACCCAGCAGTGCAACCAGATTTTGGTTAGTGGAACCAGGTTTTAAGCAAGGGGTGTAAACGGTGCAATTAGACTTCCATTTCTCAATTCAAGCTCTGGAATGCTTACCTCTCGTGCCAAAGCCATGAATACAAAACCAATTGGAACATCAAGCATGTTAACCTTGGGTCTTACAAAATGCTTTTGTACTGCACTTCATCTAAATTCTAGCATATCGACCGTTCTGTAAGCTGTTGATACATACATACATAAAAACACTTATATAGTGCTAAAACCAGAAAACTACCCTGAAGCGCTGCCATGAACACATGAAAGTGTCAGGTAGTCAATCAAATGCAATACTAAAAAAGTGTGTTCATATGTGAGCCTGAATCCAGGAAGTACCAGTCTGTTTGTTTGAAGAAAGAATTTTCAAATGTTTGATCAATACAATATTTATATTGCCAAATGTAACCTCTTACAAGGTAAATTTCACTAACAATATCACAACAGTTTCTTCAGATTTTAATGGTTATATTTTCAGCATGAAAAGAAGTCGACTGAATTTGAATAAGGTTACTGAAGAAAACAATTATCAGCGAAATGTGGAAAAAGAAACTACATACTTTTGCTGATTCCATGGATGTTCTGATAGGGTAAAACATTCTGACAGCACAGTGTCCTCCTCTTTTGTGAATCATAAACAGTCACATTACCCCCAACACCTGTGAACACAATCATGAAGGCTTAGATATACATGTTTACAGAATTTCTCTTTACTTATACGGCAGAGGCTTGTGGTGGCTTAAATTTGTACCCAAAACAACTCATACCGATATATGTACTGTTATAAACATACTCATAAAGTGACATCAGTAAGTATCACTCGTAATGTATTCATAAATGACCTACCTCCAATTTAAAAGTGGAATTACGTCTATGTCACCTTCTTAATTAGAGCTACGTTAATTTCATTGGTGAAAGGCCAGTTTTATGGCGTCATTGCAAGACGTTTGTGCCCAGAGTTTTAACAGCTTCGTTCAACATGCAGCCTGCCTTGTCATTGGTCCGTTTCGAAAACTCAACAAATGCACGTGTCGAAGTGAACATGTGCATTTGTTGTGTGAAATTTTTGTAGTCAAATGCTCTAAAATGACCAAAATTCAATGTCAAAATCTTGCCATATGTCAATACCCATAGCTGAATTCATAACCACAGGCGCCAGTCTCAATTTACAATATCATGTAAGTATATGTACAGAGTCTGGCGCCTGTGTTCATAACCAACTGACCTGCAATGACATAGTCGTCAAACGTAGCTAGAGCGGTGATTGGTCCTGTTTGAAGAATTCCGCTAAACTTCATTTCGTCATTTTCTTTATTAGACCTTTATTATTCTGACATTGTAAACATTCGTCCATAACCCATCAGAATTCTAAATTTCACACTATTCCTGATAAAACATAAAGAATACGCAAGCCACAAATTAATACATCTTGGCAAAAAGATATAAGGCGCTATGTAAAGGATTTAAAGCAAGCCAAAATATTACAAAATATTGGAGTAGTCTCCCCTTGGCTTAACCGGAAATGAAGTTAAAATGCGGAAAAGTCATGTTTAATTTCAGAAAATGTATTATTTCAAAGGTAGGATGAGAAACCTCTAATTATTTAAAAAAAATTAAATTAATTAATAAATAGTTGGCCAATAGTATATATTATATTGATTCTAAGAATCTTGCAATTTGAACCACATATCTTCTTGCGCAAATTTATCGACTGGTTTTCACGCACTGACGACCGTGTCAGACCAAGGACCTGTAATGGTCAGACTATACTTGATTCTACACAAAAGCCGACCATGTGACCTGTGTACACCGGCTCGGCAGGTTTTAAGTCGGTCAAGTCTACAAAAGCCGTCACTGCCAATGGGCATACGTAGCATACAGAAGAGGCACTCAGTCTCTGCCCAAAGAAGTAACGTGAGACATTCAAGAATAGGTTTCAAAATTTATTATGTTTATGGAGGTACCGTATTTCCTCGATTAAAACCCGGGTCTCGAATACAACCCGGCCTCGAATATAACCCGGGCATAGAACTATTAGGCCTTTTCTCTTTTGAAGTATCGGTATGACTAATCACTTGGACAAACTGCCAGGTCAATGATATTAACACCTAGAGCTGTTGTACAATTGTATCCGATTTGTTGTGTTCTCAATGTTAAAATAATCTTTTTATGATTTCCAGATGGAAAGTTTTGACATATAGAATGCCACTTTCTCACTCTTGCAATAGATTTTGTAATGCCATTTCAGGTCTGAAAAAATAGAACCCGGGCCTCGATTTAAACCCGGGGGGTAAGGGGAGCTGAGTGAAA
Organism: Phorcus lineatus; assembly: GCA_921293015.1. Taxonomy (NCBI): domain Eukaryota; kingdom Metazoa; phylum Mollusca; class Gastropoda; order Trochida; family Trochidae; genus Phorcus; species Phorcus lineatus. Next base: position 44,348,413 of record OV121088.1, read on the forward strand.
AAGAACCCTAGGGTTGTATTCGAGGAAATACGGTATCTGCAAACTGTGTAAATCCGCGTCAAATCCTTTTCAATTATTTCAGATTATGGACTAAAATTTAAGTTCATAAGGTGCATTTAATGCATTAGCCTATATTTCAAAAATCACCCGAGTTACAATTAAATCATGATATTTCATGTAAAATATTATGGTGTGGAATTCATAATTTAAAAAAAAATTAAAATCAACACTTTCTGCACACAACTGCGGCGGACACCGCGTCACAGATATCCCGTTTTGTTTCAAGAGGGAAAGGGCAGTGTCGAAATTTACGATAACTTGCGACTGGTAGAACTAGAAGTCTATTCAGTTATAGTGAATCATTTGTGTGAATGTCGTTGAATTTACACTCTAAACAAAGACTTGCAAAAGTCTTATAGGCGCAATTGGGATGTTCATGCAGCATTAGAGCAACAAACAATTGATGCATATTATATATTAATTTCCAAATACAAATGAAAAAGGGCACATTGACATATTTTCTTTATGGAAATTTGTTATCAAGTTCGTTAGTTTTTTGGTATTCAGATATTCACAATAAAAAATTATAAATGGTAATATGATTATTTTGAGATTTTTGAGCAGCATTTACTAGTGCGCGGTAGTGGAGATATTGAATTGTTTTTCTTGATCCAAAACTGACTGATCACTCATTTGAGAAACAATTGGTTAACAATAGAGGGGGTGCTTTATGCAATCTTAGTTTAATGTCTACATTTATTGTTGTTTGACTTACAGATTTAGTCCATGCAAAACGGTATCCGTGGGTTTTATTACGTTATGGTTCCTTAAAGACTTATCCCAATTAATGTGAATCAATCGTCTAAAATGTGACTTCCTCATATGTTATACTTTTCAGTCACGAAGAAAAGTGTTAATGGGAAGTTGTTGTTATTTTTACAAAATATGTATTCTAAAAATAAAGACTCCGCTAGACTATCTGGCGCTTCGAAAACAGAGTATCTTGATTGCTTAAGTGGAGTTAGGCAATGATGTGTCCTCAGTCCTTTGTTATTTCTAATGTTATCTCAGAATTTCAATCTATGTTAGAAGCTTCTAAGGTCAGAGGTATATTTATTGGTGATGAATAGTTATAATTGCGTATTTTTGATAAAAGAGTAGTTGCCCTACAGAGGAAGATCGACATCTTATGTAAATTTAGTAATTCATCGGGGTTACAAGTTGATATGGATAAAACCAAGATCTTAGTGTTTAGAAATGGTGATTATGAAAAATGGTATTTTGATGGTGTAACATTAAGAACAGCAACATATTAAGATTATGTTTGTATCATGTTTTCTACAATGTTATTTAGGAATGTTTGTACTAAGACGCTAGTTGCAAAAGCAAGGAAAGTGTTATTAGTTATTAAACAATTACAGTATATATTTAAGCATGTTCCTGTAAATGTATTATTTAAACTTTTATTTTAAAATCAAACCAATTTTGTTGTACGGAGCAGAAGTACAGGGCTATCAAGAAAGAAATGTCGTTGATAAATTTCATAATAATTTCTGTAAATTTGTTCTAGGTATTGGTAAGCATGCAATCTCATTGAAATCAGCCGAAACTAATCGCTCGTACCTCGCAACAAGAAACGTAACGGGGTGCGAGCGATTCAATGAGATTGGGTAAGCATGTGTAACATAATGCAGAGTTATTTGAATGTGTATGAATGGCGATTAATATCTTAATTCTGTAAAAATAATCACATTTTGGTGTAAATTGCTTAGAATGTCTGATGATCGTTACCGTAAACAAAGTTATAATTACATGCTAAAATTAAATTTTGTTGGTAGGATCACCTGGGTTTCAGGCCTACGTACACTTCTAAATGAACATGGATTTGGTTACGTACGGCTTGTCTATGACATTTGCAATGTATCATTTGTTTTGTCATCATTTAAGCAGAGGTCAATTGAGTGCTCGAAACAAAATATTATTAGCAATATAATGACCTCTTTGATAGGCATTCTAGAAGTTGGTGAAACGAAGGATAAAAACTATTTTTTATGGATAAACAACTTCTCCACTCTGTTGAAGCGACGTTTCGACATAGATTCTAATGTCGTTGTCAAGCAAGCAATATAAGGAATTAGTCAAGTCTTACACCTTTCAAAAGTATTGTTTATCTTTTCCCATTGATGTTGGCATTTTGAAAATTATTAGATATTCATGCCTCCAAAGATTCCATGCAGTACCGTTAAGATGTAATATTAGATGGAAAGAAACTGTCAGCTCTGATACTATTTGTAAGATGTGCAATAGCGGTAATAATGAAAATGAAGTCCACTTCCTATTTAAATGTACGAGGGGATATAAAAAAGTTTCAATTATCACAAAGAATGTACTGGTTAATACGGACCATTTGGTCACTGTAGCTTAAAGGCACTAGTGCACGCTTTTACGGTTTAAATTGGCTATTTCAAGGTTTAAGAGGACTTAATTATGCATTCACTTAAGCTTTCTATCGATGCAATGAAATATTTAAAATTCTTTTAAATTGACCTGCAATCAACAATGAAAAAATTTAGACAGCCGCTGTCGGCTTGGACATATAACAAATCTAAGGTTAGTTGTGCACAAAACGGATAACTTATAGACAGTTGAAAGCGGCTGAACTATTATTATGTGCAGCTGTTGAATTTACCTTAACTCTGAACTGAGAACAAATAATGAATTATGTTTTATGAAAGCAATGTTGTAAATAAACCGATTTAATAACACAGCATTAGCATTGCTATTAGATTGACCAAAGCGGCTGCCGTTTCCGCTTTTTTGATGTAAACAAAATCTTTATATTTCCGATATCGTAGTTCATGCGGATTTATTGTAACGTAACATTAAATACTTCCGGTCTTTAAAAATCAACTTTACTACCTGACTACGTAAATATTTGTTAAATAACTTACGAGGTAGATTACTTGAGTGTGGATCTTGAATAATATCGAGAGATATGCAGTGTCTGTGCATTCGTTGTGTTAAAGAAATATTCGTGTGCACTAGTGCGTTTAAGTGATCCTTGTCTAGTTCCTGGGTCAACAATAGTCTTTTTCGCGACAGTCAGTTTTACGTCTGTTGACCAAATAGCACAGTGCCCCCTATGGAGAAAATTGAGGCGCGCAGTGTAATTAAGTCTTTACATTTGAAGGGCTATACTGTACGTGAAATCCATGATGAGATGAAATCTGTTTATGACACTGTTGTGAGATGGAAAAGGAATTTCCGAACAGGCCACATGTCCCTCGCAGATGAGCCAAGAATTGGACGCCTCTCACTTACTGACGATATGGACGTCATCAAGAAGGTTGAGACGCTGGTTCATGAAGATCGCTGCGTAACTCTACAACTGATAATGCATAAAACAGGTCTGAGTTATGGCAGTGCATGGAACATACTCCATAACCAGTTGCATATGTCCAAAGTGTCAGCACGCTAGGTTCCTCGCTTACTGACTATATTGCAAAAACAGAATCGAAGGGACATGTCACTGCAGGCATTGGAGCTTCTGGAACGAGACGAAGAGGATTTCTTCAAACGTCTTGTTACCATGGATGAATGCCTGGTCTATCAATATGATCCTGAGAATAATGAGATGAGCAAAGAGTGGAAGTATGCTACGTCACCATCTCCCAAAAAGAGCAAGGTGCAAAAGTCTGCAGGAAATGTCATGGTGTCTGTTTTTTGGATTGCCGTGGAGTCATCTTGAAGGATTATCTAGCTAAGTGTTAGACCATTACTGAAGCTTATTACTGCAACCTGCTGAGCAAGTTACGAGAGCCATTAAACAGAAGCGCCGCGGTATGATCACCAAAGGTGTACGCCTGTTAGCTTACAATGCCCCAGCTCACACTTGTCAAGCAGCTGCTGTGGAGGCAATATGGCTTTGAAATCTTACCGCATCTCCCCTAATCACCCGATCTTGCACCAACTGACTTCTTCTTGTTCTAGGAGATGAAAAATCAACTTCGTGGACGTCGTTTTGAGGACACCAATGACATCATTCGAGAGGTGGAGACTTGGGGTCTTCTATTCAGACGGTCTGTGCAAGGTCAAGAAGCGTATGGAAAAATGTGTATCTCTGGATTGTGACTATGTAGAGAAGTCTTAAAAACATGAGAACAAAATTAAGTTTGTAAGTTTGATATGTGTCTGTGATAATTGAATTTTTTTTATATCCCCTCCTAATACATATGAAATACTAAGAAATAATTATTTACCTATATGGAATACACTTAATTTTTTTTTTAATTGATCAAGTTATTAACGTCATATGATGATTCTTTTTATAAATTGCGCAAAATTGATCAAGTTAGCTCTTAAACGTCAATCTGTTATAAAATGAAATTTAAATGTCTATATATTGCCATGTAAACTGTATTATCATTATTTTTTTACATGGGCCAAAGGACTACAAACTGAGAATACACTTCTTTTTGACTCTTCTCATCGACGACACTGCTCCCTGTCCTACTAATCTCATTAAAATAAAATCTAATATTGATGCACCACGTTACGCAGCTTATATTTATCATGAGGCCCAAATATTCAAGCCGCCAGGTTCACTTCATTCTCTCCCAACAGAAGTAGCTCCGTCATAAATTTCTATACAACCTCTGTCTGAATTCGAAGGTTTCAATGCACGAAATGTACAACGCTGATTGGATGCAATCAAAAGTTAGTTCTGCATTTAGTGACGCGGTTTCAAAAGTTATCATTCAAATCGCCTAAGTTATTTCCGTAAGCTTCCCAAAAGCTTAACTTTATTCGAATATGCACCTTGCACTTTGAGTCGTCTTTAAAGATTTTGACGGACAGAATTTATATAGTAATGGGATAATTAAAAAAAAACAAATTCAACAATTACTCTTCTCATATTTAAGTAGGGATACAAAGGGAGTTATCCCATTCGCAAATTAAATTCATCCTATTATAAAATAAATTATTATACCAAAATTTTCTATCAAATATGGCATGCCATTCCATATTTTAGAATTAAAAAAAAATTAGTTCCTATCAATTTCTGTTGATTGATGAAATGCTCTGTATTGAGATCTTTACATTTAGACTCCCCATGCACTTATCAATGTTATTATGAAAAACAGCTCTAAGAGAAAGTGATGAAATCCTATCACCTTGGCGAAATATTTGGGTAAGCTATAGAGGTGTTTGCTATATCTGACCTGTCAATATAATGAAGTATTCATGGTAGAACGCCAAGAAATTGAGATAAAACTCTGAAGAATATTATTTGATGACCGTCTGGTATATATAATTACATACGTTGAATATATCAGGAATGGTCGCCGCACATCACTTCGCTAGTTGCTATCCACTGGGATCTCAGTAACAAACATGGGGGTCTCACTGTTTACGTCGTTTTGCGGGCATGAACCCTTCATGCAAGTTAAACTTTTGGTTGACAGTCCTCAGTTAAAAGTGTTTCTGATTTAAGAGGTGTGGCGGATGATAGCCCCCCCCCCCCCCCCCCCCCCCCCCCCGTTGTTTACTTGTATCAAATGTTGATAAGACGGAGTATTAGTATAAAATGTTCACCAGTCGACAGTCTGCTCGCCGCCATGTTTGGCCTCCACCACGATCAGCTGATATTGTTAATGAGGTCAAGGTCGTATGTAATTGAGCGCGCGAAAAAGGGTCAATAGAAGAGAAGTTGCCGGACAACCATTTGTGTTCATTGGGGTTACACCAATTACTGACCTACTTTCTTGTTTATATATAATCAGTAAACATTCGAAGTCACTATATAAATGTCGGTATCGAATTCTTCTTATCAAGCATTGCTACAAGGGACTTCGACAATAAAAGATATGGCGGGTATAAACGTTTTCGGGTCTGAACAATACTTTACAGCTGCTGTCCCGCAAGGTTCAGTTCTTAGACCTCCTTTCCTAAAGTATATATCAACGATATTGAAGATGACATTGACAGTAACATACGCCTATTTGCGGATGACACTTAACTTTTTGTCTATATAAATGATCCAATATACAATACAATGCATGAAGGATTATGTAGCAGTGATATATGACTGGACTAAAAAATGACAAAACATTTTCCATTCAATGTAGGCCCTACCCGTTAACTTACTCGGGATGTTAAAACTGGTTTATCCTGAAGTAACCCGAATATGAACGATGTTTCAGTTCATAAACATTAAGTAAGAGCACTCAAAATTGATTATCTGTGGCATTGGCAAATCGAAAGTATTAATTTAAAGGTAAGTCCAATGAGCAACTTCATGGGAAGCTCTCCTACCAGAAAAACACTGCAAAAATTTACAAAACAACTTACCAATCTTTGATTACTCATCACATGTAAACTCTTCAAAAAAAGAAACTTGACATTCATGCGAAATTGATTTTTTCGAAACGGGTCAATTCTCTCATACATACCTGTAATTTACAGAAAGGTTTGCTCAAAAGTGTAAATTTACCAAACACAATGGCCCAAAAAGTTTACGTTCTGTTCAGGGACGAAAACGAGCGATTCGTCCAAAAGCATTTTCTGCCAAAGCACGTGCAGCATGAGATCATGAAGGTTTACATGCAGACACTTCTGCTTTAGGGGTATAAAAAGCCATATCAGCCGCTGTTCATTCAGACTACACAACATCGGTACAGCGACCTGAAGAATGGCAATACTGAACAGAGCGCAACGCAACAACGCCATAGGCAGACTGCAAGCAGGAGCGACGCAGCGAGATGTTGTAACACACTTTGGCGTGTCCAGACAGACCATCTCTTCATTGTGGACCCGTTTCAACACCCGAAACAGCGTTGATGATAGGCCAAGGTCAGGCAGACCAAGGGTGACTACTCGGGCCCAAGATCGGTACATCCGACTGCTCCACCTTCGGGAACGCACCAGGACAGCAACGTCAACATCAACGCAGATACCAGGCCTGCGTCGAATTTCCGACCGAATGGTATGCAACAGGCTGAGAGAGGCTGGACTTTTTCCACGACGACCGGTTCGACGTCCCGTTTTAACGCAACGTCATCTGGCGGAACGTGTCCAGTGGTGTCAACAGAGGATGAGATGGGCACGTGCAAGGTGGAGAACCGTTCTCTTCACTGATGAGTCCCGTTTTCTGCTACGACGAAGTGATGGACGAGCACGTGTATACCGACGTCGTGGAGAACGTTATGCTGCCAACTGTGTTCAGGAGGTTGTCTCATTTGGAGGTGGGAGTGTCATGGTGTGGGCCGGGATTCGTCACGGTGTTAGGACAGCCCTTGTGCATGTTGTGGGTAACCTCACAGGAGTACGGTATAGAGACTTGATCCTACAGCCTTACGTTATTCCTCACGTCAACGTCCATGGTGGTCTCTTTCATCAGGACAATGCTCGACCACATGTTGCATGTGTTTGTCAATACTTTTAACAGCGTAACATTGTCCAGACATTGTCATGGCCAGCCAGGTCACCAGATTTGTCACCAATTGAGAATCTCTGGGACGAACTGGGTCGACGCCTGCGCAGTAGGAATCCAACACCCCAAACACATCCAGGACTTCTTGCAGCACTTCAGCACGAATGGCAGAATATTCCACAGGCTGTGATTGACAACTTGATTGCATCCATGGGTCGTCGGTGCCAAGCAATAATCAATGCCAATGGTGGCCATACCCGATACTGACATTTGTGCACCCCTGTGATGTTGAGACACTTGTGCACCTGTGCATTTCAAGATCATGCTTATTCTGAATAAAATTTACTGAACAGAGATCTTCAAACAGCGTTTTAGTTTTCATTTCAATGTTTAACTTGCAACTGTGGTCTTTATATTGAACTTTGAAAGTCAGTGTCAAGTTTCCTATTTTGAAGAGTTTATGTGAAAGTGCACAAGAGATCAGGCACTTCTTCTGAAAACTATAAATAGATCGATCAGAGCTATTTGCGTAGCTGTTTTATCACTAGAAATAGACGTCCCCGTAAATATTTAAACCGTTTCATAAAACAATAACAAATTAGTTCAAGAATACGTATCTAGTGGATATAATTCTGAAATGGAAGCCCGATATTCTGTTTTAATTTAGAGATATATGAATTTTGAAGTAAAACAGCCAAAAATATGGACTATCTTTTCAAATGATATATCTTAAAGCTTGTTGGGTGACCAGTTTTTTAAAATAATTTCAGAGTTTTAGAAAACAATGTTATGATATTTTTCATCGTAACCCTACTTTACACTCAGTTACAATTCTATATTGATGTTACTTGTCTCTAAAGGGCTATTCAGTCAGTCGCTTCAGTGGCTGTCGTCAATGTTGTTTCCTCTTTTCCTTTGCTAGCATACATATAGGCCTATATGTCAAGGTATTGTGGCATTCAATGCATCTGTAATGCACTGCAGCTGTTGCCACGTGAATGTATAAAAAAACACCATTACCCCATCCCACAATTAGCTAAAGTAACACATAGATTTACCTGACTTTTTTTTTACAATGATCGTATTACTAAAACACCATAGACACCTATGGTGTTACAAGAGCACTAAGCATATTAAATGATAAACATTCGTCTGACAGACAGTTCAATATATAGATAATTACTTATTTATCATACATGTTGGGTTGATAGCCAACTAGTGAGGAAGACACAGTAGATTGTGAGCCATTTGGTAAAATATTTTTTATAAGTTAATAATGAAGCTCGACTAACTTTTAGTTGGCTTTTAGTTGTTGATGATGGGTAAAAATAAGGTTACAAATATCGTTATTACTTTTCATGGTGGGTAACTATCGTTTCATTTATATGGAAGCGCATTGCTGCAAGCAGTGAGAAAAAATTACAAAAGTTCTAATTAGATGATAGATTCATCTATTCAGATTATAGTTTCATCTAATTAGATTATAGTTTCAACTAATAAGATGATAGTTTCATCTAATTAGGTGAAAGTTTTATCAAAATGAATTTCATATAATTAGATAAAGTTTCATAATTAATGGAACCAGCGAGAATATGGAACTAATCGGTCCTCATTCTCATTACTATTACAAAATATACATTTTCTTTGTTCAAGAGTTACTTAAGGCAAGACTTTCTACCTAATTCTATTTCTAGGAGAAAGTGTCGCAGCGTAATTTACTTAGTGTATTGAGATGTGAACGGTCACGAAAGGCTGTACTTTTCAGCGAATGTTCCAACAAACGGTAAGTCCGCAACTTGTTACCATTACAATGGCCACTGTCAGTTCAAAGTTGATAATACCAATGTTCCCTATCCTTATTCGATAGATGACTCTCTTATATCAGAATTAATCTCCCTATGAGAAATAATAGAAATACCATTTATCGTTAATTGCCAAGACTGACATATTGAGTATACAGTATCAAACCAGGAGTGTGATAAGTGCAGTGTATAATAAGTACAGACTTTTTTCTGTGTCGAAACGTCGCACTCTCAGATTAAAGAAGTTGTTATCCATAACAATTTTGTACTTATTTGCTTCCCAACTTCGAAATGCCTTTCAAAGAAGTGTAGTGTATTTGTGATACGATGGAGAGGTTGAGCTCAATGAGATATGGGGAAATAAAGTTTAGCGAATTTCTATAAATTAAAGGGAGAAAACATGTGCAACGGGAAGAGAAGATCTACCAAACACACAAAAATAACAGTTTTATTAATGTCAGAATTCACATTTGATTGCATTGAGAAACTAAGATGATTTACTTTTGAGATGATTTGGTTATATATATTTATCTAATTCTTACTAACATAACACAAGTGTGGTGTATGTATGAATGAAAATAAAATATTTGGAGACTTTGGTACAAGACAAAACCAAGGTTCATTTTGTCAGGAAGGTTTTTAATCTGAAATTGTTCCAGTTGATCAACATTACATCGGTGGTTATACTTTTTAAGATGAACCTGTGGAGTGAATATATGTGCATATCAAATAACAATTTAATCATATTAATGCTATTATGATTATGAGTCGTTATGATATGTGAAGTTATGATAGTGTTAAAATCAGACACAAAAAGTAAGAAAATCATAAACTTCGGCCCTTTTTTCGGCCCTTTTGACATTTTGACCTAGCCTTTTTGACTAATTTTTTTCGGCCGTTGTGACTATCTACCACCGATTCTACGATTTGGAATGCCAAATGACCGTGGAAAGCCAAAAGGGACCATTCAGTCACCAAATCTATCATTTAGGGTATCCATCGGCCAAGTAACCCGTCTCCAAAACCAATGATCTGTAGAAGAAATCTTAAAATCTTAAAACTCTTAAAAGCTTACAGGCGGACGGACGGACGGATCTGAAACGAAAATGTGTATGTGTATGAAGTTAAAACCTAAATAAAAATAAATATTAAAAGTAAAATAGAGAATAAAATGTAATGTTAAATGTAATAAAGAGTCTTCAAAACTGTCGATGTAAACAATGTTAAACTGAAAATTGAATATTCAAACACTTTTGTCAGCTGCATATCTTGATTAAACCATTTAATCAAACGATCCCTGTCTGGGCCGTTACACTCTATTAGGTCGTGTTAGTCCGACCTTGGAGGGGTGTAACGACAAATTTAAACAGGTCGATTTGCAGTTGAGCGTCGCTATGCTCAACATGATCTCAACACTTTAATATATATTAGCACCACATCAAACATATAGCATTGCAGAAAATATACATTGGCAAAATCAACATTTATTTGTATTGGCAAGAAACAAACACATGTTATAGCACTTCACCAAACAGATAACACAGAATATAAACAGAATATATACACTGGCTAAATAAACACTGGTACAGCACTAACATCTATACAACTGCATCATGTACATCAAATACTTCAAGAAATTAAAGTCAAAGGATCACCTTTACAAGGCAATTTCAATCCACACCATGCAAATAGTTCATCACTTACATCAACCTTTCCCCTGACGTTTTCATCAATATTCACAACATTGTATGAATTCTAGCTCTCATTGTAGAAATTCAAAACACCCTACCCCTCCCCTTGTCGCACAACTGGGCTTATCACGTCATTTTGCTAAACGCTGTGACCTATAAGACATGGAATTTCCCAGCTGAAAATGCAATGAAAATAGCTTATGCTTACCTTCCTCAAAACAGAAAGAACATTGTAGGGTTCTAATTCCATGTACTAATTCACTATTCCTACTAGAAGAGTTGAAGATTGACTGAAACAACAGAAAATAGGGATCATAAGTTTCAGTTAGCACTAAGACATGTTATCATACAAAAAATAGTCAACAACTGACAAAACACCTTCTGAAAGCTGCCATGAATAATCTCAAATTTACTTAATTAACATTATACTTCCCAATAAAATGTATAAAGTAATAAGTTGAAGTACATTTTGTTTGACCTTCTAATCCTTGTGAATAACAACTGAGATATGGGAGACCCTCTCCCTGTATAGCTCATGCCATGTGCTCTACCCTTTAGCTACAAGAGTTACCCGACTTGCCTAGTCTTAGTAACTGAACCACTCATAAAATAGCTCTCATATTAAGCATCACACTCTTTCACATTTATACACTCGTATTCAAATGCATACACATATACATACTCACACAAATATCAACTCTCACATTCACAAACTCACTCATATAATCGTGACATCCAAAAATATGCAAAGGTGGCGGTCATCACAGACCCGGGACACCTCCGTGTGTCAACATGACAGATTTGGTAGACATGGTACTGGACGTTCTCAAAACAACAAAGGAGGTCCAAGCTGCCAACCCTGCCAACTGTCCCCCTGCACCACCTGCGCGCCACGTCACCAGTTCCAGAAGCAGCAGCCAAACCATTTGGCTAATGGCCAACATCAGCCACCATTTGTGCAGCCACTGCCATTCCTGTAGAAACTCAATGTTTTTCAGCAACTGCCAACGATGCAGGGAGGGTACGAGCAGCCCCTGCAACAGCAACAGCCAAACCAACAACAACATCAACAACCCTTCCAGCAGCCGCAGCCATGCCAAGACAGTGTCAAGGATGTGGTATGTACTGCCCTAGTCGATATCAATGCATACATAAAAATACTTACTGTTCCTTCACTGTCACTGACTTCAGGGTCATCATGTTAGTGTCTGTCGCATCGCACAGCGCTACAACAGTCAATAGGGATTCGCGCCTCACACTCAGGTTCCTGATGTCAGGCACGATAAGCCCTTTGTCTCACTTGTTGCTCCTTTAACTAAGAACACGACATTCATCTCTATACAGCAAGTGCGGACCACGGCACTCATTGATACTGGGGCTCAAATCTCATGTATCAGTGAGCGATACCTCAGTAAAGCAGGTTTTACCCCTGACAACTATAATTCTTGCTCATTAACAGAGATTATAGGTGTCGGCGGAGAAACACACCCTGTCCTTGGCATTATCTCTCTTAATGTCAAAATTGGATATCTTCTTTCTCATTCTTTCTATGTCTTTAAACACATACATCATGCTCTTATCCTTGGCCATGACTTTTTAGAAAAGAGTAAGGTTGTCATTGATCTGACCAACAAATGTCTACACTTTTATGAAGGCCTTCTCACTGTCTCTCTTGTCTCTACAAATGCAGGTTATGTCAGAGCTAGGAAATCCACTATCATTCCTCCACATTGCCAATCTGATATCCCTGTTAAGATCTCTAGAACCCCTCCCGGTGAAATTCTTCTTCTTCAGCCGTCCCCAAGTTTAGCCAAGCTACATCTACAAGATGTTTTGTTCAGAGTGGAAAGAATGTATGCATGCGCATTCTAAATTCCACATCCCATAGAATTAAGCTAAGGACACACAAGTGCTAGCCATTGCGTCAGAAGTTAATACTTCTGACATCTTTACCCTCTCAGAAGAAGCAACTCATCCTTCCATGGAACCCCCTTCTGTTTTAACTGTCAATCAATCTCTTCTCAAATCCCACCAACCACTTCTCCATCCAGTCCTCTATCTACCCCTCCAGCCACCCAACCATTACATCATCAATCAACTCTTCACTTCCCTCACCACTACCCTAACCAATCCATTCAACCATCTCTTCACCCAAGCCAACCAACCAATCACCAAAGTGCTCCAACTCCAACCCAATCGTCAAGTCCTCAATCAAGTCAACCCCCTCCCTTAGATTTAGAATTTGATCTATCAGTCAATCTGACTTATCATCAGAGGAAAAGCAAAAACTGTTGACATTCCTTAGTGTTAACCAAGATGCTTTTGCACAAAATTGGTCCCTATTAGGAAAAACAAATTTGCACCATCATGAAATTGATACTGGTAATGCTAGACCTGTTAGATTACCATTCTATAGACAAAACGCAACAGTTCGAAAAGAATTTCCAAACACCTGATCCCCTACTTTAAGTCTAAAGGCTTTCTTTCTGTCGGGTACATGCCTCTTCTCTACCTTTGGGTGAACTGGTTTTATCAGTGGATCAATGTACTGTTCTTTCCATACAACCGATTCATTGCTCTTGTCCACATCAGTGGGAGTGCGTTCATTCAGTGATCTATGTGGTCTATGGTTGTAGTCACTCACAAGATCTTGTAAAACATCCAGATAGTGATTGGTCTGTTTATAAGCAAAGTATCTATACATGGTAGTCTTCAGTGTCCTTATTGGTTGGAGGCCCCAACAATCTTAACAGCTGAAATTCTCTCTATATTACAGTTGGAATTTTCAAAGGAACTTTCAACCAATCATATATAGCCTCTTTGTATTTCGGCAATATCGTAAACCAATGAACACATCTGTATCAAATTGAGAACCACGTGACCATGTGGGTATTCCGAAATAATAGGCAACCTTTAATACGGAAAACGATTGTCGCTGCAAATCTCAAAATTTAAAGGGAACAGTGGTGTTTAAGAATAAAAAAGACAGTACAATTCTTCATGGCCGCACGTGTACTAAATTAGACGCGTAAATGTCGCATGAAAGGTTAGAAAACTCTATTCCATGTTAGTAAAAAAAACCTCCTTTACAACGGCACACGCGAGAAACAAGCGGCTACAAGTCGATAAGTAGAGAATGTCATAAAGGCGAGTCAATTTGTGGGATATCGCTTCGTGACAGACAAAGATAGAGGTAGTGAACTATGCTTTAGACTTTAATTTAATATATCTTGTACTGGCATTCTTTGAGAGTTGAGAAACAATTAGTGATACATATGGATTTATGAATTTGCAAAAGAGTCGAACACTTTGTGCGGTGCTGGACGCTATCAATTGTGACCTATATTCTAAAAATAGATCTATTTCCAAGGGATAAATCGGTGACTGTGGTTTAAAACAGAACTGTACAGATCTATTTATAACTGCAAGTTTGCCTGACTATTCTATTATTTGATGCTATGAAGAAATAATTGTATAACTTTTTCTAAGTAGAAGATAAAATGAAGGTCTTTTTTTCTATTAATGGCCATAATCTACCTATTTGCTGTAATAAAAATCCTATCCTATTTGTACCCTATGATTTCGCAGTATTTCCTAGCGTAACAAGGGTGCCTCCAACTTAGCCTTTTTTATAGGCTTTTCTTGTTACTCTCTCTGCATAAGATGCCTTGGTTTACTTATGTGTGACGTAATATTAGGTATTACCTTTGCTGGTTAAACAGGATCTCACTTTCTTGTTATCAAATTCACGACCTTTGTCAGATCTTATAATTTGTGGTCGATCAGCAGTAGAAAATATCTTTCAAGGCTTTGATAACAGCATCTGGAGTTTTATTTTGTAAGGGTTCTACCCATAGGAACCTTGTAAATACAATGATAGCCGCCAGTAGATATTTCACTCCCTTGTTATCTGAGGCTATATTGGAGACGTCAGCCAAGTCTATATATATCCCAGCGGTTACTCAAACCAGCTAACACGACTCTGTTCGTTTGAATGTGTACTGAAGAGGCCGTTGTAATGTATAGGCATCTTGAGATGCAAGCCATTTCTTGGTTTGTCCTAAACAAATATCAAATTTTCCTTCCCTTTTCACTATATGATACAGTTTCGATGGACCTGAAAAGGAGGCTGAATGGTTGGGCTACAAATAATATGTTTACACACCCGAGCTAGCTTTATATCGAGCGCTCACAGTTGACTGAGAATGTAAACACAACCTCCCCATGTTTGCTAGTCTGTAGGCCAGACCCTGAAATAAGGTAGAAGCCTAAGCAAGTCTAGAAAAAGACTTTAAAGCTTGATTTCTGAAAATGAAGAAATTTCAGTCTCCTTTTCATTTCATTTATAATAAGTTTTTTAATTTTTCGATTAACTGATGCATTTTTCATTTCAGAGTCTAATTGTTAGACTACATGTTTGCTTCAGTGACCGGCTCCGGTGACTGGTGATGTTGAACTCACAGGCGCCAGACTCTGAATTTACAACATCATGTAAGTATATGTACATGTTGATATATAGCATAAACAAGGTCTGACACTGTCGTGTCTGCAATAGGACCGGAAATGCAAACTGGGATCTGTCTACGAAGTTTACAGAGGGTAACCAAACCAAGAAACCATTTCCGGTCCTATTACAGACAGGACTCTGTCACTAGTGTCAGACCTTGTTTATGTTATATAGCTACATGTACATATATGTATACTTACATGATATTGTAAATTCAGAGTCTGGCGCCTGTGGTTGAACTGTCCTTTTCCTTTCATCACTTCACTCTTCTTATATATTATATCTTTGCCGAAATTGCAACTTAAATATGTTAGCGTACCTCTACCTAGCGGTTAGAACAATCTAAAAAAAAGTACTTTATGAGACAATAAAGGTATAGTTTTTTTCATGACGTAACAATTGAATGACGTTATATCCGCTCTTCCCCGCTGCCCCCACGTTATCACGCGTCCATGGTAACCTTTCATCTCGATTCTTCGAACAACATGGCTTATCCCCCTATCAAGGTCTAACGACATAATCGTATTAATGTTTCTATTAATAGAGACAAGTTTCGAATCATCTATTTCTATTTACCGTAAAGAAAAATGGACAGAAAATGCTTGTCTACCGTCGAGTGACCGCGTTGTTTCACGTTAGGTCACGGCGCCCCGTGGGACTGTGACGTTGGTTCACGTCAACCGTCTCTACCAGGTTCAATGTGATATAGACAACCTAATAATTAAGTAATTCTAGGTGTACAGCCCCAACAGTCTGCTTATATAAGAGACTAAAGCATCACCTTCAACGTTTATGACAGCAGCAAAAAAATAGATGTCCGGATCCAGTCCGCCATCACGCTTCCAAAACAAACAATACCCATAATTCTTTGTGGAATGTTAACCACGTGATAAGCCCTGCATAATCGCACGACACGAGTTTGTAAAAGTAAAGGGGTTTTTTTAAAAACAAGAGGTGTTAATTTGTTTGTTTAAGTTTTTAAAGAAAAAAATAAGAAGAAAATATAATTCAAAATTGAATAAATGAAAAAGTTTAAGTGCAAAACTGCAGTAATCAAAGCTTTAACCAACTAAATGTCGTCTTAAACTAGGGGTTGAGTTCCATACTTGGAATAGCGAACAGTTAGCCCTGTTCATGGATTATTAATGTGAGCAATGTAAACACTATTTTTTATTTCGAGATGATTAAAATCATAGTGTTCCCCGTATAGATTATTTTAGCATCTTAGAAAAGAAATAAAGTTCGCTCTACCCCAATGTGTTTTGTAATGCTTTAACTATAATAGTTCAGGGCAAAACTATACTTTATTACAAAACACATTGGGGTAGAGCGAACTTTATATACATAGATGTAAACTTGCCGTCAGGTCTAGTCAATACGTGAATATCACAAAGTATGCTTATAAATTATGGTCTAAATTAACATTGTCCGAACTTCTTAATAGTTAATACTTTTTTTTTTATCTTAGCGGCGTCGTTCGAAAGCTTGTAGTGTATTACATTGCATTGGTACCTTATCGCATGTTATCTGTTATTCTGCACGTCTGTCGTACAGGGTTATATTCTGTTTATTAGATATATGGCAGGATCCGATGCGTTATATAAATAACTTATTACAGTGCCAATATATCAAGTATCGTGTATTCATGTTCTCTGTAGCATCTCCATATATCTTTCATGTATATATATTTTTATGTATTAATTTACCGGGCACGTAGCTAAATAACGCTAGTAATTTGAAGGTCACTTTATGTATCGATGCATTCGCATATCAAACATTTGAACCTGAAAAAAAGCTAGCATTAGATGAGTATGATATACCGGTACTTCTGCTCACTAATGCGTGTCAGGGTAAACATAACTGTAAAAGTGAATAGATAAGATATGGTTCAGTAGTTTAGACTTTAGTTTCGCATTTTATTGAGTAGCGTTAGTGCGATGTTATACCACATGTTAAATTATTTAAATATCCAAATACAACCTAATGTTATAATGATAGGAAATGCTAGCAGCCTAACATCATAGCACAATTTATGTTTTTGGTACCTTGGTCTATAATTTTTAAGAACTGTTGAAAATACTGTACCACTATCTAAATATCTATCTTTTGACCTGAACTTTAATGTTTGAGATATCCATATCCACAAGTAAAATTGATATTGTGAAATTGTTTTATTTGTATTTATCCCGTTATTATAATCATATGGATATCATATTTATTATTGCCCTATTGCCGCCTGCATACTAAATATAACGCGTTTGTGTAGCTATAGATGTTTTACATAAAAGGAGTGCAGTTGAATCCTGATCACAATTATTTTATATATTTTATAGTAATTGAATAAGTGTAGAATATCAAATGATAAACCAGTCTAAGATTAAGGATGTGTTTGATTAATTGTCATCAGCCGTTAGTCATAACAATATTTATGTCATTACGCTAGTATGAAATAAACAATCCCTTGTCCAATTTCGTTGATATTTATCATAAAAGAATGTTTATTAATATTACTTCTATTATTATATAGGTCTTATGTTTTACGAAAGTAATTACAATATTTGTTAGGATACTAACTGGGTATGAATCGTACATACGCGGCTTATCACTAAATACAATATTACAGTATAATATTATTGGCATTTATGAATTATTATTGATATAAGATCCTTTCTAATGATTGCTTAACTATTACTAATGTTTAATAATTATATAAAATTTACCATGTATAATATGACATTATGTGATTGATATGTATGACATTTACATTTTTTTGAACTATCAATAAACACTTCTGTACCTTGCTCCTACAAGCGTGTTCGTGCTTTCTAGGTTAACTCCCGCCTCATCTATATTTCCTTGGATCCAATACCAAGTGTCACTTGAAAAAGGGCCCTTTGTTAGTAGAAATGAACCCTCACGACACGTGCTATCACTTGTGTACATAAGTATACCCCGCCCGGCTTTGTAGTTTAGTGCAACTACCGACAAGACTTTGTGGTTGGAGTCTAAACTTTACATCCCGGACTTTTCTGTATTTCTTTGGAGATCTAAAGCCTACAGTAGGTTCACTTCACTTTTGTCTAAGTAAATGTCGATTTAATTGTGAGCCTATATGTGTATTAAGTAACCGAATTGTGTGAGTTTCAAAGTAAAACAAAACTAAAGAACGAGTCCTCACGGTGTATTTTGTGTAATAGCGAAAATTACGAGGGTAACTAAGGTATGTAAATATGTTCCAATTATATAGAGGATATTTGACATTTCTCGTCGAATACCATGAATATCTCATCGAGTGAAGTAGAAATGATATTTTCACGAGTATATATATATATTGATTATGTTAATAAATAATATGATAAAATAAGATAAATAAATATATACATAAATAACACAGAGGTAAAATATGTCAAGAATGAAATTGTCTCCGGCGGAACATTATAAGTTGTATGCTTCTCCCGAGGGTAATACGGTCTGATGTACCATCTTTGTTGCGGTGTCGCCCGAGCCGGCCGGTAGGCGAGGGATGACACCGCAACAAAGATGGTACATCAGACCGTATTACCCTCGGGAGAAGCATACAACGTTTTTATCTTACCGTTATGTTTCACGTATTATTTACTTTGAAATAAAAATCCGCAATAAGTGACCTTATATTTATGGGGCTGGTGATTTGCCGAACTCGCAGAGGACAATAACAAACATCAGCTGATTGATCAGCTGGTGTGTTTGCCGAACTTTGCGACTATGAGGGTTCATTTTCTTACAATTACGTTGATAATCTGAATAGTACAGTTCTGAAATATTGACGATGTTTGGTTCATTTTCACATTAGCTTGATTGTTGAGAACTGAATAGTCACAAAAGAGGTCGTTTATGTTCAGATCTTCTAAGAAAGTAAGCTGGTTCATATGTTTGAGTTTACTCGGAGTTATCGGCAGCAATGACGTCTCCCCTGACCTTGAACTTGTGACGGCTTTGACGGTACTTTCGAGAGAAGTTGGCTCGAAAGATTGAGTGGAAGGACGCATCCCGCAGCATAAAGCGTGGTTCATTTGCATTTTTTTTCGGTTTGACACTCGTTGATAAACGGCAAGTGAACTCACATTATCTCCGCTAGCGCTACAGTGTCCACATCCTCAAAAGTGTTATTTTAGCATTGGTAAAATAGTTTTTGGTGGGTGGCAGCATTTTCTCGTTCGGGTTATCTCCCTTAACTTCCTCCCTTGCTATTGCGTTTGCTAGTTGGCGTGTTTGCCGTGTTTTTGATGGCTGAAAATTTAGCGAAAATGCCTGCGTCACAGCAGGTGGATGTGCGACCTAAGCGTACATCGGCGGGTAACAAAATGAAGCAAATAATGGAAGATGAAATGAAAGGTTTGGATGAGTCTTTCCTTGTAGAAGAGAAGAAAACTCCAAAGCATGCGGCATGGTCTTCCAATATGGCGCCGACACCGAGACCCGATCACGAAGCAAGAAAGATTCTACGCGATCAGGTGAAAGATTTGGAAAATGAAATGGAAGTTTTAACTCTAGAAGCTAGAAAAGTCGATCTTTTGCGTCAAATAGAGGAAAAGAAACTGGACATAAATCGGTCGTTACAGTTGCCACCCCCGGCGGAAGTTTCACCACGTGATCAGAAGCGACCTGTAGATGCGGCAAGTCGACAGACTGGGGAATTGCTACACTTGAGTACTGCAGGTACGATTGAAACAGTGAATGATCCCGTCAATATTTGTAAGAAACATTCAATTCAAAATTTCATGTGGGATGTTGACCATAATGATCAGGATCAATACGATCTAAGAAATGGGGCTATTCTGAAGCTAGGTTCAAAGCGGGAGAGAAAAATTAATATGGAACAATGGGGCTACGCCAACATGAAAATACTGGCACACATGATATCTAAAGAAAAGGCTAGTACAGAGACAATTCTTGATTACATCAAGTACTCTACAGACATCTTCAGGCTTGCATCTAAACATACTTGGCAAAGTGTGCTTGCTTATGACAAGGAATACAGAGACAAACAGTGGGATGAAAAGTTTCATTGGGGTGTTTACAGGCCTGATCTACATGATTTTCGTTTGCAACCTAAGCCAGCACTTACACCTCTGACCAATCAGGTAAAATGGAATAATTCTGGTAGACCCTCCCCTGGAATGAGAGGACCATTTCTGACTGATGGGCGGCAAATCTGCAGAAAATTCAATGTGGAAGAGTGTATGTATCCTAACTGTCGCATGGCGCACAACTGTGCGATTTGTTACAGCCCGTCTCACCCGGCTAGGAGACACCCAAGTGTACCACAAGGGCAAAGAAGTGCTCAGTTCAGTAACTTCAGTGCGGAGTCAAAAAACGCTTAGCTTGTGATCATTTTTACGAGGGGGCACACGGTGAAGACAGTGTAGTCCTTAACGTAACTAGTGATAATGTTTGTGAAAGTGACACTAACAATGTTGAAAAGTACATTTCTGATCATAATATAGTCAAACATATCAACGCAGATAATTTCAAATTGAATTATGCAGCATGGGCAGATTCACTTCCAGAGGATGATTGTGACAGGGATTATATTCTTGAGGGTGTACAAGAGGGTTTCAGAATTGTAAACAGCTGTAACTTGGAGGAAGTTAAGACAGTTGAGGTTGAAAATTACAAATATATAGGTCTCTTGTTGAAGCACAAATTATAGAAGAGGTGAGGGATGGAAACTATGTTATATGCAGTGATCCTCCAAAAATTGTTAGTGGTTTAGGTGCTATCCCTAAATCAAATGGTAAGATTCGCCTTATCCACGATGCGAGTAAACCTGTGGGAAAAAACTTGAATTCATACTGTACAGACACTTCATGTGAATATATGGACTTGAGAAAAGCAATTCAGTTGATAAAACCAAATTCCTATTTGGCCAAGGTCGATTTGCACAGCGCTTATCGCTCAGTAGGTATACACCCATCTAACTACCCCCTCACTGGTCTAAAATGGTGGTTCAGTGGTCTAAAGGTCCCACTCTACATGTATGATACTAAACTTTCCTTTGGAGTCTCAAAATCACCAAAGATCTTTCAGACTCTTAGCTCTGCAGTGTGCCGCATAATGAAGACAAAGTTCAACGTTTGTGTTATAGCTTACCTGGATGATTTTCTGGTCATAGAGGACTCGGCTGACAAATGCACAAGGGGACTTAGGCTGTTGTGCCAAACACTGCGTTTGCTGGGATTCCGTATTAATTGGACCAAGGTTGAAGGCCCAAGCAAACATTTAACGTTCCTTGGAATCAAGATAGACACTGAGAATATGACCCTAGCCTTGACCAGGTCAAAGTGTGCTGAACTGTGGCAGACTCTACATGATTTCAGTAAACGAAAGCGTGCTAATAAACGTCAGTTGCAGGCTTTGGCTGGGCTCCTGAACTGGGCCAGTCAAGTGATACATGGAGGAAGGACATTCCTAAGAAGAGTCATAGATATGCAGTGCCAGTTAACAGCTAGTCATCATAAAGCTCGCTTGTCAGAGGACTTCTATGCTGATGTGAATTGGTGGATACAGTTTCTATCTGTCTTCAATGGAACTATGCCTATCCTGGACAACAGACCTATAACAAGCCTTCAGACTGATGCATGTGATGTAGGGGGCGGGGGCTATTTTGAAGGGGATTATTTTTATGTAAATTGGTTGATTGACCTACCTGAGATGGCCAGCTGGCATATTAACTATAAGGAAACGATGGCAATAGTGGTGGCAATTCTACGATGGGCTCCTTTCTTAAGTAACAGGCGTGTTATTGTTCAGACAGATAATGTGACTGCGAAAAGTATCATTAACAAAGCTACAGCAAAATTCCCTCCCATTATGCCTTTCCTCAGGGCTTTGTGTTTCATATCTGCTGTATTTAACTTTAAGCTGACTGCACAGTATTTGAAAGGTTCCTGTAACTATGTAGCAGATACTTGTTCAAGACTAAGTGAACCTAATAAGCTATCTCAGCTTTACAACATTCTCCCCCAGTTGAATTTAAGGGAATTTTCTATGAAGGAATTGTGTTGCCACATGTCACAAGAACTCATTTGTTACAGATGGCCCAGACAACTTGCTTGGGCACCTACAGACAAGATTGAACATATTCAAGGAGAGTGCCTGGGCAGAGTCGACGAAAACGACATACAGGACCCACCTTAAATGTTACACCAACTTTTGCAGTCTTATGAATTTGCAGCCTGTGCCGGCTACTTCAAAAGTTGTTGAATTGTACATGGTATATCTTTCGGATGTGAAAAAACTTAAATACCACACCATACGATCATATGTGAATATTGTGTCTTTATTGCATAAAGCTGCAAATGTGCCAGATCCCACCAAAGATGATTGGGGGATAATGCAGCTATGGGCGGGTTTGAAACGTGTTCTGGGTACATCCCAGGTGTGTGTGCAGGCTATTACTCCATACCTTCTCCTCAGCTTGAAGTGTAAACTTGATTTCAGGGTTGTACATGATGTTATATTCTGGGCAGCATGCCTACTTGCTTTCTTTGGCCTGTTACGGCCAGGGAATTTTTTACTTAGAGGCCTGTTCAATGAGAGCAGGGATATTCGTAGAATTGATGCTGTACCATGTGCGTGGGGCTACATCGTAAAATTGTGATGGACGAAAACAATCCAATTCAGACAGCGGGAACTACAAACAGTGCTCCCTCGAATTGAGAATCATCCACTGTGTCCAGCTACGGCTATGAACAACATGTTAGTTGCTACTCCGGCAGCCCAACCTCTTGGACCGCTATTCTGCGATGGACAATCGAAACCACTTTCATACTCTGATTTTCTTAATCATCTGCGAGATCTGATTCAACAGTTAGGCCTTAATCCTAAGAACTATGCAGGACATTCCTTCAGAAGGGGTGGAGCCAGCTGGGCTCGCCACATTGGGTGTTCGGACTCTGAAATACAAGTTCTGGGGGACTGGTCATCTGAGGCTTTTAAGCGTTATTGTGATGTTGATGTTGACAGGCGCTTAGCCACTTTGCTGCGTTTCGGCCAAATGTTGCCGGTTAAATTGCAAGTTTAAGCATAATTCATGTATATTTGCCAAGTAGCCTCTTGGGCCCTTTTTGGTTAATGTCTTAGAATTTTGACAGTTTAAGCATATTGTTTATAATTACTTAATACATTTCAGCCTTTAATGTTTAACGTTTTTAGAATTGACCCACCAACCATTAAGACAAACTTTTTCCTTCTTTTTCTACTTTACTATCTTTTCCTTGAACTCTCTGTTAAGTTTTAATAACCCCTTTATATATTATAACTAGTATTACTTTTTTTTTTTTTTTTTTTTTTTTTTTTGACGGCTTGTGACGGCTTTGACGGTACTTTCGAGAGAAGTTGGCTCGAAAGATTGAGTGGAAGGACGCATCCCGCAGCATAAAGCGTGGTTCATTTGCATTTTTTTTCGGTTTGACACTCGTTGATAAACGGCAAGTGAACTCACATTATCTCCGCTAGCGCTACAGTGTCCACATCCTCAAAACTAGGATTTTGCCCGTTTTCCGTCAGTTACTCTTTCATAATTTTGTCTGATGATAAGTTTGATTTCTTCGTATGGTCAGGAATCACTTTTGAACGTTTTTCTAATATTTCTTTATGATAATGTG
Organism: Phorcus lineatus; assembly: GCA_921293015.1. Lineage (NCBI taxonomy): Eukaryota > Metazoa > Mollusca > Gastropoda > Trochida > Trochidae > Phorcus > Phorcus lineatus. The sequence goes on from OV121088.1 coordinate 44,372,493, forward strand.
AAGCGAAGCGTTAATTTGTCGCCATTGTGAACGCCAGCTGACGAATGTTTACAAACAGACTCTTCACATCATTTGCATCCTCAACATTGTAAAGGAAAATTACGTTAACCGAAGCCGGCGTCGCTGTATAGAGCTTATATAACAGAGTTCGGCAAATAGCTGTTGTTATGGCAGCGGGTAATATTTTTTCCAGTTGTCACCCTCTTGGACGGGTGACACGGAATATTTTAAGTACAACGTTGACCAATGAAATTAAAGTATTTTACATAAAGGTAAGATAAACTATTATATCATTCACTTCCGGTGACGTCACGAGGGATGGCCGTGTCTTCTCTAGCTCTCATGTAGCTAAGGTTTTTTTCCCATTAATGACGGAAAATAATTCTTCATTACCATGATCTGAACTATCAAGAAGTACTTTATGAAGAGATGTATGTGTGATTCTACCATGAAAGTGCTGGATACTCGATTCTGATTGGCTGTTTTGTCCGACTCAGAGGGTAACAATTCACGATTGAAGTTGCTCTGTTTACCCGAAATCAGTTTACACTGTATTAATACATACATTGACTTCCGACTGTCCGACTGGTAACTTCAGAGTCGATATTCCGCTTGCAAGTCGAAAGGAATTAATCGTATTTGTTATCGTGTGTTTACACGGAGAGAGCAAATTGTTTTAATTTCATGTCGTATTTTGTACAAAATAAGAAGTTTGAGTGAAAAAATATCGTAAACTAAGCTTTCCGCTACTGGGCATGCAGCAGCATTCCTTCGAATATGGCAACAAAACAATGACGTCATTTCGCGAGCGCTTCTGACGTCATAAAGAGAGATTATTACCCGAGGAAGTGTGTCATATGATTTTTACGAAACGAGTGTGAATTTTTGTATTACCCGAGCGAGAGCGAGGGTTATACACTACTTCGCAGGAGTTTCGTAAAAGTCATATGAAACACTTCCGAGGGTAATAATTTCTTTATTACCGATTCTATTCCATTTTAAACGCATAGAAATATTCAGAAAACAGTCTCCTTCCTTTGCGACGGCCCGCTACAGTGACGTCATGAACAATGGTTTTATGACGTCACAGACGACAAAATACGGTCACTCGCGCTGAAACAATCGTTGCTAGGCAAAAGTGATATGTGCACATGTGCTCATATTGAAAATATGTCACCGCTTATGATAAACCATATGGGTAATAAACCCTATTACGACGTCATAGTGGTCTACTGTTAGAGTCATCCATTTGCGTCATGAGGGGGTGGCGTGGTCTTTGTTTGCTATCAAAACAAGAAAAAAAAGACTTTTTAAACGATTCTATATTTACATTTGTACCTCATACTAGTACGAAACTATTTCGTGAACACGCAGTATTAGGTTTACCTTTGTTAACGGTTTAATATAAGTTCAATACTAAGACGCAAAATCCCCGATGCTGACGACTTCATGTTTGTCTCCATATTTTTCACTGTGCATATCGCTATGAAAAAGAGTTCAGCATTAAAATCGTCATGGTAGAATGGAGATTAACCTAGTGTGATTGATAATCAGAGACATGTTATACTGGATTGATAGCGAGTAAATCTTAAATTGAAACCTCACGCTGCGCAAACACTCTAGGTTTATCTCCTAATTATTCTGAAAAATCTATGTTGTGAATTTACTTGGATGCATTTCAATCACAGATAGTGACGGATTCACATGTGACAATTCTGGGACACAAGTGGATAACATTGCCAAAACTGTAAGTTATAAAACTCTAATTCCTAATGATAGACTAAGCGTATCTATGGAAAATACTAGAGAATAGAGAAGAAGTATTAGACATTGAAACCAAGAGACAGTGTGCTAAAGAGTCAGAGTCCGAAACATCCACTACTTCTTTCAATATGAGTTCTGAATATCCAAATCTGACAGTGAACTAGTTCAGAGTGACGTTTTCGTGGAAAACTAATTAACACTTTTCAGTCTAAGGAATTCATGATAGCACTTGGCAGGACTGTAACAGAAATCATAACGTCCATTCTCCGAAAGGAAATAGCAGTACTTACTCTTCAGAACAAAGAACTGAACGATAAAGTGTCATCCCTTGAAACGGAAGTATCCGAGCAAAAGTCCATTATCAAGGAGTTGAAGTACAAAGTTGACCGGGGAGAACAATATTCTCGCCGAAATAATGTGCGCATATCAGGAATACCTGAACGTGGAGCGAAGATACCAAAGAAATTGTTCTTAAAATTGCTCAAAATATCGGAGTTAAAACCACTGCCCATGATATAGATGTTAGCCACAGAGTCCCAAGGACTCAACACAGTACACACCCGATCAACGCCCTATTCTTGTACGTTTCGTATCAAATGCGGTAAAGAGAGCCTTATTGTTGAAACGCTTTAAGCTCAAGTCTACCAGGTATACTGACAGGGAGATTGATGCTGTGAAGGTATACATAAATGAAGATCTGACATCGGACAGAGCCATGATCGCTGGTAAAGCACGTCAGCTAGTTAAGGACGGTAAAGCGGAGTCCACGTGGGTGAAAAGAGGTGTTGTTCTGATAAAGTAGTTAGACGGTTCCCTAAAGAAAGTAGCTAATGACCAGCATTTCGAGGAGTTGATTGAGAAAACCAGACACCTTGTGAGATTCTCTCTCAGTCAGGGGCAGAATGAACATGTTTAGGACATATAAAGAGACTTGTGACAATCTTGACAATCTTGACTTAATGCCTACCCATAACTAATAGACTATAGCACCGAACATAACTACTACCGAGATATCTTAAGTACTGAATTGTATCAAGTGACCATTGCGGATTTATATCTGAAACGTAGCTACTCTTCTCACGTGCTGCCTTTGTGATTGAAACTCTATACTACGTAACAAACGGTCTGTTGGTAAACTGAACGCAAGTTGCTCAATGTTTCTATAACGTTCGATATTGACATATTCCGTCACAGTTGAGTTATTAGATACTTCAACCGCATACGATGTTTGTCTACATTTAGCATTGAAATAGTTAAGAATAGGCATTGTTTGGATAGTATGTATTTCCTCTTCATATAATGGTATAACAATATGATAGCCTGAATGAAGAGTTACGATTCTAAATCCGTATAACAATTAACATCAATTACACTTACTACTGCTTGACTTGATATAATGTAAGTATAAACGATATGAAATTTAGTCAATGCACATTTTGGTTATAGTCATTTCATTTGAGCAATATCCTCTCTGGTTATAGTGATGAACGTGTACATACACCTCAACATTATACTTTAAATTATTTGCAAGGGCACGTGAAATGTACTCACTATCTGTAGATAACTTAATTTCCAAAGAATTATCATATTCAATATACTGAATATTGAACACATGTCACAGATTCGTCTACACATCGAACATTGTCACTACCATTGTCACCTGTCCGCTTCACACGTGCATGTCGTTCAGGTCATATGTCAACCTGATGTCATATATATGCTTACTCGCTAGGGGAACTTACTCTTCCTTTGTTAATATTTTTTCTTTACGATAAATAATAAAATAATAATAATAATAATAATATACATTTTAACGCCTAATATCCAGTGCGAGGCACTGCTCACTGGCGGTACATTATTACCCTGAAGGAATTGTACTACAGCAGCTACTTCCGTATACAGCGCTTCCGTACTTCCCGTATTCAGGTACCCATTTATACAGCTGGGTTGACTGAGTGCAATGTTGATGAAGTGCCTTGCCCAAGGACACAACGCGGTATGAGACCCAGGTCACAAATGTCTGGTGTCTCCACCGGGATTCGAACCCGGGTCGTCGGCGGCGATAGGCCAGCATGCTAACCACTGGCATGCTGGCCACGATGACAGAGATCATCACTTGTTATCTTTTCTCTCTTATTTTATATTGGTTATATTCACAACAAGACTTTGCTTTTCAGACCTGTTTCTTGACTTTGATATAGTTTGATTGTGGTACAAAAGACATGTACTTAAATGATGAAACTGAAAACTCTCTGGCCGAATCGTTTGAGATGTTTGAAAAGTTATTGTTAGTAGACACCCACTCTTGCCTTCTTTATCCTCTTTCATATTTTACCATTGACAATGCCGGTTGATATTGTTCAATATAGGCAAAGAGTGGGTTTGTTTTTTCACAATTCTAATTAGTATAATATCAACACCATCATGTACTCCCTTATGGTTCTTTGCCTTTATGATTTGAGATTCTCTATGTTATCAGTTATACTCCTCTTACTTTGTGGCGATTTCCACCCTAACCCTGAACCAAGTTCAGCCAAGAAATTATTAAAGATAACTCACATCAACGTTTGTAGTTTAAAGGATAAATTAGACCTTGTTCACACCGAACTGAAGGACTATGACGTGATATGTATATCCGAGACATGGTTGCATGATGGTATTGCTAACAAAGACATTTTGATACATGGATTTCATCCTCCGTTTAGAAGAGATAGAGAATCGAGGGGCGGAGGCGTGGCAATATATGTCAAATCTAATCTAGTCGTATGTCGATTACATGATCTTGAAATTGACGGACTTTAAGCAGTTTGGGTGTAAGTTTTAAGCAAAGGCCACTCATTCGTGATCGGAAATTTTTATCGCGCTATAGTCTATAGGAGATGCTATCGATATTGATTTAAATACAATCATCGGCGGTGATTTCAACATCAATCTCCTTAATGATAATAGTACCAAGATAAAAATCCTGCTCTCAACCTACAATCTACAACAACTTATAACTGAACCTACAAGAATAACCCCCATTACGCCCTCTTTGATTGATCAGATATTTGTCTCCTGTCCTAAACCTGTTGTCGATTCAGGCGTTATGGATCCATTCTGTAGTGACAACTGTCCAGTGTATACTCATGTTAGAACAAATATTAATAATATTCCAAATTAATTAAGAAAGATTTACGTCTATTCTATAGTTGATAATGACTTACTTCATCGAACTTTTGCACATAATGACTGGAAATCATTAAATGATTTTCCTACTGTAAACAGCAAGTTAGAATATTTTATGAATACAATTACTAAAGTACGAGATGATTGAATACCAAACAAAACAGCCCTCATAGAGCCTCCCGACGTACCGTGGATGAATTCGGAAATACGTAGATTAATTCGCAAAAGAAAACGCCAACATGAATTGGCAAAACGTTTAAATAGAGCCAATGAATGGAGTTTATTTAGACAAATAAGAAACAGTGTCATATCTGCTATCAGAAAAGTTGTAGCTGGGAGTGGCAAGTAGAAGCTGCTGTGATGAACGTAGAGTTCTTTCTGGAGCATAGTGAGTCAGTAAATCTTGAAGGTAGTAAGGTCCTGAGTTGTAGATCGACTAGTAGGTTAGGCAGAGAATCTTGAAATCGATCCTTTCACGAATTCGAAGCCAGTGGAGAGATTTTAGTATAGGAGAGATATAATAGCATGGACTGGTGAGAGTGATGATTCGTGCAGATTTATTCTGAATTTTCTGTAGACGATAAAGTTGAGATGAGGAGATGCCAAAAAGTAAACTGTTGCAGTAGTCTAGGCTGGACAGAATGATGTTGGTAATGATTGGCAAGATGGTATCTAGTATTATCAAAAGGAATTTCGTTGGAATAGGATCCAGCGTACACAAAGTTTGTTTCGAGGAAAGTATAATTTTCTTGACCACAGATTCTGTTACTGGATGGAATGAGGTCAGTTTTGTACCAATGGTCCCTTCAAATACATCACCAGGAGAAAGATCGATATCACGCCGTAGCTTGGTGATCTTCTCATTGAAGAAGTTGTTGAATTCCTCTGCCAATGTCTCCTCCTCGCCATGAGGAAGTATGACTTCGTTTGATTTTCCAAAGATCTTGTTGAGAGTACTGTGTAAACCCTTTGGATTGTCAGCATTTTTTGAGATTTCACTGTTAATATAATTGGAACTATTTGACCGGATTTCTTTTACAACATTATTTCGGGCAATTTTGTACAATTGTCTGTGGATTTCTAGGCCAGAATTATGCCAATTACGTTCAGCAATGTGCCTCTTCCTTTTAGCCTCTCGGACTGTATCGTCATACCATGGTGATGCCTCATGATTATGAACTTGCTTTAATATTTAAGAGATCTGCCAACTCTTTTATGTCATTCGATGTGCTAGATAACAAGTATGAAATGATGAGATCTTGACAGAATACATCAGTATCAACCTTCTTGAGGTTTCGGACGGCGATGAACTTTGAATTTGGGGTTTGTCTTTTGAAATTCAGGAAAAAGGAGATCATGAAATGATCTGATGTCTGCAGATCATTAGCTTCTAGGTCTGTAACTATATCATCAGATCCTGAGATAACCCAATCGAGAACATGACCCGAGCAATGGGTAGGGCAGTTGACATGTTGTATCAGACTGTGGGATTCTAGTAAATTGACAATTTGTTTGGTCAAGGAATTGTCTTTGGCGTCATAATGAACATTGAGGTCGCCCAAGATAACACAAGACTCAATTTTGAACTAAGAGAGTCAAAAAGTGACGAAAACTCTTCACAGAAAGTTGAGTTACTGCTGGCATTCACTCTTGATGGTGGGGGCACAGAATTTTAAAAGATCTTTTACAACAAGTGACTGTGACGAGCAAATATTCAAATGAAACAAAATTGGTGTGTAGGTTAAGCTTTTCAATCAACAAAATATATTGTAACAATTGTCAAGGGCTTAATAATGTTAAAATGAGAAGAGATGTGTTTCAATATATGAAAAGAATAAATTCTCATATTTACTCTCTAAAAGACACCCACTTTACACCGGATTTAGAACATAGCATTAAAAATGAATGGGGATAAAAATATTGTAAATTCAGTTCTCATAGAAGTAACTCCAGAGCAATAGCAATTTTATTTAATAAGAATTTTGAAATTTAAATCTTAGATGAAATTAAGGATGATGAATTTGGAAACTACTTAGCATTAAAACTTCAAATTGAAGACAGGACAATAACCTTGATATCGGTTTATGGTCCCAGTCGAGACACTCCAGAATTTATACAAAGCATATTTAATATTATTAAACGATTTGATTCTAAACATTTTATTTTGTGCGTGGATTGGAATATCATACAAGATACTAAATTGGATACACATGGCGTCAACAAAACCCAAATAAAGCAAGCCAGACTAGACTATTTTCTTGTATCTAGAAGTCTCGAGAATTCCATTATAAACGCAGGCATAGATCCAAGTTATAGATCAGATCATTCATTGCATTGGATTACTTTGAAATTCAGTGATGTAGAAAAAGGTCCCGGGTTTTGGAAATTAAATAACTCCCTATTACGAGATAAAGTTTATGTCGATAAAGTAAAAGCAATAATTAAAGATACCACTCATCAATATAAAGATGTTTCTAGCGGTGAAGAAATAGCTTTAACTATAGATGACAGACTTTTATTTGAAACAATTCTTTTAATGATAAGAGGATATACTGTTAAATACTCATCTGAAATTAAAAAGAAAAGAAATAAAAGGGAAAAGGAACTTGTTGATAATATAAGTGATTTAGAAACGAACCGGATATTTCAGGAAATGATAAAACTAAGGAATCTATATTGCTTAGACTACAGGAAACAAAGACAGAATTAGAAGAAATCTATAAATACAAAACTGAAGGTATCATAATGAGATCAAAAGTCGATTGGAACGAGCATGGAGAAAAGCCAAGCAAATATTTGCTTTCCCTTGAAAAGCAAAATTTTTTAAACAAGGCAATCACCAAGTTAGAAAATGAAAAGAAAGAAATGGTAACTGGTAAGTCAAAATTGATTAAGAAAGTAAAAACATTTTATAAGAAGCTTTATACAAAAAAAGATACAAAAAGGGTCAACTTACATGACCTTTTCAAAAACATAACCATTCCAAAAATTGATGACAACCAAAAACTAAGCTTAGAAAGAGAGTTATCCTATGACGAAATTTTGAAATCACTCAAGAAAATGAAAAATGGAAAAAGTCCCGGTCCCTCTGGATTCACAACAGAGTTTTACAAAAAAAATCGAATGATATTCACAAATTTCTATTGAGATCGTTAAACTACGCTTATCGAAAGGGTGAATTATCAACTAGTCAAAAGCAAGACCTAATTTCCTGTATAACAAAAAAGGACAAACCAAAGCAATATCTTTCAAATTGGAGACCAATATCACTACTTAATGTGTCGTACAAGATCGGTTCAGCAGCAATTGCAAATGGAATTAAAAAGGTACTGCCGTCAATTATCAAGGAAGATCAGAAAGGATTCCTCGCCAACAGATATGTAGGAGAATGTTCAAGAATGATATAGGATATAATGGATTATACAGAAACTATGGAAATTCCTGGCATGTTACTATTGATAGACTTCGAAAAAGCCTTTGACTCCGTATACTGGAACTTTATTGAGCAGGTTGTTGCATTTTTCATTTTCGGGGAATCTCTGAGGAAATGGATCAAAACATTATACTGTGATATCAGTTCATCAGTTTTGGTAAATGGTTTCGGCTCAGATTTCTTTAACATAACTAGAGGATGTAGACAAGGTGACCCCCTTTCACCTTATGTATTCATTATATGTGCCGAGATTTTATCTGTAATGATCAGAAACAACCCAAAGATAAAAGGAATAACAATTGGAAATACCGAATATCTAGTTTCTCAATTTGCAGATGATACGTCCCTTGTGTTAGATGGAACTGAAAAGTGTTTACAAAATGTTTTACAAGTACTTGAGGAGTATCCCAGCTAACACAATTACGTTGTGAGGACGTTGTCACAACGTTACGTTTACGTCTCTGGGACGTCAACATAAAACGTCCTCGAAACGTCCCTCGTGTGGAGTCGAAATAACGTCCCAACAACGTAATTTTGGACTTTCACACGACCTAAAAATAACGTTCTCACAACGTTCAAGTAAAACGTGTACATGACGTTAGTATAATAACGTCCCTAGCACGTCCCCTGTGTGGAGTCGAAAAAACGTCCCCACAACGTATTCTTAATTCAAGTTTGCACACGATTTCCATATTCATCCATATTTTGTTAGGCTGCGCGTACCATATTTATATTTGTTTCAATAGAGGGTGATCACTAATAAAAACGAATGTCGGATAGTGAAATGAACACATTCCCTTAATCACACTGATTATAAAACATAACATTGACAATTTTGATGAAAAAGAAAATATATAGAAATAACGTTCTTGCAACGTTAAAAGGACGTTGTACACCTACGTATGTGAAGACGTTGTGAGGACGTCAAAGAGACGTAATATTGAACGTTGGGAAAAGCTAGTAAAGTGACGTTACAAGAACCTTTCTTACTGTGAGTAATTCCAATTATCAAAAACACCACAATACTTACATTACCGTTTCATAGGTTTTGACTATCAAAATTCTTTATACAAGTAAGAACATAGCAAAAGATAAAGGTTATACAATGTAAAATAATGAAATGTCCAAGTAATACGTTCTTTCAACGTTATGAGGACGTTATCTTAGAGAATCTATAACTACGTTGCTAGGACGTTCTACTTACGTAACGTATAACGTCGTAAAAAGGGAGTGGAATAACGTTAGACAATAACGTACCAATAACGTCCTCCCTACGTAATTATATGACGTAACCAAACCAGGACGTAAAAATAACGTTATGAGAACGTCGCATGTTAGCTGGGCATATGCCTTCTTCTATGGCCTTAAAATAAATGTAAGCAAAACAAGAATAATTTGGATAGGCTCTCTGAAAGGATCAACTAATATTATATGCAAAAAGTGGAATTTAAATTGGTCCCAAACTGATTTTACTGTTCTCGGTATTGTATTTACCCATAACTTAGCTTAAATGGTTGAAAGAAACTACAAAGATAAACTCAAAAGATATAAAGACAAATACAAATATGGACAGCTCGAAACCTCACACCCTTAGTAGGATAACAGTACTTAAACCTTTAATCCTTCCCACAATAAACCACTTGTTTTCTTTCTTACCTAACCCACAGAAAAATATAATTGATGATCTGGAAAAACAATGTTTCTCATTTGTGTGGCACAATAAACCGGATAAGATTAAACGTAATATCTTAAAGCAGAAGTATGAGGATGGAGGTCTAAGAATGCCAGACATAAAACAAACTATTGATTCCCAAAAAATTAATTGGTTTAAGAGAATAATTAAGAATTGACTTCAACATTTATTAAGTTCTTGGAGGTATAAACTTAAAAACCGATGTGCAAACTGTGTGAATCCGCGTAGCGGATTTACGCCGAGTTTGCACATCGGTTTTTAAGTTTATACCTCCATGAACTTAATAAATGTTGAAGTCAATTCTTATAAATAAATATATACATACTAGTTGTTTTTAAAACATTTTATTGCTCTAAATATACATATTTGCACCAAATAGAGCTGCACTCTATATGCGAATGAATTCAACGCTCAACAGCATGAAAGAGATAAAATGTCAATCAAAACGTCATCGGATCCCTAGCCCCGCCTACAAAACGTTCATCAGCCAATGAAAATCTACAACGCACGTGGCCATGAACTTATCGGACGTCCGTCACACGTGGCCTTGACATTGCTTGTTCTCACAGTTGTAAACACAAATCGCGAACGTAGAACTCGGAGAGGAAACCAGCCGAATTTACCCTCCTAGATGCCATATACTGGTGGTGTTATGATCTCGATCTAACGGAATCTGATTAAACAGCAAACAGTTCTTAAACGTGTTGAGGAGCCATGCTTAACTCTGTTCATGAACTTAACGACATTACTTTGCCAACCTCCCTGCAACGGCCGCGGAGAGCATTGAACAATGGCATTTGCCTTCTGTGGGGTGGAACACGATCGGTTGTAATTTCTGATAGAGCTCTCTTGTTTATTATGAAAAGGACTACCTTTAGAATCTTTGAAAACAATAATTATTTCATACTGAATTATGTTAATTTTTTATTTACCTACTTTCAAGAAGTGGCATTGCACAAAGTGTTGCTATTTTTAGAAAAACGTATAACTTGTTTACAAATAGTTCCGTCGATGGGCGTGGCTTAAAATGATGTGACGTCACGAAATTAAATTTATGGAGGTATGAACTGAACTTCTATTACCGTGTTCAGCGAATCAGATTGACGCAAAGCAATTGCTATTTATTTATTTTTAAATGACTCAAAATTGAATGCGCTTTTTTTATACAATGTTTCTCAAAATATCCAAGACTTTGTGTTAATGGGAGAAACATTTATAAAGCAACGGATCATAAATAAGAAAATAAATGATTTTTGGAGAGATGTTCTTTTACTATGGAGTTCATCTTTTACCATGGAGTTCATATACGTCATATAAGAATAAGAAAGTTGTTCAGGGTAGCGATGTCTTATCACAATGTTTGTGGTACAAGGAACACATTCTTTTAGACAAAAAACCCTTTGTGTACCCCCACCACGCCAAGGTCGGCATTACCTTTGTGAACGACTTGATAGATACTGATAGGAATATATACATACCAAAATTTTCATGAGATATATAGAGACAATTTAAAAACAATATTTTTAGAGTATGCAAGCCTTATAAAATCAGTTAAACAGTATTGTAAAACTTATGATGGGTGTAAAAAATATTATGACATACTTACTCCAGTAGTAGAAGCTGATATGTATAGCTATAAGTTGAAGTGGGAAACAGAACTTGAGACAATTTAAGTGAAAAAAACGGGAAATCATATCAAAAGATTATTTTCCGAGCTCATAAAAATTCAGAATTAAGTTGGTTTCAATATTCTGTGCTGCATAGAATCTTGCCAACAAATTTACTATTGTTTCAGATGGGTTATATTGAAAGCCAGGCATGTTCACCTTGTAACTCTGCATCTGAAAGCTTGATTCATCTCTTTTGTGATTGTCCAAAAACTAAAACCATATGGAAGGAACTATTTACTTGGATAAAAATAAAAACAGATATTTCTTTGAATATTGATAAGAAAAAAAATCATATTTGGGTTTCTTGAAAGAAGGAATGATGTCATTAATCTACTTATGACAATTGTGAAATTTACAATATTTAGAATAAAATCATACACATGTAACCCTGGATTTGATAAAATTAGAACTGAAATAAATAAAATTTACAATATCGAGAAAACACATGCCATCTCAATTTGTAACTATACTAAGTTTGTTGGGTTCTGGTCCGACTGTCACCATTTATTTCATTGAAACCAGCTGATCCTTTGTGATAATGTAATGTATGTACAATGTATGTATGCCCATGTCGCTATATAATAGCCCTTTATGTATTGGGTTTTTTAAGTTGTCAATATGAATCCGAATGACCTGATTGATACTTTGTTGAAAATTGATGTGATGATGTTGTACCACAAAAACTTGAATAATAATTAAAAAAATCTTTTCTACAAATCAGTGCAACACCACCTCCAAATCCAGAAAGATCGAGAACGATGACGCAGCAAAATGAGCAATGACAGGAAGTGTGAACAAATGCATTCCAATAGCTGGCCTTACATATGGATTACTTGGCTTCCAGATCTTTCCATTTCAGGAGATATCAAAGCAGCCAAGAAGTATATAGATAGAATGGAACTTTAAGAAAAAGAACTAAATAGAACGTTACATACTAATCTAGGTTATTATTATTAAAACACATGTGTTTGACTAATTTTACAAGGCAAAATAATAATAATGTGTCTATTTGTATAGCGCTATTCCAGGCTAAATAACATGATCAAAGAGAATTGAATAGAACATTACATACTAATATAGGTTATTATTATTATTAAAACACATGCGTCTTACTAATTTTACAAGGCAAAATGTTTAACATAAAAACAATCACAAGCACATAACAATGAAATATGTTTACATACATATGATACCATACTACCACCCACATCTGTGGGTTTATCGATGTTGCACTGCCCGGACAAGTGTTGATCATGGCACTGACCTCAATCACCGTTAGTCTTTCTCACTTCTAGCACGAACCTATTCAACCAAAAAGAAAGTTGCTCGTCATCCATAAGCGTAGTAAGAATCATTTCAGCAGTAAGTCGGTTGTTATTCCTCCAAGATGCCCCGTCTTGAAAGGTGTTTACTGCCCAAGTATTCCTGCGCCTCATCTTCATCGATACAGTGTTCCGAGCACGCTCCTCCACATCCAGCTGTGCTGCCACGAACTTGTAACGAGTATTCTCAATCACGTCTTCATCACTAATATCAGAATATACATAAGGAATTGTATTGCACCTGACTGTCGCTGTGAAATATACATTGACCGTTCATGCATATTATCGTCTTAGGTTAATTACAAAGAGATTATAACTAAAGTGAATTTAATGTTGTTAAAATATTTTAATTTCTTTACCGCGGTGTGTAAGTCAAATAGCAACCTATGCCTCGGTTGATACGTGAAATTTATTCGAAAATTCTGTTAAATCCCCGCTTTTGGTCACCGTAGACACGCGTATTGGGTATTCGGCCATTTTTACGAGCGTACAAGGGATCGTGTACTACGCCCTGAGCTTTACACATTACGTATGGGATCCCTTATATTTTAGGGCAAAGTGTCAAATACGCATAACGCAAAACGTACATCCGGCCTTATAATTTTGTGCTTTAACCTTTATGGAGGGAATTCAGGAGTTGGAATATTTTGTAGGAATATACTCCGATGTGGATGTCATTGCTTGTAAAGTCATAATGATGTTTTCGTAAATGATTGTTCATGTTCACTGCTTTCACCGAATCAAATAAATTTTATAAATTTCAGTACTGTAAGACCACAGACATATTAGTAAAGAAAACACCATATTGATGCAGACATAAAAATGTGAACTAAAGTTATACAGAAATTATTTTCTTAAAGAGCCACTCCGTGAGTTGTTGGAATCATATATGCCAAACTTAATCAATGGTGTCATTAGATCGCGAAGTATCGACTGTTACCAAAAAGACACATTTTAAAGCTTATTGAAATTTTTACAGTGAAAAAATGAAGGTAGAACGTCCCAATCATGATCTAAAACCGGACAGTGGCGCGCGTCAAATAGTCAAACGTAATTTTGGAGACCTATATAAAACAGCAAGGAGGGCAGTTAGGAGTTGATAGTGTTTGTTAGGTTATATAAATAGTATTCATGTATATTGGACGTGATATCTACACCTCGGTGCATTTATAAGTCTTTTTTTAGATTTTTATGGAAAACCAGAATTTGTCATACATATGTCTTTTGGACATGAAAAGTTCGGATTCTTTGAATTTCATATCACCACATATGACATTTAGGTTCGCATCAAAGGTAAATAATATGATATGAAAATCACGGAGTGGCTCTTTAAGACGACAGCGTTGTTCTTTTTATTCTAAAGCATAAAGATATATTTTGAAGTGTTCAAAGACATTTGCATACTTTGGGATTACAACGAAGTGTGGAGTTTTACTTAATTTGGAAAAGGATAGCAATAAGACAACAAATATTTCCCTCTTAAATCAGAAAAGGCTGTGGATATTCCACACAACAGTATTCATTTTCGACTAAATCTAGGAAACACTTTTTACATTTCTTTGTTCCAAGGGAATTTTGTAATAATTAACTCTCTAAATTTCTAAACTTTGGTAACTTAACTGAAATCGTGATAAACAAGATCTAAATTTATCGAAATCAATCTTACTCAGAATTAAAATCTAAAATAAAAATTCATATGCCATACTTGCAGATAACTATCTTTCAGTCGCTGCAAGAAGATATTGGCTGGAACATTTTATCTCCTTACTACTTACTAGTACTTAAAATTTAATATTACCAAAACCAATTTTAAATACAACATTTCTTATTTTGGTAACCCAATTTACATGACCTTGGTTCATCATACAAGCATTTCGCAATCAGAGAGATGTTATTCTTATTGTAGTCTGTAAACTGCATGTAGGAATAAAAACAAAGCTGCTTAAACTAATCATAGGGCCCGTCACTCGTGATATTGCCAGAAATTGCCGGATAAGTTGGCCTGTCAGGTCCTATAAAAAGCCTCCACAAATAGGAAAAGGCAAGTGGCCATAAATTGGATATCAGCTTGAAAAAAGTTGCATTTCAATGTTTATGATTTCAGAAGGCTGGTAGCTTTACCAATCACGGAACGATGCCATACCAGAGATTGAAGAATGTGCTGTGGGGGATATTTACGTTGAAAGTGTTTCTTCTTACAACTTATGTTATCTTCATCGGTTCAAGTCAGCAAATTATACTCAGTCAGATTGTCCTACCACAAAGACTGGACAATTGTCCCGGGGTACTGCCTGGTATGATGGCGGGCACCTGGAAGACAAGACCACTTACCAAACAGGAACAAGATGACATATTTTCCTTTCTTTTTCATACGCACTCACGATATAGATTGCCACCAACCTACCAGAGAAATGACAGTCAATGCGGCAACGTGACATTCTTAGAATCAAAGAATTATAGAGCTCTCTGTGACCATAAAGGTAAAACACCTTGTTGCTACAACAACAAGTGTGTTTCTAAAACAGCAGCGGAATGTAAGTGTGAGGACTGCTACGACATGAGGAATATGAAACATGCAGAATATTCAACATGGATTCCATCACATCCAGAATGTACGTACCACGAGCACACTCCACAGGAAGCCTGTGATATCCTGGATGGAATGGACATTGCGTTTGTTGGGGATTCTCTCGTCCGCCATGTCTATACGGCGATGCTTTTCGTGGTGACGGGAAATATGAAGGACGGGGCAATGAACCCGGGCGCGGCTAAGGGTGAGTGCACTCTCTTGAAGGGGCAGCAGCACGTTACTTTGAAATAAAGTGATCTCAAGAATCTGAAAATAATTGTTACCACTTGCAAGACAATCATGTTAATCGAAAGAAGTATTTTTTCAAAAGAATGTAACATGTTCGGTTAGTCTAAAAAAACATTTCCCTGCCTTAATTGATGAAAAGGTGTTTCACAAATAGGTCCATCAGTTGCTTTCGCATGATACTTGATATTTTCTTAAACGAATAAGGATAATGGGGTTGAGTAATGATTGGTTTGAACCTCCAAAGCTTTTGAGTTTGGCATAATCATATATTAATTGGGAAAAAATTAAAGAAAACAATATTAAAAAACCTTCTACTGCCCCTGTAAGACACTATGGTCCGTATTGCTTGTTATAATTTACCCTATAAATATTTGTTAATGCAAGGTATGTTACTTATTCCTAACCGTGATTATCGAACTGGTTCGAACTGGTTCGCTTTCTGTCAGTGATCTTGGCACATTCGTTTAAAAATCCATATGTGGACCAAAAATATTACACTTCAATTGGTAAAACTCATTTTCCCTTTTATCAGATTCCCTTTATTACTTTAAAATATATATAAGGTCACATATATTGAGGATACTAAACATTCATCATTTACATATGATTATGGTACCAAACAAGTGAAAGCGAGTTTGATACGAAATATTTGCAAGAGATTAAAAACAAATACAATCAAATTGAAATGATTTTAGTATTCAGTTTCTTGTTCATATATTTTCAAACTGATAAGCCGAGACAATAATGAGACACACGCTATCGAGACTTCACCAACATTTATGACGTCATATGTGCAGCTTCATTAAACCAATTGAATATTGCCGTACACAACTACTGCTCTATGTGATACGAATATGGTGTTCGACGAGAAATGTCAAATGTTCTTTTCATTACATGATACATAACTTCTGAAGAAGGTTATGATCCGCATTCCACCTGAGGTCACGGTGATCTGTAAAACCCATTGAGCTTGTCGTATGACCTGGCATTCAAAGATGTAATGTACGTTTTACTTATTTTACAACCTGAACCTCGTCCTATATTGTTACATTTTCTATTGGCGAACAGGAATTAAATTAATTTATTTTAAGGCTAGGTCGATATGGTGACTAAGCAAATCGGCCAGCCGTTTTCTGTCTTTAATTCCTTTCGCTTTATTTTAGAAATTTCGGTTCATTATCAAGTTTGTCGCAACAATAAAATGTCAACAACTTTTTCTTTTTCCTTAAGATTGTTACTATAAGTGAAAACACAATGAAATAAAGTTGTTACAAACATTGAAACGAACACATTTGAGGAAATAAAAAGTATAAAAGATAAAACTCATTCCCACCCTCAGTCATACATTTACACATTAACTGTATATCTCAAACTTGTCATTTATTGAATTCATATACAGTGCCCATTTCCTTTCAAAATCGTTAATCTTTCTTTTTACAATATCGTGCTAATACTTATATCTCCAATCTCGCTTAAAGTGTAACTATATAGTTTTGCAGTCTTTGATTATGGTTTTGTTGTGCAAGAGTTTTTCTCGAAGGAGGTATAACATATTTACATGTACGTTACTAAATATTCTATCATTATGACTCAATTTGGCAAAGCATTTAAAGTATCCTTCCAAAATTTATTGTGTGTAGATAATTTGATGGATATTCGCTGCCACATATTCAAAGATTTAGGAATGGTGGAAATGTGAACATCAACAGGTGTTTTTATTTTCTTTCAAAATAGAGTTAAAGTCAGTCTCATTTTTGTAAGGCAACTAAACTGAACTAATTTTTCTTCACGAACAAAATCTGATCACTAACACAAATATTTCCTGTCGCATTTGCTTAGATTTTCATTTTTATGCCCGTTTTACAGTTTTGGATGAAGCAGCTTATTGGCGTATGCCGTTTCAGACCGATGAGGTACCGAATCAAGTGCAATCCCATCGCGAGTACGAAACACCGGAAATCTAGTCATCGCAGCGCCGATACTTATGACAGCGCATTTTTCACTGAGTTCACCACCTTTTTGTTTTTTTCTGTATTTGAAAAAGCGTTAGCTATTAGCTTTTTTCATTGGATATTCAGCTGGGAATTTTATGTGTTCTTCGTCACGGCCTTTGCGAAATGACGTGGTAAGGACTAACGCTCGCAAAAAACATAATATTCGGGTAGGGTAGGGTAGTTTGAACTTCATTATTGAGGGCTATAATGCCTGCAGAGTTCTGAAAATTGTTGCAAAAGTCAGGGGAAAGATTTCTGTGAGTGGTGAACTATTTGTCCGGCATTTATTACAATTTGCCTTGCAAAAATGAGACTATGACTTTAAGTAGCTGAGTTATACAGAATTCATTGCCAATGTTTTGAAACTATCCGTTTCTTTTTCTCAGTGTTATCTGTATTGAAAATTCAAAATTATCCGGTTTTTTTTCGCAATGCTACGATCCCTCAAAGACGTGCCAAATTATATATTTGAACTACGTTACGCAGGTATGTGAACAAACTTTTGGTATGCAGCTGTATATTTCTTTTCCTCCCAGGAGAAAGGGGGCGGGATAGCGCAGTGGTGCGCGTTCGGCTTCGGATCAAGAGGTCTGTGGTTCAAATCCCGCCAGGGGCTCGGCAACTTTGTCTGCAGTAGAGAACGGTTCTACACGCAGGCAGGTTTGGGTGCAATGCTACACTGAATATACCACCCATGGTTCGCTAGTTCCAGCCGATGCTCGAAGGTTTCACCACAATGCATAGCCACAATGGTGTTGCGGGCTTTCTCCCTGAAATAATACTAGCAGCCGCGATATAAGTGAAATAATCTTGAAAACGGCGTTAAACACCGACTCACCTCACCTCACCCAGGAGAAAGAGGCCCTGTTAGATCTTGTGTACAGTCTCCCTGACTAATAAGGTTTGTGACTAATGGATTTGTTGACCCTTTGATCCCTTATTGTCAGAGACCACACTATGAGGATCTATTTTCGTTTTCGTCTTCATTATGAAAACACGTAGAACACAGATTTTTATAGACCCCCTAGCTACTTCCGTTTACAACGTTTAGATTTAGTGACCATTCACTCTTTCTATATCTATATATCTATAGTTATCACATTTACCGTTAATATCGCCGTTAAATAAATATGCAGTGTTGTTACACAATGGGCCATTACTACGTGTGTTGGCTGATGTCACGGGATGGCAGAATGTAAGCGGCGCGGTAGCAATGGTAATGTAAGCGATTTTCAAGCTTTTTCTTTGATAAGATTAATAAACTCAATCCAGTTTCATATTATTTCTATGAAACTCATGAATGGTATGTGTTCTAACTCGCGTTTGCTCGTTACATACCAAACCACGTACTCGTTTCATAAATATGTTATGAAACGGGACGTCGTTATAATAGTAAGTACATGACATAATGATTTGCATATATCTTTATTCCAGACTCAAGGATGCTCTGCCAGGGAATGAACATGTTCACTGAGAAGCTTTGTCGCCTTATTCTGAAACACTCAATGGATGCTTGCAGTGGGAGGGTCAAACTCACTTTGTATTATTATTTCAATTCTGGATTTGGTCCTCATCTGTCTAGTATCGCTAAGAACAATAAAACATCACTCATTTTTACAGGGATAGGCGTACATGATAATTTCAATCATTCGAAGATACAAAAAAGTTTTTTAAATTCAGCGCTATCATTCTTAAAATCTCATAAACAGTCAGCACCCAAAATTCTGTGGGCATCACACCACGCTCCTGGGATCTTGAAATCGCCTATTTATTTACTTCAATCCGATAAAAGAGTGAAAGAATTCAACAAACAAATGGAGAGTTATCTTAAAGCTTGGAACATCCAAATCTTTGATACATATCGGTTGACTAAAGGCATGATGAGTTTTGATGGCGAACACTATGGATTGGGAATGAATATTTGCAAAGCTAATATACTCTTAAGTTATATCAAAGAACAAAAAGCAATTGGTCAATTTAAGTAGCCTATCAAATGTTATAAGAAATGAGAATAGTGTATCTCTTATCAAAACAAGTTGCATAGACTCAAATGTTTTTTTTATTTTAGTTATTATGAATATTAAATGAAATCCACTGGTCTTCCTTTAAGCGGGTTATTGTGTAATCCAATCTAGAATAAAAATCATTGACAAGAACTGTGTTGTTTCAGTGATGTTTTGTTGATGCTTAATTATCATTGAAGCAGAGATGAAGGCATTTCATGAAGTAAATCATTTCATTAAACATGTAAAGACATGTGATATATCAATTATATAGGTATAACCAAGTAAACTCATAGTACGATTTTATGCTTAATTAAAGTAACATAGGGATAACACAACATGTAATACGTTAAAAAGGCATACATTTTATGACATTTCAATTGGCTTTGATACGTGGCAATGCCAAATATGCAATTATAAAACTGAAGAAAATTAGATATTTTACTGTGTAAGATCATAGGTAGTTGAATGTTGATATATTACTGCCGCTTTGTTCAATTTGTAGTAATCCCGTTTAAGGGAGGTAACTCTTACTGTTGAATGTATGAAGAACAATAGAGAGTAAACGGCTGAAGACACACGTGGTGTTTGGTGTTGGTGAATTTTGCATGCATTCAATGTTCAAAGGTATTACATTGCAAACATGGACATAAATTCACAAAACTCAAAAATAAAATTTTGAAGTTAATCGAAGATGATGTAGTGTGGCCAATTACCATTCACAAACACAGGGCTTACATACGAGAAGCTATAGATAACTTGAGTGAAACACACAATCAGGCTGTGGAAATTATGGTCAATCTTATAGAAGAATGTACCACATTGTATGATATTGACACTAAGAAAAGGATATGTGGAAACAATTGAAGAGAGTATCCATTCCTATTTTTAGTGGAGACAAGAGACAATATAGTAATTGGAAAGCCGCTTTTAAAGCCTGCATTGACGAAGCCCAAGCGACTGCTGAATATAAATTTCTTCAACTCAGGCAATATCTTTCAGGGGAAGCACTCTAAGTTGTGCAAAATTTGGGTCATTCTGCGGCAGCGTATGATAGGTTAGAAAGGAAATATGGAGGAACAAGAAGACAATAAGCAGTCTATCTTGAAGAATTAGAAAGTTTTCAGCCAATAAGACACGGGCATGCAGAAGACTTGGAGAAGTTTGCAGACCTTCTAGACATAGCAGTATTCAACCTGACAGATGCATGAAGACAGCAGGAGTTGAGAGATGGGTCATTTTACATTAAGCTTCAGAAGAGGTTGACTGAAGAAATGTTAAGTCAGTACAATAGATGAATATATGAAAACCACAGGATTAAATCAGTAGAGACACTGAGAGAATTCATAATTCAAAAGGCTGAGTTCCAAACTGTTGCATCTGAAACAATCGAGGGACTGAATGTCAACCACACAAATAGGAACAGAACTTTTGCCAAAAAGAAACATCGACATCTCAGAGATCATTCTTTGCTAAAAGACAAGACACACTGGGAAAAAACAAATGTGTAGAGTGCGCCAGAGATCATAGTTCGTGGGATTGGGATAGATTCAGGCGAAAAAGTGTGGCACAAAGGTGGGATTTTGCTAAAGACAATAACTTGTGTTTTTGCTGACTGGGGAAGGATCACAATGCTAAGATGTGCTTGCGCACTAAAACCTGTGGCATAGATCATTGTAAGAGAACACACAATAGATTCTTACATCAACATGTACAGGAAGCAACAAGTACCAACACACTGGATCAGACTCGAGGAAAAGCCACAGAGCAGTCATTGACTACGGAGGGGGAGCGATCACACACAACAAGCCAACAAAACTCAAGATTCATAGCGATGAGGACTGTACCGGTTGTACTCAAGAACGGAAATCGTGAACTCAGAGTAAATGCGTTACTGGATGACACCAGCACCAAGTCTTACATTAACGGTGACGTAGCAGCAGAACTTGGACTCCAAGGTGAAAAGAAGAAGGTAACTGTTAATGTATTAAATGGAAGATATGAAACTTTTGTAACCAGTCCAGTAGCCATAGAGCTGCAGAGCATAGATGGATCAGGGACATAGAAAGTTGATGTTTACACTGCTGATAGAGTGACGGGCGACCTCGAAGTAGTGGATTAGAACAAACATGCATGGAGGTGGCCACATATTGCAAACATCAAATTTCCAAGAATTCCCAAAAGACCATTGGTGGACATATTGATTGGTTGTGACTTAACAGAACTTCACCAGTCTTATCGGGACATTTGTGGAACAGAACCAGGGGATCCCATAGCAAGACTCACACCATTAGGATGGACATGTATCGGAAAGATCAGTGACTGTTCAGAGTATACAAACCTTAGTCTTTAAACTTTTGTGTGTGTTGAGAAGACAAATCGAGGAAGTCAACACATTGTCGAAAAAGTTTTGGGAGTTAGAAGAATCCAGAGCTACAGAAAAGAATCCAATTATCAACCCTGATGAGCAGTCAGTCCTGCAAGTAGCACAAGAAAGCTTTTCAAAAACTGAAGATGGTTATGAAATTGGCATTCCATGGAAGAAGAACAAACCTGTACCTCCAGACACCTATGATATGGCATTAAAGAAACTCAAAAACACAGAAAAAAAGCTTTCCAGAGATTCAACTACTTCACAGGCATATCAAACAACAATATCAAGTTATTTAGAAAAAGGCTACATAAGGAAAATTGGGAAGGATGAAGGTGAGCCAAAAGAAACTTGGTATCTGCCCCATTTTCCAGTTTTGTGGACGGACAGAACTACCTTAAACACCAGAATTGTCTTTGACGCATCAGCCAAAAGTCAAGGTGTTTCATTAAATTGCCTCATCAATCAAGGGCCAAAATTACAGAGAGAACTGCTTGATGTTCTGTTACGCTTTCGGGAAAACAAGATTGCAATAGTCAGTGATGTAGCTGAAATGTATCTCAGGATATCAAACTGAAGCCTGAAGACAGACCATTCCACAGATTCTTATGGAGAGACATGGATGAAAATAGTCAACCTGACAGGTATGAATTCAACAGAGTCAGTGTCCAATCTAGGACGCGCAATTGCGCGATTCACGCTAAACCCTCATTAAGTAACCATAGTGCGACAGTCGCGCACTGTTATTTCATGCCGATTAATGATATGCCTTCCTATTTAAAATATAAAAAATACTTCTTTTTTTTTATTTCTTAGACATGAGATGATGAGTATTAAAAGATGAAAGTTTGTATATCTATTTTGCGATTAAAAGGTAAGATCGGTAAATTAACACGAAAGTCGTTGTCAGCGATAAGCATATGTCAGTATAGAGTGAGCTCCCTTGATTACTTGGCTGACTGCATAATTGGCATATGTTATTCAAGCGAAATTTGATTCACTTCAGTGAGCAAATATGACTCAAAATTTACGTTTTATATCATGATTTAATTTTGAAATAACTTTTTTAAAGAAATATATAGATGATTCATAATTATTGTTGCGGTTAGTCAGTTTAGTCAATATTAATTAAACATATACCTTCGTTTTCGAAATCACACGCGATTGAGTGATGCAGATGACAAGTGCAGACGACAGTCCTTGTTTTTTATCTGACAAATGTCTCGGAAACGAATAACTGACTTTTTAAAAAAAAATTCAAAACATGCAAATGAGAAAACTCCACAGACTATAAGATCTACTCATGAAACTTTTGAAGAAAACACTTCCCAATCAGAAACGTCAAGAACCGAAGCAAAAGGCAATCAAATTACAGAAACTGACCCCGGTCCCTCCCATCCTAAAAAAACAAAACAAAGTGTATTTCAGAAAAAATGGTTGAACGAATGGCCATGGCTTCTACAAAATGAACACGGTTCAATGATCTGTAGTTATTGTACCAGCAATAAAATGTCAAATACTTTTACTTGAGATGGATGCATTAACTTTCGTACATCGACTCGAACAAGGCATGCACAAACAGGTGACCACCAACTTTCCCTTGTTGCTAAAGCCACGTCGCAAACCACTGTGGAAGCATTTGTGTCAAATTTAGTAACTTATCAAGAGTTAGCTGTCAAGTGTGCTATTGACACAGTATATTGGCTTTGTAAAGAAAATATAGCTATTGAAAAATATGCATCTCTTTTGGAATTTTTGGAAAAAGAAGGTTGTTCTAATGTTCTAAATCTCAATGTTGGAGGGAATACAACATATAGGTCACGACAAGTTGCTGATGACATCAGGGAAGCCATTGCAAACACAATCATGGGTCAGATAATTGAGGATTTGAACAATGCCTTTAATGTAGCAATTCTGATAGACGAAAGTACAGACATTTCAGTCACAGGAAAGCTCATAGTTTATGTTAAATTTGTAGACAGCAACTTTGATGTGAGATCACATTTTCTTGGAAATTTTGACCTGGGTGAAAAGGGTGCAGATGCCATTACTCAGAAACTTTTGGCCATCTTCAAAGACATCGGAGTAGATGTAACCAAAAATTTTATGTGGTTCTGACGGTGCCAGTGTTATGACGGGCTGAAAAAATGGTGTTGCAGCACAACTGAGACGAGAATCACCATTTCTCATCAACATACACTGTGTTGCACACAGACTTGCATTATGTAGGAGCGAATCAGATTCTAAAATTGAGGTAATGCAACAGTACAAAACAACTCTCACAAACCTGTACTATCACTTCAAGGGATCATCACTTCGAAGCAGCAGACTTAGCAAATTACAAGAATTGCTCAATCAACCTCAAATCAAGGTTAGAGAAAAGCATGACATCAGATGGTTCATCTTCTACAATGTTTTAGAAGCTATATACAAATCCTAGAACAGTTAAGTTCTCTACTTTGAATCATCTGAGTTGTCAAAAGATCCAAAGGCTACAGGTCTTTTGAAGTCAATCACTAACTTCAAGTTTGCTGCCCTTACTTGGCGTCTAATGGATGTGATACCTGTTATTACTGAACTGAACCTAGTCATGCAAAAAGACAGTTTGCATGTGGCTTCATTGAAACCAGTGGTTGCTAGTACTGTAGATAAACTTCAGTGCATAAAAGGTAATCAAGGACAGTACACAAAAGAATTTGAAACTCTGATAGGAGATGGCAATACCCTCTGTGGACATGAACTGAAGTATAAGAATCAACAAGAGGCAGTTGTCAAGTCAACAATGACAACATTTATTGAAAAACTTATTGAAAATCTCAATTCAAGATTCCCTCCCCCCCAGAAAATCTTACCGTGATGTCACCATTTGATGTTCTTGGCTTCAGAGACTTGTCATTTGTGTCGGAGGGGAATCTCCCCAGCTATGGTGAGAACAAACTTGACATCTTGATTACACATTATGGGAGCAAGAAAGGTGAGGTTCCTGCTCTCATCGACGAAATATCAATGAAACAAGAATTTGATTTGTTAAAACGCCTGTTAATTCAACAGAACTATGCGAGAGACAATTTTCCAGAACTATGGAAGCTCATCAATTGGATTGGATCTTTTCCTGAACCTGCTGAAACAAGCCTGTGTTCGATTAACTTTGCCAGTTCAAACTGCAATCTGTGAAAGAGGTTTTTCTAGTCAGAATATGATCAAGACTTCCCACAGAAATAGATTTAGTGAAAAGGCACTAAAGGAGTTAATGGTCATCAGTATTGAGAGTCCATCCATCTCAAAGTTTGATTCAAGTAAGGCCCTTGACGAATTCAAGACCAAAAAACAGAGAATATTCCAAAGATTTTCTTTCAACAAGTAATTAACTGATCAATCCATCTATGACTTAAAAAAAGTGTACAGTGAATTCACTTTGAAATGAGTGAAAAAGTAATTCATTTATAATATAAGCATGATGTGAAGTACAATTAAAAGGATTTTATGAGTGAATAATTGAGAACTGAGAGTGCATAGAGTTTGTATATTACAGTTGATTAGACTTAAAAGTCTATTATCAATCAGTGAAAATTATATGTGATTGAGAACTTACTTGGATATACAAGAGGTAACTAACAGGTTATTGAGGTCAGAGAGATCTTCTGTGAATCTCATTCTGAAGTTGAATGTTTGAATGTTACCTTGCACAGTTGCAGAGTTTTAAGTTCGCATTTAAGGTTGGTTAATGGTACCATAAAAGAAAAACAGAATTATTTTGTTTGTCATTGTTTTATTGAAAAGGTAACAGTGCAAACTTTTTATGTATATAGTTTTTATAGAAATGGTAATTCTCCCCCCCCCCCCCCCTACTTTTTACAAATCCCCCCTCTTTTATGAAGGAGGGGGGGGGGGGATTCCCCCTTGATATCAAGGTCTAGATTGGACACTGCAGAGTAGTGTTTGGTGTTAATGCATCTCCATACCAAAACAACGAGAATCAGTTCCGTAGAACCTGTTTTGAAATCCACCTACATGGATGATTGTATGGACAGCGTCAATGACGAAGACACTGCAATAGAACTTCATTGCCAACTCTCTAAACTATGGAAGAGTGCTGGAATGCATGCCTGCAGGTGGTTATCAAATTCACTGAAATTGTTAGAGAAACTTCCAAAGTCTGATAGAGCCAATGAAATGGACCTTGTTGAGGGGCATCTCCCATCTGTGAAAACACTTGGAGTGATGTGGTCTTCCCAGGAAGATGTGTTCTCCTTGAAAGTATCAGTCATTGAGGGAGAAAATTGACTAAACGCTCATTTCTTAGCACGGTGGCAAAACGTTTTTATCCTTTGGGCTTTTTGGGACCATTAACTGTAAGAGGAAAAGATAATTCTACAAGATATGTGGCTATCTGGACTTGACTGGGGTGACACCCTGGACAGTGGTTAAGTGAATTAAGAGATTGACAGCATTCAAAGTGCCTAGGTGTCTTGTTGGAGAGGTAAACCAGAGAGTAGAGAAACAGAATTGCATACTTTTGTCGATGCTTCTGAAGCAGCATATGGAGCAGTGACTTACACAAGAACTACATTTGCAGATGGGCAAGTAGCAATCAGACTTGTGGCTTCGAAAAATAGAGGTGCTCCTATAGACGCCATGAGTATTGCTTGACTTTAGCTAGTAGGTGCAATCCTGGGCAGGGCACTTGAGATTCAGAGATTTCAACTGACATTTTGGACTGACAGCATGAACGTCTTATGGTGGATAAGAGGCAGAAGCCGGAGCTGTAAACCATTTGTCGCCAATCGAATTGCAGAAATACAGAAATCTACAGAAATATCACAGTGGCGACATGTGTCATCACTTAAAAATTCAGCAGACATGTTGTCAAGTGGTGTGAAGGCTACTGATCTGATTGAAAGTGAGAGTTGACTCGAAGGACGGAAAAGAAGAAGAAGAGAAGTGGCCTCAGAGACTTATGCAAGAGAATGTTAGAAAGCATTCACAGAAACAAAGAGACAATTCAAAACCCTGTTTCTTAAAGAGTCTGCACGCGTTGAGAGACAGATCTGGAAATTAGACCCACACAGATTTTCAAAGTGGAAGAAATTGGTTAGAATCAGTGCTTTGGTTCACAAATTCATAAAAAATTGTTGGTCACTAAAGTCAGATAGAAAGTATGGTGAGTTGAGTATAGATGAGATAGAGGACTCAGAGATAAGCCAGATAGTACAGACACAGATGGAAAGTTTTGTAGAGGAATATACAGCTCTCAAGAAAGGGAGACAACTCCCCCACAGCAGCAAGCTCCTTAGTCTGAGACCTGTACTAGATGAAGATCGACTCATGAGAATGAATGGAAGGTTGAAGTATGCAGATTTCTTGCTCCAGATGCTCAATCTCCAATCATTCTTCCATGAAAAAGTTGGATCACAAAGTTGATAGTAAGGGATCATCATGAAAAGGTCATCATGCAAATCAAATCAAACACTTGCAAGTTTATCGTCAAGATTCTGGATTGTTTCTGCTCGCAAGGTTAATCGTGAGTGGGAAAATGAGTGTGCAGAGTGTAAGAGACAGAAAACCAAACCAGCAAGTCAAGTAATGGCTCCGCTTCCCAAATTTAGGTACAGTTCATCACTCAGAGCATTCAGCAAGTGTGCGGTAGACTATGCAGGGCCATTCGTAACAGCGCAGGGGCGTGGAAAGCGTCGTGCGAAGAGGTACTTGTGTTTGTTTACATGTCTATCTACCAGAGCAGTGTACATGGAACTAGCCTTTAAACTTGACACTGATTATTTTTTAAACTCTGTGTACAGAATGACAAGTCGACGCGGTGTACCAGACGAGATGATCTCCGACAATGGGACAAATTTTGTGGGTGCAGTTGCAGAATTGAAACAGTTAATCAGTGAACTGGACACAGAAAAACTGTTGAAGAGTACAAGTCAGCAAGGTATGAGATGGAAATGTAATCCACCTTGTGCACTTGTGGAGTGTTTGAAAACATGACAAAATCAGCAAAGAGGGCCATTTATGCCACAAAGTGGATATTACAGACGAAGACATGATGACAGCATTTGCAGGTTCAGAAGCACTTATCAACTCCCGGCCGCTAACATACCAGACTTCAGATCGTAGGGATGAAACTCCGCTGACACCAAATCATTTCTTGCATGGTCAGGCTGGTGGACAGTTTGCACCGGCAGTTCATCTTGAAGAAAATGAACACTTTCATCCCAGAAAACGATGGAGATATGTTCAACATCTCATGGCTCATGGCTAAGAGAATGGCTACCACATCGGGACTGTAGGAAAAGGTGGTATCGTGTGAAAAAGGACTTCCGAGAAGGAGATGTTGTGATAGTTGTCAATCCAGACACACCCCGAGGTGAATGGCCCCTGGGTAGAGTGACTAAGACATTTCAGGGTGCTGATGGACATACAGGAGTAGTCGAAATACTTATCAGTGGACGCCGGTTCATCCGTCCAGTGACCAAGCTGTGTCCACTAGAATTTAGATAAGATGAATGACTTTACAAGTTAATGATATGTTGTCATACTCAGAGTGCCATTGACAAAATCAGAGTAACTTACTTACAGCTTTCCTTACTATATAGTTAATTACTAAAGAGATTTTGTTATCATAGTAAATTGTGATTAACTTACAGGTTTTTGTTTTGTCAGTCATAGTGGGTTTTTTTTTGCTTACAACTTCTAATCAAAGTAACAATTCTTCAAATCATTGTATTTCGCTAAAAAGCATTTACATATAGCTTTGGTTAATAAAGTTTACTAATATATTTTGTAGTTAAAGTAAGGTTATGCCGGCCTTTCTACTCTGCAAATACAATTAATGTTTAAAAATTTCTTTTCTAGCCATTATACAGAAGTACTTTTGTTGATTTATAACTATAGTTCTGATAGATTTCTTTTCAAAACAGAACAATATTGAAAAGCCTATGAGGCACCACCTCGGCGGAAAGAATGGCCTGAAATATTTTCAGGGAAACATTTTGAAGACAAAACATGTTGCACAACATCAATAAAAAGAGTATATGTAAGTGGATTTCATAGGTTATTACATAACAATGGTTGTGACATATTTTCACAATCACCATGGAAACTCAACACTCTTGATATAACAGGTATAGGATTTAAGGGATGGTCCCCTAAGTCTGGAAGGAATACATGTAATAATTTTTCTCTGAATTGTTAGGTTTGGACCATTTAAGAGAAATAAAACAACCACTCTCGAGAAAAGATATATCTATAACAGTATTGTGCTTTGCTGGATCAAATTGTGACATGAATAGGAAATTGCCAGGTCGCAGCAAGCCATAGAAACCAATCAAACAAGCTAGAAATATTGATGCACCAAGCAAATTGGAAGTGTCTAAACATTCTGACAATACTAATAAATGGTTGAGGGTTATAGGTGTGGCACCTTCCTGTGCAGTGCCAAGCTATCGTTTCACTCCTTTGAGTAAGTGACCAACACGCAAGTCAACTGAAATGGGGTCAACTACGTTGTTAAATTTAAGCAAATTGGATACAACACATAGATATTGGCGTACTGTTGCAAACTTAAAGCCACGTACATCAACAAGGTAGGCAATGTAAAGTGCTAAATTTTCAAAATTCATAGGGACTGATTGAACATCGGCCTGGTCGCAAAAATTAAAAAACACTGAAATTGAGATCTGTAAGTTCTCTTAGTCGACTCCAACCATCCTTGACTCATCAATCTCGCAACAGTACTCTGATGTTGTTCTCTGGTCATGCCACCACCTGAAAGAAATGAATTCATGAGACATGTGAAATTTAAGGAAATCCTGATAAAAAGTACAATACTTCAAATGTGGTAACATGTCAAACGAGATATCGCATCAGCGGTACTATTGCTATGACCAGGAATGTATTCTGCTGAAAGTGAAAAATAGAATTAAGATACCATAAATATCTTAACCTAAACATGACAAAGTGGATTTTACAGGAACCCTTATTCACAAATGCTTTCACCGTTTGGTTATCAGTCTTAACGATAATACGTATATTTTTCCATGCACCACACCAGCGGCAAGCAGCAAAAATAATACCAAGTTTTTCTTTGACATTTATATGCATATTCAGCACTTCTGGTAAGTCAGTTCTCCAGTTTACATAGAAAACGTCACCGTCATACCATACACCTGCGCCTTCGTTACAGGCATCTGTGTACACAGTCCTATACAATTCATTATACAAGTCCTCAACTTTATCATTTGGCAAAGACAAAGTGCACACTTGAGTATCAATATGAATTCCAAGAAACACAATGTTCTGGGAAGGCCCGTCGACCTTGTTTCAATTGACCCAGAAACCAAGCTCTCTAACAGTTTTGATCAACGTTCAGAGAGCTTCATTACACTGATTAAAGGTGTCACACACAATAAGAAAATCATCAATGTAAGCAATCACATCAACACCATATCTACACTTCATTATTCTGCATACCGCGGCACTTAAAGTCTGAAAAATGAGCGGGCTCTTTGAAGCCCCGAAAGGTAGCTCACTATCTAAGAAATATGTCACATTCTCATCACCATTGAAACGCCAACACAATCCCGTAAGAGGATAATTACTTGGATGTACTTGAACTGAGCGATATGCACTTTTAAGATCTAACTTTGCCAAATAACTTCTAGGTTTGATAAGCTTAAGCGCATGTTGTAAATCCATATACACATTGCTGCATGTAACTGTTCATACCTTTGTTATGTGGCAGACTACCGTCATGTATGAGTCGAACCTTGCCATTATCTTTCACAATAGAACCATGGGGACTGACCACTGTAGGTTTAATGTCAGTCACTATATAATTTACCAAGATTAATTTCTTCCAAAATCTCTATGAGTAAATACTGATCTGTGATTACTTGTGATAACTTCTTCTACCTGTATGCTTTCTACTTCTACCAACTTAAAGCCGTCTTTTACCCCAGTTAAAATATACTGTCTGTCCAGATCATCTTCTTGCAAAAGACGATCCAATGCATCCTAATCTAACCACTTAGATACACGTTTTTTTATCCCTTGTATCAGGTGTCTTTAGATCATTCTGCGTGTGGGCGTTGATACGAATTGTAGGTGAAGTGTTGCTGTTTGCCGTGTCCCATCTTGTGACATACTGTACAGGCGTTGGCCAGTCGACAGTTATCTTCGTTGAAACAGTTTCCATAGTTGTATCTTCTACAAATCTCAAGACCATCTGCAGTAAATGGGCCATGTTGCCTCGGTAGACGTCTCTGATTTCAAGTTTGCAGCGACGGATTTTCAATTTGATGAAGAACTTTAGAAGTTTCTGAGTTTGGCTTAGAAACTAGTTGGAATTCTCTTAATTCTTGCATGGGCGTTCCCCAACGAAACCCCTCCTGAGAATGCCGTGTTCTGTATTCATAGTCATAAAGCAGTATGCTTCCCAACACATTTTGAAGAGAGACGTGCAATATCCTGCATATACTTGAGATAGTCGAGAACCCCTTTCATGTCTACCTCTTTGCAGTCCATCATGTCCTTCGGAATACCAACACTTCCGTATGTCCACATTTCTGGGAATACTATACTTAAGGAATTCTTCACTCTCGCCCCAAAATCTAGTTTAACACCGTCACCAAGATCGATAGTTGTTCTCGACTGATCTAAGCTTTCCAAAGTATCTGCCCACACGTAATCCTTAATCTTACGGCCTTTTTCCAGTTTCTTACCTTCTGCATCAGGTGTGATTTGTCTCATCTGTCCAACATGGCCGCCGAGAATGCCCGAGATTTCAGTTTTCCCGCCAACAAACTTGTGCTCCTTAGCTCCAGCGATGTGGAAATCCGCTTGTAGGGCTTTAACGTCCTCACTAAATGCATTTTTCTTAGCTTCTAACCTTAGCCGATACAATTCTTCTTCCAAGCTGGCACATTCAACTTCCAAATCTGCGCGGTAGTCTGTGTCACCCTTGCATAGCGTCCCTCACGAGTCCCTGCATTATGATGCTCCTTCTGCGATTTTGGGGATGCTTTACCGAGCGCCGACATTATCTCTGGCATCCTTGACCCGGCGGATTTCCTTTTTGGTCGAACGTCGGCTGCATCTGCCATTTCAAGGACCTTATTCTATCAATAAATCTTCGCGAGTGAAATTTTGCTTACTGCCATGCAGGCGTGATAAAGGAAAGTCAAACATGGCAGACTCGAGCGATCGAAACCGCATTTAATGCAGTAAAAGCTCACTTACAAGGTATTGATCACATAATATTTCATTTGAATAGTCATGCTACGCAATCAGAATGCATAGGGATTGCAGAAATGTTGTATTTTTTGTTTACAGTACGTATTCGAGTGTTTAATTTGTATTTTATCAGTTTGAAAGCGATGTTTTTGTGAGGCAGGATTTAGGCATACTCTAAAGAAAGCTTCCTTTTATTATTTCCAGACAGTGTAACTCGGTCAAATATGAACAGATTTTGATTATTTTACATTCTATCGAAAGGGGATTTATCAGGCTTCATGTGTATTTATTGTTATATTAATCTATATTGAATTTCCAAGTTGATTTCATCCCGGAACAAGACAAGGGGTCCCAGGGCGTTACATCCCTTTAGTATTTATAAAGATGAGATATCATTTTTTAAATTTTTATTATATAATCATATTCTCATTTTCGGCGATACAAGTCCCTGTGTATTGTAATAGGCGCGTTTCAGACGCCCAGTGACAGCTGAAAATTGAACACTAAATTATGGCTACATGCTGTGAAAATAAACCTTTATTCGACTTTGCGTTGTGTACTTTTATTTTAATGTGAATATTTCCAGGCTGACTTGTTGCTAATCAAGACTCAGAACCAGTTCATGAAAGAGGAATAAAGTTCAAAATGAGAAACAACAAAATAAACAACAAGAAGATTTTATTACAAAAACGATAGAAAAATGAAACAAAAACTCAACATCGTGAAAAATAGCACCAGTTCTTTCACTCACATTCCTAAATCAGCCCTATAAGAACATGAACATCATCTAAACTTTCTCTGAAAAGCCACCCGCACCATCCCACAAGAACGTTTAAAATTACTCCGAAACAAACAGCCCTAGCTCCTGTTTCTTTCCTACGCTACTTCCCCCCCTGCCCGACCTAACATTAAATCCCCCTATATAACGCCTAACATCCTACTGTATAACTGGGTGGGGAGAGCTTGAACCAGGATCTGGATGTCTCAAACGATCGTAACGTGTTTGGTGAAGATACCTTAATGATTAAAAGGGTAAAAGTTCCAAAATACTTCTAAAACAAACGAAATCATGACTGCACCAGATTTAAACATTTAAATACTGAAACAAATACGTAGAAACTAATCCATGACGGACGCCTTCGTCTGGTCGGAACGGAAGAGAGATATTTCTGGGGGAGCTTAAATCAGGTGGGTAGAGTGGATGCTGAAAAAGTCGTTGCATTGTTCGAGTTGTATATCACAACTACTTAAATATATATCCTTGCTGTTCGTGGTACATTCATGCTGAAACGTGGACAGAGCCCAATGACCATGGTAGTGGGCGTACAAAGCATGATGCCATTGTGTTGTATGTTTTCAAATCGAACTCACTACGTATCAAACAACCCTCGAAAACGCATGAACACCGAATATAATTTCAAGTAATGTTTCCAGGATATCAACTGCGTTATCGTGAACAGAGTTTATGATTTCTCTTCATCAGTTGGATTATTATCCTCAGAAATTGTTATAAAATCCCTTGAGGAAACTGATATGAATGTATTGCCTCTTAATATTCATCACAAACACTTATTGAGTGACCTTCAGTATCACATTCCTACTCATAACATATAGAAGAGGTTTAAAGATGATTATGACGACAAATGAGTTGCCAAGATCGTACCTGTGATTATAGCTCAGAAACATCTAATGCCACGTCACATCCAATTCAAATATTTTAGATAGACAGTTCTATATAATGGTATTACACTGTATGATCTTATAGATATATAGATGTCCATGTAATTATTTTAGATTGCGTTTCATCGGAACATTGAAAGCGGCGCTGCATTAACATTTAGGAAGACTGCTTTCCCTGAATATCGACAAACTCAGATCATCTCGGAGCTCAATCCAACCTTGGACCTAGTAAGTCTTCCTAATTCAAGTTAGACAGATGGACATATTTTTAAAAACCTGCATCAAAATCGTTTAAAGATCCATTCATGACAACTTCGTGATTCATTAAAATGTATTTGAATTTGACAGTGACTTAAACTTACGAAATCAGCCGATAAACAACTTAAATACGGCTATTTCGAAAATCCAGCTGATTATCCAGCTGGTCACTGTAGCGTGAGTGACAGGAGGCGCCCCTAAAACCTCCATATTGAAAAAAGAACAGCAAATCTCGCTGTTTTAACAACCGTTTCTACATACATTACACCGTCTTCCGTTTAGAAAATCTTTCCATTTTTTCGAGACAATTTAAAACTTCATGTCGATAAATACATGATATAACAATACGTGTTATTCGATAGTGGTTGATCATCTAACCACCAAAGTTCTGAACTTTTTTTATATAAACCCACCAGAGTCAGAGTTGTTATGGCGACTGAGAAGGAAAGTTGATATCATGAAGCATATATATATTGTAGTAATGAATTCTTTCGGTCATGTTATTGCCCCTATTTGGCTGTTGAATTAGCTTCGAATGCAGGGAAAATCAAAGAGCTGACGTTTCAGCTGACTCCTAACACGTCGCACACTGGGCGTGGCTTCGAGTTACGCTTCGATGGTTTTGTCAAAGCTTTCGCCAATCTGATTAGGGGGTTATCCAAAACCGGTGTGTAAAAGGTGCCCTAGTAGTCGAATTAAAGAGGATATTGTCTTCTTTTTAGGCTCTATTGATTTTTTAAAGTGATTTCTGAAAATCGAAATTACGCTTTACGCCTCCTCTTTAAATCTAGACGACAAACGCTGCGAGAGACAGCTCATGCAGGTATTTCAGACGTCACATTGCAAGACATAAAAGTGCTAAATAATAATAAGGGTATTTTTATAGCGCACACATCTACACCGAATGCATGCTCAAGGCGCTCCGTGCTTTATTACCCTGGTCTAACCCAAGCTGCCGAGTAAGCCTTAAAGGTTACCTCAACACAATCTACACCAGGTACCCAATTAATACTGCTGGGTGAACAGAAGCACATTTTGAATAAATTCCCTTGCCTAAGGAGACACCACAAGTTTCTCAGCTCGTGTCTCAGTGTGGGGCAGGGATTAATTACAAAAGGTGTAATGAAATAAAAAAAACTTGTATTGATAAACACAGGTAAACAATATGCTAAGGCGTCACTGCAGTAGATTAAGCCATCTCACCGGCAAATGCATTATACTTTTTAACTGTTCTTTGAATTGCAAAATCTTTTAATATATCTATCAAATGTTATAAATGTCATACATTTTCTCTGAATATGATTATCATATATCACTTTATCAATCATGAATCTCGAACAGACCCTAGCTCTTAGTTACACAAACACCGTCGGTCAAGATAACGTTGATTTATTCCTTCCAATATTCGAAGTCATTGTGTAAACAAGCTGTGTGTCACTAGGAGGAGGCCAGAATGTCTAACCATGAATCGAGGAGCAGACCAAAACAGAGATTATAACGCATATTTAATTATCAAGACAACCTCCCTCCCTGTTACAAGTGAGATACACCCACAATCCTACGCCTTTGTAACAAAAGCAATAAACTCTCCTGAAAGGCGTTTTGTCTCATATGTAATTTTTGTTGTTGATAAGTTCTATTTTCTTACATCAAATGTAAATGATTTGAGGAAGTCACTGTACTCACCCATGGTGTTTTTTAATAAGCCTGTGATTACTCATCTTACGAACGAACGCTGTCTTATCGTTTACCGGGTTACGGGATCAACGCGTGGTCAGTGAGATCGTAAAACAATCGTTCGTGAAGTTACTGTTGGACGCCTAAAAAGAGAAGCAGGCTCCGTTGCTCTTTGCATTTATTGAAATGAAAAAGATAGGAAGGTAAGGAAGTTATTTCTCGTGCAAACGATTTTACAAAATTCCTAAAAAATTTATCTGTATCTCTAAGTTAGAAAATTAGACCTAAAATTCTATACCACCGATGTGGGTTCACTTTAAGGTAATAATACTGTTGTCATATTGATGTCTAGTTTAAGGTCATGTTGCGAAAGCTTCAAGAAGTGTAAACAAGTATGGTGCAATAGTGGGGTCCATTAATCAGATATTTTAGGACATTTGAGAAAAACAGTGTCAAAATCCCTTAAAACAAAACCGTTGTCATGAGTTCCAAGATTAAAGTATTGGTATTTGAACCAAAAGCTTAGTTTAATTCTTTATTAGCCTTTAGTTGAACAACTTATTGGTTGTAACATAAAGATAGAAATAACATAGTACAGGTTGATTGGCAATACAGATTCACTGACGCGGAGAATATAAAGGTATCTTATTTCTAGAATGTACAAACATAGATCGATTTCAATTACAAAAACCTTATGTTACATGCATTTTTAACAATTTGCCAGGATTACACAGATGTTTTATAATTTGTATATTACATAACTGTATTTGTTTAAATGCTAGTGTATTTGTCCGAGGTGGTACATTTATAACGATGTCTACATTGAATACGAAGTTTACAAGGAATGCCGAAATGATACTTCGATATCAATTTAACATTGAATACACTTTCTTTCATTTACATTTTAGCTTTATCTATCTTTCATAACTAATTGATGTCATGGGTTATGGACTGACGAGATGAATTTAGATTGATATTTATATAATACATATTATAGGAATAGATTTGAGTGTGGATTCAATAGAAGTAGATCGCGACTCTGAGAGTGTGGATTCAATAGAAGTAGATCCTGAGTCAATCTAGTTAAAACTAACTGTAATATAATACGTCGCGAAATCCGTTATTACAGCTAGTATTAACTAGATTGATCCTGACTGTGAGGGTGTGGATTCAATAGATGTAGATCCTGACCGTGAGAATGTGGATTCAAGAGAACTAGATAATGACCGTGAGAGTGTGGATTCAATAGAAGTAGATCCTGACCGGAAGAGTGTGGATTCGATAGAATCAGATCCTGACTATTAGAGTGTGGTTTCAATACATTCAGATCCTGACTCTTATAGCGTGGATTCATAAGAAGCAAATCTTGACTCTGCCAGTGAAGATTACACCAGCCTCGAATGATCAATAACTATAGCTTTTGCAACATTGCAACATTGTCACAAGCTTTTGAACATGAATGTCAAGGTGCTTGACAAAGCCATGTATCCCAAATTTTTCCATAAATCTGGTAGGAAGAAATGCTCGCTCATACACGATGATAGTTCAGGTTCAGATTCTTTTATTACGGTTGTCTGTACATTTAATTGGTTCATTAGTATGACATTCGTCATCATAGGAAAGTCAGCGTCTTGCTAAATAGAAGAGAAAATTCTGGATAACCATTTGTGTTCACTGGGTTTACATCAATTACTGATTTTCTTTCTTGTATAACCTCAGTAACCAGCCGAAGTCAGTAATATCGATCAGTATCGACCTCTTCTTATCTGACATTGCTATGATATAAAAGATATGGCGTAAACGGTTTCGGGTCTGAACTAAAATACGTTACAGCTGCTGTCTGGCAAGGTTCAGTCCTTAGACCTCTTCTCTTTTAATATATATCAGCATTATTGGACATGAAATTGACAGTAACATACGCCTATTTGCGGATGACACTTAACTTTACGTCTTTATAAATGATCCAATATACAATACAATGTATGACTAAAAATTGGCAAGTAGATTTCAATGATCAACGGCCTGCGAATCTCTCCTAGCAGAAAAACGCTGCAAAACGTTACAAAACATCTTACCTATCTTTTGATTACTCATGTCATTAATGTGATAATTGCACAAAAGAGCAAATACTTCCACTGAAAACTATATAAAGATCGATTTTCGTGGCTTCCTTTTTTATTATTAAATAGACACTGCCGTAAATGTGTTTACCCTTATGAAAAACTGCAACAAATTAGTTCAAGAATACGTATCTAGTGGATATATTTTCAGAGATAATTCTGAGCTACAAATCAAATGCAATACCCACCTTTATTCCAAACGCTTACTCTCAGATGCAGTAACCATTTGGGATTCTGTTCTTCATGATATTGTATCTCTAGAAGAGTTACAAAATATTAACATAAAGGAAATAACACCGTCCAGTTACCTTCAATACTTGGTATCGACCAATATTATGCCAAATAATTTTTTTCGTCTTCGGCGTGGAATTGCTGATCATAATGGTGATAGATTTACTAGATAAATATCTGATATCCATGAATATAACTGCAGATATCACTCTTCATATACATTTCGTTTTCTCGTGTCCAAATTTTAATGACCTAAGACCAAATGTTTATTTCTTTCCAAAAGGGGTTTAATTATCTTATAGTTTCGTTAGGGCTCATCAAAAAAACCCCAAAAAACTTAGATCTATTGAAATCTGTACATTACTTTATCATAATTTGAAAGATATTTTCCTGATATAACTAACTTGTAAGTTTGTGCCCTGTCTTGCTGAAATATTCTTACAATTAATTACCAATCTTCTTAACCACCTCATTGATATGTGAATAGCAAAGGAG
Organism: Phorcus lineatus; assembly: GCA_921293015.1. Taxonomy (NCBI): domain Eukaryota; kingdom Metazoa; phylum Mollusca; class Gastropoda; order Trochida; family Trochidae; genus Phorcus; species Phorcus lineatus. The sequence goes on from OV121088.1 coordinate 44,411,426, forward strand.
ATTTTGTTGAAAGGTTATTCCCAAATGTTAATGTTACTGGATCTTGATACACAATATGTATGTACTCACCAGGGGAAGTGAAGCAGTCTCATGATGTTTTGTTGAGATAATTCTTGACTATATGATATACACCGCATCATCCGGTTATCCATATTCATCATGTAATCTTTCTGTGCTTACATACACAGCGGACGTAACTCTTTTCCTATGTGATCGACATGTTGCCTTATCACTTCTTTTATTCGAGTGAAATTGTATATTTGATAGGGAGCGCCATTTATGTAAAGCTGTATTAGCGTTTTGCCAATACAGTTTCATTTGATGAAATATAATATGTTAAAACAGCATTAATATGCAAGGAAGGAACGACCCGACGACAACTTCCCTCCAACATCTAATTGTACCATATAAGACCATGGTTTACATTGTCTATCGAATCAAACTCTAGTTGAAAATCAACAAAAACTCAATGTAAACGTGTAATGTTCTTCAGAGTCCGATTTATAAATAACTGGAGCACAAATATAGCATCGATTGTGCTAGGATCAGGGCTAATGTATTTGATGTATTTGCTTGTTTGCCAATCCCGTTTTTAGGATGAAATAAAAATATGTCTTAACCAATCAATCAGTCTCTGATTAATAGCCCCAGTAAATATTTCCAAAAAGAACTGATAAGAATTATTCTTCTGAAATTGCTCGGGATAGTAGCGAGGCAGATGGTTCAACTGATCATACATGTCAGATAAAAGGCGTCAATGTTTGTTTCTTGCGTTTAGAAGACTTTGCAGTCGTTTTAGTTGGTTTTCTTAAGCCGATCAAGTCTTTTACCTGATCATGTAAGCAAAATCTTTTGAATGTCCTTTCTGATCTTTATTATTTCTTCTTCTTCTTCTTCTTCTTTCTCTTCTTCACCAATAGTTCACTATAAATGTCTGACTGTTTTAGAATGATTTAACTCAGTTAGGTAAGATTCCGATACAGAGTTTCTTGAAAGCACCATAGCGCTCCATGTTTTCGTTTTACAGACCTACAGCTGCATACTGAAAGTTTGTTCACTTACCACTGAATCGTAGTGCAAATAACATGAATTTGGGTTTCGTTTCAACGTCAATAGAATAACTTCAGCAAGACTGACACTGCATCATCGACTGTCAATGTGTTAAATAGCCATTATTGAACTTATTTTGACATTGTCTGGTCACTCGTGCAAAAATCGACATTTGGCATATTGATATAGACAGAAGAGGTCACATTTTCGAAATTTCGATTTCGTTAAATGTCGAATAAAATGTTCCATGTCGATCTCTGATATTAAAAACAACATAAGCACGTTGACTTTGTGCTAAGAAACAAACGTGAATGATTTTTTAAGGAGTTGATAACTTTTAAATAAAAATAAAAATTAGCGTTTTCGGAATTTTGACCCCTGGTCACTTCAATAACCTTCCAAAACTGTTACAGTTAATTGTGGGGTACGATAAACCTTTGCCTTAAAGAAGAATAGATCTGCATATGTGTATTGAAAATTCAATATTATACGTTTCTTTTTCACAACGCTACGTTACCTCAAAAGCTTCTCAAATTACATGATATTTGCACTAGTATATTCAGGTATGTGAACAACCTTTTGGCATGCAGCTGTATGCGAAGATTACGGGCATCTCTTTATGATCGAATCTTTCTACCTGGAAGAACTCTTACATATGTTTTATTTGATTCAAATATACGTTTTCACTGATCAAAGATATTTTTAAAAAATTAACTCATTCAATGCAACGTTGCATCAAATCGAATCAAATCGACTGTCGCGCCATCTGTCGGCAATTTATAAAGACACACACCACGCTGCGCTACCGCCATAGGTTAATTGTTATCAGGCTAAGCATGACAAGAAAACACAGCATTTTGTTCGAATATCTGGTCGACATGTTTATAGAAAATGTATACAGCTAGGGAGGTCAGTGAAAGAATGGATAGGGGAGGGAAATGCATTTATATAGGAAATTATCTGGCAACGTGTCACATTGAGAGAGTCAAAAATGTTGCTATCATGCCTGGAAGGTAGGCAAATCGCCAAACTATTCCAGCCATGAACAACTCTGCTTTTTATAAAGAAGGAATAACTTGGTTATACTTTTTAAATCGTATGTAACATATATCTTTCGCAGAATATTGTAATAACTTGTTTAGTGTTGACTTATTCGGTAATATTTAAACATGAAACAATAAGGGGTTAATTATCTGTAAGGTAAAAAGCTATATTTAAAAAAAACGCCTTCCTTTTTGAATTATACTAATTACAAAATGTCAATATATATCAACAAATGCCAATCAAACTCCGTTATGATATCACAACACATAACATGTGAAATGCGTTCAAACTGAGCATGTGTTCAGTTGATTTGTTTGTTGAGAAAATCATTTTTACGTTCATTCACCATGAAAAGAAAATAACAACGAAACACTTGAAAGAATAAATAATATTGTCAAATAAGAATAATGTTTCATTGTTGGTAATGTTGCAATCTCTGTATCCAGGACCTTTAAAGGTGAGGATGTTATCAAAACAAAGTGTTACTTACATAAATACATGACATACCTCAATAAGGTCCATCCAGACAGCAACTCTCACAGCAGACGATACTTTTTGCGCTACGTGCAACAATTACCAGTCGCCAATCCATTCAAACAGACGCGAGGCAGAATATGAAATATCGTCATCAATTTCCGAAGTCTGGGTAAGTGAAGACATTTTATGAAAAAAATTCGCTTCGCTAGAACAAATAGATAATCTACGAGGTTCGACTGTATTTGCTGACTTTGTTTAACTAGCCTCGAGAGAGCGTCACACCTAGAAGTACCTCATGATTGCTCCGCTTTCAATTGACCTGTACTGAACATTATTTGTGTAAATCTCTACAGGTAAGAACTATTTTTTTGATTTAGTAACGAGTATAATTTCTTAAATTAAGATATTACTTTATCGTAATAAATTGAGTAAGATATATTCCAGTTTTGTCGACAAAGTAAGCAAATGTATCGTTAGAATATCACTAATTATCAACCTACAAGCCATATAATGTGTTCTTTGAAACGGTCTTTCAAAACCGTATCACCCGGTACAAGGGACTTACAAGATGGTACAACACTCCTGGAGGGCTTACAATTGCATTTGTAAACCCTCCAGGAGGGCTTACAATTGCATTTGTAAACCCTCCTGGAGGGTTTACAATGGTTGTAAACCCTGATCGAGGGGTTAGAAATGTAAAACTATATAATAGGATAGGAATTTGTCTTGCAAATTCTAATAAAAAAAACAATGAGTAGACGTCTTTATTGGTGTAATTTGTACAGTCAATTGAAATTGAAAGTAAATGACACGGATCCCGCGCCCTCTTCAGTGGTCACAGTTGAACTTCTGCGGCGTGTTTTGCAAGGGGGAGAAGACTCAATTTTCTGCCGGCTTCCGCTCAAGATGTCACTGACCTCTGCCTTTTGTTGATCGCTACAGCGTTTGTAGATTCTCACCGCTTCGCTCCTGTGACCTGTAATTATAATATTGATGCTGCATATATAATTGGTTCACGATTTCACAAAACACATAATGGATTTTTCATCCGAATCACATTACTATCAAATAAAAATACATACCAGATAGTTCATTGGCTGTCATTTCTGTCAATTTCTGGGTCAAACATCTTCTCGAAAAATTTAAATTCTCACTGACTGACCGTTGGCGACGTTCTTCCTGCCACCTTGTTAGAATTCTAAGGGCCCAGTCGTTTTTCATTTGTGTACGTTTTGCAATATTTGAAGTGAACTTGCCTTCTAATTCCTTCTCTGTGAGGGGTTGGCCAAATCTGAAAGCGAATTCATCTTCATCGTCTTTTTGCTCATCATCTTCATCATTCGTTCTAAATGTACTTTGTGTCAAGAACAAGTCATTATCGTCGCTGTCCAACATCTTGTCGCGATAGGTAGAGCTGACTAACAGGCGACTGGGAGATACGTGACAGAAACTGTTTTAACCAGTCAGTTGCACGTGCATCACGTTCAGTCCGTGTACGCTTACAGCGGGGTTTACATTGGGCGTTCATCATCTACGAGGGATACTCACTATAACGCGATATTTAAAATAATATTGTTTTTGATTAACTTCAAACATATTTATCGACCTAGGAACGGTTGATAATATAGAGAAACCATTCAACCTCGGATATGGTAAGGTTGTAGACCCTGATAGTCAGGAAAAACCTTCGGTTGCTTCGCAACCTCAGGTGTTTCCTGACTATCAGGGTCTACAACCTTACCATATCCTCAGTATCATGGTTTCTCCTTATAATAAGACAATGGCGTGAGCAAACAAACGCCAGAGAGAGTGGTTGCCATTCATAGTTGGTCTTGTGTTTGTTTGTTTGAGTTTGGTGAAACATACGAGGGGGTTTCAATAAGTTTTGCAAGCTGGTGAAGACGTCAAGGCTGCCACAGAGGCGTGGTTAGGATGGGGGGGGGGGGGGGGGGGGGGGGCGGGGGGGGGGGGGGGGGCAAGACTTCTACAAAGGTGTCATCAAAAGCCTTTACAAGAAGTGGAAAAAGTGTACTGAGATGAAGTTTGAGTATATTGAAAAATAATAGTAAAAGCTTTTTTGGGTTATGCGAGTTCCTTTTATACCGAAGTTGCAAAACGTTTTAAACCTCCATCATAGGTAAGTTTTTCTATTTCACTTCTACATACATGTACATGCCTCCCTAACAACGCACGGTGTTCACTCTCGGTAATAATATTGACAGCTTTTAAACTTCAAGGCGAAGAAATAGTACCTCGGCGTGGTTATACATCAGTTAATTAACATTCTGAAATGGAGGCGACATTCAAATATTGATAATACCAATGTTCCCTATCCTTATTCAATAGATGACTCTCTCATATAAAAATTAATCTCCCTATGGGAAAATATCAGAAATATCATTTATCGTTAATTGCCAAAACTGACATATTGAGTATATAGTATCAAACCAGGAGTATGATAAGTGTAGTGTATAATAAGTACAAAATGTTTATGGATAACAACTTTTTTAATCTGAGAGTGCGACGTTTCGATACAAGAATCTATGTCGAAACGTCGCACTCTCAGATTAAAGAAGTTGTTATCCATAATTTTTTTGTACTTATTTGCTTCCCAAGTTCGAAATGCCTTTCAAAGAAGTGTAGTGTATTTGTGATAGAGTGGAGAGGTTGAGCTTAATGAGATAAGGGAGAATAAATTTTAACTATTTTTTATGAATTAAAGGGAGAAAACATGTACAACGAGAAGAGGAGGTCTAGCAAACACACAAAAAACAACAGTTTTATAAACGTTAGAATTAAAATTTGATCGAATTGAGAAACTTAGATAGGATCATTTACTTTTGAGATGATTTAGTTAATATATTCATCCAATTCTTACTAACATAACACAAGCGTGGTGTATGTATGAATGAAAATAAAATATTTGGGGACTTTGGTATTAGACACAATCAAGGATCACTTTGTCGTTTCAGATTTAGGCTGTAGTGAACTTAAAGGTAACAAATTCGAGAAGTTTATGGAAAACACTGCTAATTGCTCCTTTAACTACCCATATGCACTACCTACTCATTTGTCCACACTATTTACGTGCTAGATCCAACAGCTATTATTATGTTAATGGTTTCGATATAAAAACTGTTCTTAATGGTCACTACGAATAATTTGACACTAACGTGAAAATTGTTGATTCTGTTTGTTGTACATTTATAGACCTAAGGAGATTCCAGTTATTTAAATAATACTAGACCTGAACCATCCCCTATTTGTTATCGTGCAAACGTAGATAGACTAGATACAAGTTTCTCTTTTTGAATGCATATGTTCATAGATTGTGTTGATTATTAATTTGCATATTCTGTAACATGAACATTACATGAAACGTGTTTCTTGTTATTATGTTTGTTACATGTCACTTTGTATATATCCTGTCAACGTCAAGGAGGGCGATATTTATATAGGGACAGCCCTGTTTATCAATCCGCCTTCCCTGTACCACCGGAAATACAGTTTAAATCAAGGAAGATGGAAAAGGTTTAGGTTATGATCTCCCAGGCCTCCATTATAGACCACTGGGTCACCAAATCTACAATTTAGAATATCTATTTGCAAAGGATCCTGTACAACGGATTTCAGCTTTCTAGGCCTTTTTGTTTAGTAAATGATAACAAGTTTCGAAGGCATGGCCCCAAGGCCCTCCTTTGGGGCCACGGGGTCAGTAAATCAGGCTCTTGTCTTAAGGGCCAAAGGATAAAGGGCTGATTATCATGGATTAAAAAGGGCCGATGGAAAAGTCAAAAGAGCCATGATGAAAGTCAAAAGGGCGGAGTATAGTGCCGTGATGCTCAAAGTTGAATAGGCCACAAAATGTTGCAGAATAATTATTTTTTACTTAGTGCTTTGAGTTTTTTTAATTAACTTTCATAACAATTTTATATAGCTGCAGTACACATTATGATAAGAATATCATTCATTATGATAGATGGAACATTATTGTATTAATATATAATCCTCAGTTATTTAAGCCATGTCATGTAAATACATAAGGTGCTTTTTTGTCGTGTCAGGTGAACACTATTCTAATGTTTTAGTTCTACTAGTCATTTTCCTTTTTTTCTTTTCTTCGTGATAGATTTTTTAAAAATGATTGCATACATTGTAAAACTATGGTCAATTGTAAAATAATATTAACGAAATCCAACCTGGTGTTCTGGAATTTTATTCCGCATATTTGCCCAATTCAGTAATCTTTCATTTAGTATTGTTGTAAACACTTAACCTAGAATGCTTATGAAAGATATGTTCATGTAGCTTCTGGATCTCTTTTCTTATACAATGGGACCTTTATGGGAAAACACGCTTAGAGATAATGTTATTTCTAAAAATTAAGAGGAAGGTAGGATTTGTGGTAGAGAACATATTAACATTTCTATAACTACATCATCTGGGCCTGCTGCTCTACCACATTTCAATTTTGTGACAGCATTAGTTATTTCGTCATCCGATATCAGTGAATTTAATACCATTTCATTTACATCAATAATACCAGATTCCAATTAACTGTCTTTTTCATATTCTTTTATGTATTATATATTGGATTAACGGTTAATTGGTTTTCGAACGGGGTTTTAATATGGACGAGCCGTTGACTTTTTTATATTGAACTTTGTCGAATGCAATGTTTTTTTGAGACTTTGAGTGAATATAATTACAGGGTCTATTGAGTCTGATTCGTTTTCGATCAAGCTGCAGCTGAATCTTCCTTCAGCATATGTTATATTTAGTACGTTCTTTGCAGGACTCTATCTTGTTTGAGTTAGATCGATGTGAACGGACTTTTAGCAAGACTCTACGAGCATTTCGGTTTGCTTGACTACACTCCCTTTTCACTGAAATATACACATGGCCTTTCTTAAAAGTATTTTTCATAAATTTGCAGACACCTAGTACAAATCAACAAAATCATTAACTGAGTCTTCAATATCGTTAATAAATTTCTCAATAATAGATGTTCCTAAACTTGATACAAATTAGTCAAATACTGACTAGATAGAGAAAAATTTCATTATATCTTTTAAAAAAAAAGGTGTCTGTAATATCTTGTTTAGTATTCCGAGCAGGAAATAAACATATCAACTCGCTTATATTAAAATTGTGAACATATTTGAAAAGATCTAACAAATAGAGTAGTCATTTACAATGCCCTAATTAAATTCATCATTTACATCACTCTCTACTATACCATATAAACAAATGAAAAGCATAACATACATCTGTTAACAACTGTGTCATGTGATTTCCGGTTCTCAACAGGTGCAGTATGATCATGATGATTATCAAATTCCACATGTAAGTATACATTGACGGTGATTAATTTACACGGTATCCCATAACCTTTGTCTCTCAGAGCCGCTCTCGCCTTCGAGACTCTGACCTCGTCATCAAATACCTGTTATCTCACTTTTAACGTCAGAGGATTGTCATTCTTTTAATGTAAGACATTTATTGAATAAAGACAAGGCAACATTCTTACAAATCATCGATTTCTCTTCATCGGTTTCAATTATGTCAAATAGATACACAGGGTGAAAATACCCTGAATCCGTTAGCCGGATCCCCTGCCGGATCCTCCGGATCCTCTCAACAATGGTATACTGGGATCCGTCGCCGGATCCCTCACCGGATCCGGGATCCGGGCGGACACCGCCGGATCCCTTGCCGGATCCCCAGTAGATCAGAATACAGGGATCCGGCGCCGGATCCCTTACCGGATCCGGGATCCGGGATCCGGACGGACACCACCGGATCCTCTTCCGGATTCTTAGTAGATAAGAATACTGGGATCCGGAGACGGACACCCTACCGGATCCTCTCCTTGTAGCGAAAGTAGGAATGTAGTTTAGAAAAATGAAGTTTTTTTAAAGTTAGGTAAGCTTTTGTCACAACAATACACCAAACATCTTTGACAGCTTTTACATATTCTTTACATGATATTGTCATATAAAGGCCGTTTGCATTTATAAAGAAAAAATAAGTGTTGATATGTCTTTGTGAAAGATTGTTAGCCAAAGCTGACAAAGTCAAGTTTAAATGATAATGTTTTGATGATTCGATTCAAATTGAAACACAATCTTCAGAAAAACACTATTTATTCGGAATCAGAATTTAAGGGGTTATTTCTTATCAAATTTTTTTTTCAAAATACTTTCTGAAATAACCATGGTAACGTATACTATTTAGCACCAATTGTCACGCTTGAATGCACACTCATCACACCTGTTGGTCAGTACACGTATCAACTTGCAAAATTAGGGTCTTACATAAGTGTTAATATTGTAAATGAATTCGCTTAGATAATATATCATAGATCACTTATAGTTATGATAAACTTTAGTACACAAATTAAATAAAAAATAATTCTATTCAATGATTTCAAACATTTATTTACAAACGCACACACACTTAAATATATAACAAAAATCGTATAAACATATATATCTATAAATCTGTATGCACCTGAGGGTAGTGTTTGTAGCTATTTCATGTGTGATTTTATTTAAACATATTTATACAAAACCAAGTATACACCTGAACAAAGGTAATTGCAAAATTGTCAGATTTCAGAAATTTATGAAACCCATTCTGTGAGTGAAATTATAACCGTACCTTGCTTATCAAAACAGCGGGGGTAATTAAGGCATTCAATTGAGTTGATACATTTTATTAAGAAAACATGTTTTGCAAAAATAACAATTTTGAGAACTGTTTTTTCAATTGAGAAGAAATAACTTATCAAGAAAAAATGTTTTGCAAAAATAATAATTTTGGGAACTTTTTTTTCAATTGAGAAGAGATAATTTATAAAGAAAGTGAGAATTTGAGAACACGTATTTTGTATATTGAGAAGATGTATTTTATAAAGAAAACAGTAACGCATCTATATTTACGTTTATATATATACACATTGTGATGGCAAACGCACAGGTCAGAGTTCGCTTCGTTGAGTCCGTTCGTGGAGGAAGATCACTGTATTATGCTATGAAAAAGTTTCGTGACTAGTGGAGACAGATTGCAGTTAGCGACGTTGAACCACAACCATCCTGAACCTGATTTTAACTTCAAAGTTGATGAATTCAAGGCCAAGTTGATCCACCGTGCCAAGACGGAGATAGCAAACCTGAGAAAACATCCCAACGTAGTCCCCAACAGCCTCCTTCGACTCATACCTAGCTTCTCTGCTGTCAAGACAGGCATGTATCGACAACGTCATAAGACCATCGCTGCACTTCCTACCAACCGCCAAGACATCACCCTGGAAGGAGAGGGGACACAGACAGGCAGTGGTCAGCAGTTCCTACACACAGTTGGAGGCGGTGAACCAGTCCTTATCCTCACAACCAACCAGAATATGGGTTTCTTTTGCGACGCTGACGTGTACGGCGATGGAACTTTCTCTTCTGCCCCGAAAATCTCCGATGATATTTACACCTTTGAACAACAGTGGCAACATGAGAAGTGTTTAAGTAAACCACTGTGTACATAATCTTGTCCTACTTGTTATTTGTTAGAGTTGTTAATTGTGTGCATTCAGCCGTTACATAGGTGACCATGTACCGCGACGCCTACGCTCATCGAAGCATGTCGGGTAGCCTTTTTAGGCTTCGCGGGCCATAACCCCTCCAGCCGAGAGAGACGCCTTGATGTCAATTCATCGGCAAAAAAACGTAATGACATTACTTTTATAAATATTACATATTAATTATGGAAATAAATTGTTTTCACACGTGGTCACCTTATACATTGTAATATACGGTAATCTTCAAATAGGGTACTGGCTGTGGATGCATGAACCAAAAGTTGCCTAGTGATGAAATATGTTCAGTTTGATTGTTTAAGAGATGATTACAATTATGGTTCTTAAAAATTGTTATGAAAAAAGTTCTTGCAACTAGATTTGACAACATATTCTAGATTCAGGAAAGCTCCTTTAATAATTTGTCCTTTGATTTCTGGATGACAGGTTTTTTAAAAGGTAGTTTGCATCATATCTACAACATCATTTTGAAATTGGTAGGTCTTCAAGATTTATAATATATCTTGTCATTGAACGGCATTATTATTTCAAAGAAAGAACTTATTATAACCAGTATATTTCACGTGTATGGGTTACAATTACTGCTATTACAATATTTCATGATGAATGGAAATGTTACATTCATTTGGATAGTAATGAATTAACCCCCCCCCCCCCCCCCCCCCCCCCCCCCCCCCTCCTCTCTCCACCGTCTCTCCTGCTACGGTTCGTTGAGCTCGTCTACCTGTCTCTTGTCTGATTGCCTGTAATTGTATGCAGGTGTTTTATGACCCCAAAATGCTTATAGGCGGGGAACTAACAAAAGGCGTATAATTACGCGGGACTACTTGAAGTCATCGGATTAAATTGAAGGCACATACACACGTAAAATACTTGCTGGTATAGACATTCCTTATATACATGACACTGTGTATTGACTAACCACCGGAGGTATCTAACCCTTTGGTGGGGTACGAATACACATCCGCAAACATCCAACATAATGATTTGGGCGAAGAATTAGACTTACCTTACACTGTAAAACATAAGATTAATTTAAGAACTTTATTATTTGAAAATCTTTCTATATTGTAACTAAAATAAGTTAAACACATATTATATATATCATTTATATTCATTCCTGCAATTCATACTCGTGATCGTTGAACAAATTTACTATCGATTTCATGAAACAATCTATAAGTGAAGTACTTTGCTAAAATTTTATTATTAGTCTGATTGCTTTATTAAATAGAAAAACGAATTAGTTTAATTTGTTGTTCCCTTCAATTGAAATACCGATTTCATGCGGCTGTACTGTAGCAAAATCATTCATGCTCATTGATGTTACAACATCCAGTACTTTTTAGATGATTGCAACAATGAGAACGTGACCTGATGGACTACTTTGAAATGGGTGATCGGAAAAAAAGTAAGAGGAATTTATAAAGCCAGTTAACGAATCGATGGTTTGAATGTCGAGAGTTAATGAATTCCACAGTTTTATTGTATCTGGTAAAAAAGACTTGACATATGTCGCCGTTCTGCATTGTACTGTTCGCACAGATGAATGATCTCTGAGATTGTAATAATTTCTACTAGGTATTCTAGGAAGGAGGTTGCAGAGATATAATTGAGGCGCTAATTAAGGATTCAGCAATTTTGCTGAATCCTTATTGTTATTGGCGTGTTTTATTATTAGGATTCAGCAGAAATGCTGAATCCTTATTGTTATTGGCGTGTTTTATTAAGGATTCAGCAGAAATGCTGAATCCTTATTGTTATTGGCGTGTTTTATTATTATTTTTATTCCACGATTTTTGTGTACACGATTCAGCCCAAACCGCTAAAGCTATTACAGCCAAACTTGCCAGTCTGGTGAAGCTTCATGAGACGAAGCCACAATAAGCTTTTGGGCTTAATCGGCTTAAGCGTTAAAGGCACAGTACCACTCAAAGTTCGAAAAATTAACATGGGAAAATTTTTCAAAATGCACTTAGAGACTTGAAACTTGTTTTAAACGATGCACAGTAACATTGTAAGCAAAAAAGTCAATCATGGCAAATTCGTAGCATCAGTAGTTTGGCCGCCATATTGTTTTTTTTGACGTTTTGAAATTCCCGGACCCCATGCATCTTTGAGAATCTTCTTCTCTGAAGATACTTGTATCTAAGAGCTGAAATTCATACTCAATGTAGCTGAAGCATTGTAATTTTGAATTTGACTTTTTCAAGGTCCTAACATTAAAACTTTTTTCTCAGCAACCCTGCAAATTCGGGCGACTTAGCTCATGTAAGCATGTTCAAGGGGCGATAACTCAAAAAGTTAGACTCACAATTGCAATATTTTTTCAGGAATATAAGACCATTATGTGTACTTTCAGAAAATGTTAAAATATTGATCGCGAACAGTCAATTCCATTCACAATAAACGATCTAAAATCGCACAAATATGTTTACAAAAAATTAACATGGGGTAATTTTTCAAAATGCACTTAGAATCTTGCAACTTGATTTGAAAGAAGCGTAATAACAATACAAACAAAAAAGTCAATCATGACGAATTCATAAGTATCATAGTTTGTTCGCATTATGAACTTATTTGTTCCAGAAATTGCTTGTCATGATACGACGATTCTTGTGTACACGATTTAGCCCAAACCGCTAAAGCTATTACAGCCAAACTTACCAGTCTGATAGAACTTTATGAGACAACACCACAATAAGCTTTTGGGCTTCATCGGATGAAGTGTTAAAGGCACAGTACGATCCAAAGTTCGAAAAATTAACATAGGTAATTTTTTTCAAAATGCACTTAGAGAATTGCAACTTGTTTTAAACGACAGGCAATTACATCTGGAGCAAAAAAGTAAATCATGGCAAATTCGTAGCATGAATAGTTTGGCCGCCATATTGCTTTTAGTGATTTTTGAGATGCATCTTAAAAAATCTTCTTCTCTGAAGAAACTTGCATCTAAGAGCTGAAACTCTCTAATAATGTAGCTGAAACATTGGGAATTTCAGGGTGATTCAGATTTTGATGTCAGTCAAATAGTTTTCGCTCACCACTTCTTTGCAAAAACCGGAGTATGCTTTGGAGATAAGGTTAGATGAAACTTGCTGCTGTAGATTAATGCATGCTCCAATCTTCATGAAAATTTCAGTGAAGCTGGCTAACATCACTATGTTTGTACCGAATGTGCTTTTTATGCGCTGAATCCTTTTGTCGTCGCTTGCGACTATATTTATTATTTTTTTTTTTATTCCACGATTTTTGTGTACACGATTTAGCCCAAACCGCTAAAGCTATTACAGCCAAACTTGCCAGTCTGGTGGAGCTTCATGAGACGAAGCCACAATAAGCTTTTGGGCTTAATCGGCTTAAGCGTTAAAGGCACAGTACCACTCAAAGTTCGAAAAATTAACATGGGAAAAATTTTCAAAATGCACTTAGAGACTTGCAATTTGTTTTAAACGATGCGCAATAGCAATGCAAGCACAAAAGTCAATCATGGCGATGTTGTAGCATGCATAGTTTGACCGCCATATTGCTTTTTTTGACTTATGTAAAAATGCAAGACCCCATGCATCTTTGAGAATCTTCTTCTCTGAAGATACTTGCATCTAAGAGCTGAAACTCTCCAATAATGTAGCTGAGGCATTGGGAACTTCAGGGTGATCTTGAGTTTTATGAAGGTCAAATATTTTTTTTTCTGCAAGCCTTCAAAGTCGGGCGACTTAGCTCATGTAAGCATGTTCAAAGGGAGATAACTCATAAAGTTAGACTCACAATTGCACCATTTTTTCAGGGATATAAGACCAGTTAGTGCACTTGACGAAACTGTTAAAACATTGATCGCGAACAGTCATTTTCGTTCACAATAATCGATCAAATACAGCAAAAATATGTTTACAAAAAATTAACATGGGCTATTTTTTCAAAATGCACGTAGAGACTTGAAACTTGATTTGAAAGAAGCGTAAGAACAATACAAACAAAAAAGTCAATCATGACGAGTTCATAAGTATTATAGTTTTTTCGCATTATGAACTTATTTGTTCCAGAAATCGCTTTCCACTATTCCCCGATTCTTGTGTACACGATTCAGCCCAAACCGCTAAAGCTATGACAACCAAACTTACCAGTATGCTTGAACTTCATGAGACGACGCCACAATAAGCTTTTGGGCTTAATCGGATTAAGCGTTAAAGGCACAGTACCATCCAAATTGCGAGAAATTAACATGGGATTTTTTTTCAAAATGCACTTAGAGACTTGCAACCTGCTTGAAACGATAGGCAATTACATTTGGAGCAAAAAAGTAAATCATGGCAAATTCGTAGCATGAATAGTTTGGCCGCCATATTGCTTTTAGTGATTTTTGAGATGCATCTTAAAAAATCTTCTTCTCTGAAGATACTTGCATCTAAGAGCTATAATTCTTCAATAATGTAGCTGAGACATTGGGAATTTCAGGGTGATTCAGATTTTGATGAAAGTCCAATATTTTTTTCTCAACACTTCTTTGCAAAAACCGCAATATGCTTAGGAGATAAGGTCAGATGAAACTTGCTGCAGTAGCTTAATGCATGCTCTAATCTTCATGAAAATTTCAGGGAAGCTGGCTAACATCACTATGTTTCTACTGAATGTGCTTTTTATGCGCTGAATCCTTTTGTCGTCGCTTGCGACTATATTTATTCTTCATTTTGTATAAACGTGTTAGTTTAGAAATATATTCACGTTCAGATAGTGGTTTTTGATTAGTTTTTTCATATAATAGGTTATGGCTTGTACCGCAAACTGCTCCTCACATTGATCTTAAAGCGTCTAGATTAAATTTTTCCAGTAAACTGCAGTGTTCCTTGGTAAGATGAAGGACTTATAAATAATTTACAAACTTTTCCGTGGAAACGATATTTAAGGCTTCTTATCAGAGGGCTAACTTTCTTGATCATAGAATTTATATGGATATCCCATGACAAGTCTTTTGTCGAAATAGTGAAGCAGATGAGAAGGAAACAGTTAGTACCAATGTAATTATGTTGTTATAGGTAACAGATGTACCTTTTATGTGTGTTTAAACATATGTTATATATTTCAATGAAATGGATTGGCAAATAAGCTGGAAGCTTATATTAATGCCGCTCCAATACAAAATTATATTTTGAATTTATTTCAATGAGATGATATTTATTTATTTACATAAATGTTATTCTTTTGATATCTTGTTACAATGGTTTGATTTTGATGTACATCATGATGAAATGAAGACATGTTTAACAATGTACATATGTGTTTGTTATTGTTTACTATTCATATATTATTCAATACTAAGAATAACTTTCATTAATCGTAAGTTATGATGCGCCGTCTTGTCGGTTAATGCATACCCACTTACCGCATAATTACTTGCACTTTCACCTGTTGCAGCAATAAGACACAAATGAGTCTAGGTGAATGTGTATACGCTGACAGGTGTATTGGTCAAGTGTGTGCGTTCAAGCGTTACAGTGTAGAATATTGAACCGTGCTTCGATAAAATTAAAGTAGCCTGTTGAGAAAATTTCTTTCTTATTGTAATTAAATTAATATATCATTTGGATGTTGCGATGAAATCTTATCGTTAATGAAACTTCAAAGAAAAAGTTTTTAAAGTGGTATCGCTGGGTAATATTGACTTTCTAAAAATCTAAATTCTAATGTCTACTGAAAAGAAAAGTTAAGACTCAATAGTTTTAGTTTAGAGAAGTTGTTTTCAAGCAATAAGTTTCTGTTAATCCTGACTTTGTCAACTCAGGGTAACACACTTACACAAACAAATATTTTAAAAGCTATAGGTTAAAACAAACACTTAATAGTCATTTATATAATAATGTTACTAGTTGACAATATCATTTCAGGAATATGATAGTAGAAGGTATCAAAGATACTAGTATGATACTTTTTTTTAGGAAAATCTTCATACGTGCAAATTCTTGAAGGTTCTAAGAATATTGATCATGAGATGATAAAACTTTTTTACATTCTTGCCTACTCTTACCACCTGGAGAGGATCCGGTAGGGTATCCGTCTCCGGATCCCAGTATTCTTATCTACTAAGAATCCGGAAGAGGATCCGGTGGTGTCCGTCCGGATCCCGGATCCGGTGAGGGATCCGGCGCCGGATCCCTGTATTCTGATCTACTGGGGATCCGGTGAGGGATCCGGCGACGGATCCCAGTATACCATTGTTGAGAGGATCCGGAGGATCCGGCAGGGGATCCGGCTAACGGATTCAGGGTATTTCCACCCTGTGATAAGATGCCGTTATCATGTTGGCTTGTCGATTTGGGTTAAACGTTCATTCGTATTTCTACCTTCTACATGGTAGCATCGATATCGTCATTCGTCATAACTTGATTCATCTTCATATTTGATATGTCAGTTGTATGTAGGTTAGGAACTTTTCAAATTGAATTGATTTTGTGTTCAGGTTGGATACTTCGACCTTCACGACTGAGATCTTATATCAGATTTCACATCACGTAATTCGTTCATAAGCGCTTCGAATGAAAATGGCCCGGGATTGGTTTGGATGTCGTTTGCACACATACGCATGTCCACCAGTGAGACACCTTTCACGTGCATGTAGGGTGTAATAATACGTGTTCCGAACACTGCAAGCAATGCAAGCAAAAAAACACCATCCTCTCGCGGCATAACTTTATCAAAATCCACAATCCCTGATTTTGACCTGATAAAGAATCTCACCCATAGCACACATTCAAAGACAATTGTGTATTGTAGGTCCGTCCTCATACATACGGGGGTACTCACCGTGTCGTTCTAGTTAGATTTGACGCGTCCCTCTTGGTTGGGAGAAAGGGCTGATCTATGCTCTTTATATTTCAATCGACAACATTTTCGTGAGATGCCGTATGCTGAAGCTCTCATGTCCAACTAGAACGCTCATATGATCAGTACATCGCACTTGCTTCACGTAGTTTGAAGTTTTATTAATCTGCTCGATGTGAATGCGCCTTGTCAGTAAGTAAACAGTTGTGAAAATGTAAGAAACCTGGTGTACAGACTCCTTAGCTAATTGGAATGCTAATTATAGGTTTCTGACCCATTAACTCCTAATAAAGCTACAGGGACCACGCCCTTAAAACCTATTTTCCTTTTCTTCTCTAGAAACGAGAGGCACAGAAAACTTAAACCTTGTGTACAGATTCCTAGGCGACCCAGTGACCCCTTTTAAAGGTGACTGATGCCGCGCCCTACAAACCTATATTTTACAGAGGCAAAAGGCATTGAACGCTGAAACTTTATGTACAGTCTCCCAAGCTGGTGGTGATTTGACCCTAACCAAGAGCCTCGCTCTTTAAAAACTATTTTCATCTTTTTCTTTAGGTGCGAAAGACCTAGAAAGTTTAAACCTTGTGTTCAGAATCCTCAGCTGTTGGGGGTTATGATTGAGAGATTTGATGGTCCTCTGACCCAGAATAATAGCCTTAGGGACAACGCGTAAAAGCTCTTTACAAATTCATACAAACATTAAGGATAAACTCATAAGACAAGACTTCGGACCTTTGTTCGGCCCTTTTGACATTTTCACTCAGCCTTTTTGACCTCAGTTGTTCGGCCCATTTGACTTTCTCCCACCGATTCTACAATTTGGAATGCCAAATGACCGTGAAAAGCCTAAAGGGACCATTGAGTCACCAAATCTATCATTTGGGGTATCCATGGGCCAAGGAACCTGTCTGTAAAGCCAATGATCTGTAGAAGAAATCGAAATTATTTTAAAGTTAAGAGGCGGACGGACGGACGGACGGATCTGAAACGAAAATGTGTATATGTATGAAGTTAAAACCTAAATCAAAATAAATATTAAAAGTAAAATAGAGAACTATATACATACAACTACATATCTTTACTAAACCATTTACTCAAACAGTCCCTGTCTGGGCCGTTACACTCTATCAGGTTAGGTCGTGTCAGTCCGACCTTGGAGGGGTGTAACGACAAATTTAAACAGGTCGATTTGCAGTTGAGCGTCGCTATGCTCAACATGATCTAAACACAGGTAACTTGTGTAAGTGTGCGGTTAATGTTAAATTGTTCGCTAGTAAAGAACAGAACCACAGGCCGAGTGTAAATGTCCTATTCATTTGTATAGGCAAGATACATACTTATATATATTAGCACCACATCAAACATATAGAATTACAGAAAAAATACATTGGCAAAATAAACATTTATTTGTTTTGGCAAGACACAAACATATGTTATAGCACTTCATCAAACAGATTACACTACAGAATATAACATTGGCAAAATAAACACTGGTACGGCACTAACATTTATACAAATGCAAGAACTTAAAGTCAAAGGATCACTTTTACAAGGCAATTTTAATCTACACCATGCAAATAGTTCATCACTTACATCAACCTTTCCCCTGACGTTTTCATCAATATTCACAACATTGTATGCATTCCAGTCCTCATTGTAGATATTCAAAACACCCTACCCCTCCCCGTTGTCGTACGACAGGGCTTACCACGTCAGCTGAAAATGCAATGAAAATAGCTTATGCTTACCTTGCTCAAAATAGAAAGAACATAAAAAGGAGACAGACTCAATGAGCAATGTGACTGCCATGAGTATCGGCGATGGAAGTGCTACTTTTTTGTACATCGCACTCGCGATTCTATCCAGAGAGGCCCACTTGAAAGATTGGTGTAAGTGTAATCTTTTGTGAGCATATGACTTTAACAACCCCGCTCATAAAGAACCGTTGTCCAGAAATTCATTCAGCGTCAAGGTGTTGTTTACGAATCTGGACTTCAGGTTGTCCGATCATCTTACAAGTCCTTGATCTTCTTTTTCTTCGGAGGTAGCCTTTGGCCGGCATGCTACAGTAGCATCTATGCTTTATTGATAGCTTCTTCATATGCCAAGAACTTTGCCATCCCAAAGAGCTTTCCAACAATTCACTTCAGCTGCCTGTCCCAAACCCCCAGATTGTTGTTTTCAAGGGGACACCTGTGATAGTCTCAAATGACTCTACCACCTCCATTGACACTAGAGTTGAATGGGGCCAGCCTTATTTGACTCTTGAGTCATATGAACCCAGGCAATGCCCAATTTTAAAGGACTCTATTAAGCCTCAAATCATTCTACGAAATCGATCTGTAAAATAAAGTCTCTCTGAAAATGTGTTAGCCCCCAAATCTTAATGAAATATCAGTACGTAAATAGCATGTCACCTAGGAAAATGTACTTTGCTCTATACTTTACAAAATAATGAAAACGAATACTTATGAATAACTCGTATGTATGTGCACCAAGTAATGGAACAGTCCACTTTCATGAAAGGTTGAAGGCTGTTAAATTCAAAATTACTGCTGCATTGAGGCGTTATTACCAGTGGGCATTATTGGTCGCCACCTCTTACACCAGGTAAAGCCCCCTTTACACACACAAATACCATTCTGCGTCCTCTGTGCGATCAAAATGCATACAAGGTCGCCACTGGTCATGAGGTCGCACACTGGATGCTGGGAGGTCGGGAATGGATTTCAAAAACGCAAAAGACGCCACAAAGTTTTGAACATGCTCAAAACTTCCGTAGTTGGGACGCCGTCGAATAAGGACGCACAAAGGTTGCTGCCAGTAGGCAGATGGGACGTAGCAAGGACGCTCAAAGGTCGCAAGGGTTGCTCAGGGGTCGCAAAGTCGACATTTTTTTAATGAAGGGTATGATTGCGACCTGTGTGATTGTGAAGACAGATGCATGCTTCAACAGATCCTGGCAATAATTGCATTGTTGAAAGAAGGACTTGAAATCTCTGAGCCAAAATGCCGAGGGCATTTTCTACCACCCGTCGACCACGAGATATAGGATAGTTGAATATCCGCTGTTCCCTGTCAAGTCCCCTTGATGAGTATTGCTTCATCATGTAGGTTCTGAGAGCGAATGCGTCATCTCCTAGTAGAAAGAATGGTGTGTTGTCGTAATAATTTGGTAATGATTCAGGATGAGGGAAGTCGATCACATTCTCATCAAGGCACTCCTTCAGCTCTGACTCATTGAAGATCTGGCACCCTGACCACCAACATCATACCATAGGAATTTGTAGTTGCCGTCAACTAAAGCCAACAAAATCACAGAGAAAAATCACTTGTAATTATAGTAAAGGCTGCCAGTGTTTGGAGGACATCGGCTGGCAATATGCGTACCATCAATGGCCCCACATGCATGCGGCACATTCCACCTGGTCTTGAAAACGTCTGCAACAGTCTTCCATTCTTGTGGGGTCGATGGACATTGGACGACTTCATTCTTATACTCGTCCCT
The DNA here is from genome assembly GCA_921293015.1 of Phorcus lineatus. NCBI lineage: Eukaryota > Metazoa > Mollusca > Gastropoda > Trochida > Trochidae > Phorcus > Phorcus lineatus. The sequence continues at coordinate 44,431,915 of OV121088.1, forward strand.
GATTGCTCTGCGCACTTCTGGGATGAAGGTACTTACTGTAGAGTGTGGAACTCGAAACTGGTACTTGAGGGTAGGGTACTTGTCTCCAGTAGCGAGATACCTGAGTGTAACAGCCAAATTCAATCCAGGATCTAAACTTGCTCTCCACTTAGTATTTTGTTTTAGGATTTCTGGGCCAATCCTCTGAAGGAGTTCATAAAACATTATTGGTTCCATTCGAAGATAGTTATAGAAAGAACATTCATCTTCAAAACGCAGTTCCGACATCAGTCTCGTGAAGTCGCCAAAAAGAAGCCGTCTTTCATGTGTCAACCTGGGACGAACCAACCACTTTCGCCTTCTCCTTTGGCGACGCCTTATTCTTTTGTGTACAGCAAAGGCCCTGATGTTTGGCATCACAGCATGTTGTCCTTGTATTAAACCTGCCAGGACTAATTGGTTGTTCATCCTCGACACTCAGAGAGGGACAACGCAACTTATATACCCAATACTTCTGGGGTCGCTGAAGCGTTGTTCAGTAGTCGTCAAGGAGGCAGAATGGTTGTTCAATGGTCGTCAAGGAGGCAGCGCGGTTGTTCAGTGGTCGTCAAGGAGGCAGAACGGTTGTTCAGTAGTTGTCAAGGAGGCAGCGCGGTTGTTCAGTGGTCGTCGAGGAGGCAGATGGGTTGTTCAATGGTCGTCAAGGAGGCAGAACGGTTATTCAGTGGTCGTCAAGGAGGCAGAACGGTTGTTCAGTGGTCGTCGAGGAGGCAGAAGGGTTGCTGAATGGTCGCTGTACTGTCTTCATACTCGTCACTGGTGGCACATAGGAGGCACAGTGGAGGTACAGAGAAGGCACAGTGGAAGCACAGAGGAGGCACAGTGGTCGCACTTGGATCGTCTTCACTCGATGAACGCCAAGTGAAGGCAGAAAGGACGCTACATGAACGTGCAGGATGCTTAAGCGTCGTTATGAAAAGTCTCTTTTTTTATTATTAGGTTGTTCAAAGGATGCAGAGAGATCGTGTGAGCAATTACACATAAATGGAATTCCTCTTATTTGTTTTTGCAAGTTGTAGGGGAAGCGGGTGTAGGGATGTGGCAGGACCACCTGACATAACATTGCTTTAAGAGATAGTGAAGTTAACCAGCCCGGTTCAACTTCCGGGTTGTGACTGATTCCACATAGTTTTCTGAACATGACATGAACATAAACGTGACAACACAGGGTTCAGACCATAACTGACTTCTATCCATTAGTTGGGCGTAGATGTTATTAGTACTAGATTACATGATACGAGCTAATAAGTTCCATGTCACTATTCCGATATGATCACCACTTGCCCGGGTGTTACCGAGTCTTTAAATAGTCATGTTATTTGCAGTAATGGATACTGTGCGATCTCGTTGATGTTTTACTAATTAAAAGGTAATATCTTTATTTTCCTGTAAACAACATACTGATGCAAACAAGCTCATAAAATTAAAGGGTGTTCTAATAGATGAAAAACCTATTACGGTAAATTTCGTGTTTTTAACAACTTGTTTCCTTTTTCACCAGCTACATCCCATCTGAAATGACACAAGGAAAATGATTCACGAAGCGTAGAGGGTAACAATGAACCCTCACGACTCGTGGTATCACTCTTGTCAAGCAAGTGTGCAATAGAATGCTCCGCCCGGCTTTATAGTCCAGTGCAACTACCGACATGACTGTGATTGGAGTCTAAACTGCAAATGCCGGACATTTCTGCATTTCTTTGGAGTTCTAAAGCCTACAGTAGGTTCACTTCACTTCTGTCTAAGTAAATGTCGATTTAAGTGTGAGCATATATGTGTACATAATGTAACCGAATTGTGTGAGTTTCAAAGTAAAAATAACTAAAGAACGAGTCCTCTTTTTGTCGAGTCGAGTCCGATTTTGTGTAATAGCGAAAATTGCGAGGGTAACTATGGTATGTACATATGTTCCAATTATACATGGTTATTTCACAAATCACATATCACATATGTTCAGATGGTACTCAGGGGCGTAGCAAGGGTTTTGAAAGATGTACTTGGTCGAGGTTGCGCAGCCTGTGAATAATTGAAGTATTTTTGAAAAAATAAGATAAGGGATGATTCTTGCTAAATGGACGTCCAAACAGTTCTGGTGTTTTGAAGCAATTAAAATTAGAATAACGTCTCTAATTTATACCTGTGAAGGTAATTTAAGATGTTGTCTACCTCATGCACCCACTTGTATTATTTTCATTGCATCATTAAATGGCGTCACGAAATACGGAAAAGTGACCAGTTTCGTTCTCCTATCTCGTTTAAAGCGATTCAAAATGACTTTTGAAATTAGGTTTTGAAGGGCGTCTTTTTTCTTTAGAAAAATATCAACTTAACATGACTCAAACAAGGAAAATGTGTATAAATTTGCTTCTAGCATCCTAGTGCCACAGTCAAATATTTGTATCCCCTAATTAGGATATACCATCACCTAATAGACCAATTTCCGGTGGTAACGTGACTAGCGACGCGATCACGTGACACAGGTCAAGCTTTGAGACAAAATGGCGTCTGTCAAACATCGGCGAAATTGATCGTCTTGTCTTTTGAAGTATTAAGTCGCAGTTTATCCATTTTGCTCTATGAAATATGTGTTCTAAACAGTTACTATGTTAGTTTTAATTAATATTGTACATATGTTGTAAGGTTAATGTATATAAAACTTTAATTGAGGCTGCTTATTTCTGTAGGGAATTTCCAATGTAATTATGATAGCTGCCGTTTTTGTGATGTTATGAGAATTATTTACATGTTATGATTAATTACTATGGAGAATTTAAAAGTCCCAGAACTGAAAGACTATTTGAAAAAGTACGGAATCACAACTACAGGTCACAGAAAAGAAGTTCTTATAGCTTTAGCAAATGCAGTTGTCAATCTAAAATTAGAATCGGACCCCGATTTCCAACATGACTGTCGACCAGAAACGTCAATAAAGAAGTGTCTCAAAGACCTTCACTGCGATTTTGAAGATCCATTAACACTTCCTTATTCATCTGACTTCACTCACGTTCCAGATTTTGGCTTATTTGACATTTTCAACTACCTGTTATTTCACAGATCTGATTATGATAGACGGAAACTAAAGGCTTTTAAATCATTTGAAGACTATCGTTTGTTTTATGATGGACATGTGTTTGACCTCCAATATTGTGACATAAGTGATGACAGTGACCTCTGTGCATTTAAATCAAAAGTGAAACCAACACAGAAGGAATCTTCTTATCTAGGAAAATCAACATATGACCTGTGGTTCATTATGGAAAAGTTAACAGCAGTGATCAAACTGGCATTTTGTGAATGTCCTGGCGGGTAAGCTTTATTTAAACCCAATCTTCAAACAAATAAATTAAAATATGCTGTGTTTTGAGATTTAATTTCTAAATAATATCATATATAATTGTAATTTTATTTGTAATTGTTATTTTGTTCATGCTTTTAAATGTTAATGTATTGGCATTTAAATGATTCAGTTTATTTATGTGCATGATTGTATTTCAGTGCTGATGGTGCCTGTCGTCACATTGCAGCCAGTCTTTATGCTCTTGAAGATTATGAGAAACCCTCTGTGACATCAGGTCCCTGTCTCTGGAAAAGGAGAGCCTTGAGTCAGACTGAGGCTGTGCCTATAAAGAAACTCAGGATTGAAACTGTTCGGTGGGTGGTTATTTATGATAGATTTTATTACATGATATCCAATGAAGTACTGAATCAATAAAGTATTTCAAGGTTTTTACATTAGAAAGTGTATACTTTCCTCATGTTTGTATTTCAAATCCCAAATTAATTACATTCACATTAAATTAATTTTTCATACTATGTTTTCCTCAATAGTGTTTAAAAAAGTTTCCTATTATATATATTATCCAATTTGTCAATGTCCCACCTGATTTAGGGGAAAGAATATACTCCAAATTGTTGTGAATTTCTTAAAAATTAAAACAATAGAAAAATTAGTTATTCAGAAAATCTTGTATTTCTCACTGGATCTAACAATGGAAATATCCTATGTTTAGGTATAAGTTTATTTACAGTTGAACATATTAGCCAGTAGTGGCTGATATCAAAAATATTTCTGAATGTCTTAATGACACACTTTGTATGAGCTGTGTTGATTAAATCATTTTATGTCTAGAAAGTTACATGGTAATAATTAATTTTGATTTAGTTTTGAAACAATATATCTGATTTAACTATTCATTTTCCTACAATTTTCTCAGTAGTCATCTTATCCCTTCATTAGTTTCACCCAAACATTTCATCAAAATATACTTAAACATGTCGTTTTCAGTTATGGTCAGGAGAAAACAGAAATTCGAGACGAGGACTTTGACCCCAGACATCCGGAAGACAGACAAAGTTTGTCACAGCAGGCCGAGATACAGTTTCTTGAAGAATTGACAGAGGTAAATATCATTTAGTAAGATGTAGTATGCACGCACAATAGATGTTAAACCAATCAAATTGATACAAATCTCCAATTAATTCCTCTGCTTTTTTCATTTAAATACTCAAAGTATTTTTGATATCTTATTATTTCCTCCTTAATTTGTAGGTTGCTCCTGCTGCAGTTGCCCTTCACCTTTTGTCCGACAAGACTAACCTTACCGGGATGGGACAAGGGGATCAAGGGGTGGACAGAAGGATAACACAGTTATCTATTGTTAGAAAGGCACAAGAACTGGCCACAAGTGATTCTGATCCAGCTGATGTAATGAGGAAACTTATCTACACAGCTGAAGATAAACAGTATATTCAGGTGAAAACTTGTGGACAAAGCTCGAACGAAAATTGGCATCACATTAGAAAAGGTATCATTACAGCATCTCTCTTCAAGCGGATTGACAGCCGAGCTAGGACTTGGCGATTAGACCCCACTGCTGATCCCAGTAAAGCTGTAGACTGTATACTGGGCAGAAATACTGCTGACCTTGATACTCAGCCTGCTGTTGTGTGGGGTAGGAAGAAGGAGAAGGCTGCTAGGAAGGCATACATTGCTATTCAGAAGAAGAAACACAGGAATCTCAGTGTGACTGTACCTGGACTGCAGCTTTCTCAAGCTATGCCTCACATTGCTGGATCTGCAGATGGTATTGTATCATGTAAATGCCATGGACGTAAACTTATGGAGATAAAATGTCCATACAGCTTAAGGGATAAGTCCCCAAAAGAGGCTGCTAATGCAACTCTGGGATGCGAAATAAAGGATGGAGTGTGGACACTAACTGAGCGCAGTAACTACTATGCCCAGATTCAAGGTCTGCTCGGCATTTATGGTTTAAGAGACTGTGACCTTGTTCTGTACACAAGAACTGGAATTTGTGTAATACCTGTTCACTTCAATGAGGACTTTTTCAAAACAATGATTCAGAATTTGAATTTTTTCTATGCAAAATATGTTATCCCAGAATTACTTAGAGTGTGAATTCACTGTTTTTTGTATGTTATAAAGCACATGATGTAAATTATCAATGGCTTCTTGAAATATTTGATATTGTTTGCAGACATGTTAATGTTACAAATCATTACATATGTAAGACACATGTGAGATAGAGTCTATTCAAGGGGTAATAATCTGAAATTCAATACAATAACAAAATTGACTTTTTTCTTTGTCTTTTTTTATTCATAATAATTTGAAAAAATCAGTTAACCATACAAGTACTTTGACATATGAAACAAGCTTTATTAAAAACCTTTGCAGACAACTCAGTCAAAAAAGCTCACAAACTATTCATCATGTTCATCGTAACAGTTTATTTGGGTCATGGTTATGACAATATTCCAATAACAATTGTTACTCTACAAGTGGTTTATCAAAATTACATAACTGAGCACAAACTTGTACACTCTGATTAATAAGCTTTTTTGATTTCAGTGGGAAAATGCCTTGTAAAAATTTAAAGTTTTTTAGGCGACCAATAGCCCGTTCAACATGTATTCTAGCATGTGCTATTCTCCGTGTTTTCTGAACAGCTGCCTTGCTTAATTGCTTACCATGTGCAAAAGGTGGTATGTTTAAGGTACATCCTTTCAAGGCTAAAAGATCCCTAATCAAAAAGCCCCTATCGGCCATTATGTCATCACCTTGATTCAGGTTGTCAAGGAAACCTGATTCTTTAACCATGCGCCTATCTGACACTGAACCAGACCACAGAGGAGATATATAAGTGAATGCACCTGTTGGGGAAATAGCAACTAGACATTTGAAGGTATTATGATGTTTGTACTGTGACCAGGTCACTCTCTGACTAGATGGCAATGAGGGTTTCTGAACAAAATACTCTGTACAATCAATGATAGCAATAGTCTTTCGAAAATATCTAAATGCCTTTGGGAGGTGAGCTTGAACCTGCATTCTGATTGGCCACTTGACAACAAAACTCAACTCCCTGCACATAAACTCAATATATGTACGAAAGTAACGGCTCACAGTAGATGATGAAATGCCAAATATATCACTTAAGTGGTCAACATCCAGTCCACGTCTGAGGCGCACAAGTGTTAAGAGGAAAGCAGTGAAGGTAGAAAGACCCCTCGGATGATGATCATCTTTGTTTTTGGCATTCTCCTGAAAAGTAGATGTGACTTGGTTAATATGTCAGATGGATATGTCATAGGTTAACATACCACACAATAATTGGTAAACAGTAGTGCTCCCTGTCTAAGCAAAAAAGGATATAATAATGACATCTTGAACGGTGACCAAGTAACATAAAGAGTATGTGATAAATTTTTTACTATTTTTCTGATAGGAATAGGAACTAATAGGAACTTAAGATTCAACTCACTGTTGTGTCTTCCCCTTTCCACAATGTTAACCTCTCGGCTTTGGACTGTAGGAATCGGTGCAAGAATAACAGCAGCTGGATGGATATGATACCTGAAAATGTTTTTAATCTAATTAAAGAATGATGTTTATTACATACAAACATAGTGTTACTTGATATAAATAGTTTGTTCTAATATGTAATGAATATTGATAAAAATCTATATCATAGACTGAAAACAGATTGAAATTAATTACAAGTATCAAGTTCTTGCTACATAGTTTGAAAAAATATAAGTAGTTATGATTTCTAGCTAGGTGACAGTAATTTTAAAAAATAGATTATGAGTGCACAGGTGTGTGAGACTGATTTACATAAGAAGTTTCATTGAAAAATGTTAGGCAGCCAGTTGTAGCTACTTTTCATAAGGGACTAATATATGATTTTGATTTAGCAATTCTGTTAACATACCTGTATAGAATTTGCATGATCTGTCACTTTTCAGAACATCATCAATGAATAATTTTCTCTGAAGAAGCTTGGGCTGTTTGAGCTGTTCATCTGTATAGCCAGCCAAATCATCATGCAGGATGTCAGTCTGGGTAGTTGCATCTACCTGGGTTTTTTTAACTGAAACAAATATGATAATAACAAAAATGAGTGATGTGGAAAAAAAAAGAAAACACTAAAACTATGCTTTGCCTGAAGAAATTCATAAAATCCAAACCTATTACTTTATTGATGATAATCACAATCCTAAACATTGATATTTTTTTCAGTCATTTCACATACCTTCACTATCAATACTTGTAGCTTGCACTTTGGTGTCTTCGGTCATATTTTCCTTCTCCTTGTCCGAATCTCTGTCTAGTACCTGTAAAAAACACATTAATTAAATATTGATGATCAATCGAATTCTCCACACAAGAACTAAAATTAAGTAATTGATGTTCGTTTATCTTCAACAATTTAAATCTTCTTCGAAAATTTATAATTTGTTTATTTGTTCAGTACGTTCGGAATTTTTTCAGTACCTGTGACGAACGACTTCTTTTCTTTTCCGGTGACAAGCTTGAAACAGTAGTACGATCTTTTGGTGCTGGTCTTGACTTCTTCATGTTGAATAGCCGCAGTTCTACACCCCTAGCTGTAGCAGGTATAGGGTCGGGATGCTGTGGTGTAGGGCCGTGTCCACCTACAAAGTGTTTTGAGCATACGTAGGTGTCTTGAGTGATTTTATGTCGGCCGAAGTCATCACCGCGGGAACACGCTCTGATCCAGCGGTCACACATCTCGGGCTCTGATTTAGGCTTCGGAAACTTGATAAAAAACACACCTTCCATGTATGGTTTGTGGTAGAACCGTGAATCACTATTACAAGTGCCATAAGCGCATCGTTTTACGCCCATTTTTAGACTATCTCACTTTGAACTTGGCGCGACTCAGTCAAGGGCAAAGTTGACAGGCGCCATTTTGTTCGAAAGCTTGACCTGTACCACGTGATCGGCAGCTAGATCACATGACTTGCGGAAATTCCACTATTAGGACTTAATCATCGCCTAAATAGGACATAACTATCACCTAATTAGGAGATATTTTCTCCTAATCAGGAGATATTAAGTCCTAATTAGGACATACCATCTCCTAATTAGGAGATATTAAGTCCTAATTAGGACATACTAACTCCTAATTAGGAGATAATTATCACCTAATTAGGACTTAGTTATCACCTAATTAGGAGATAATTATCACCTAATTAGGACTTAGTTATCACCTAATTAGGTGATAACTATCACCTAATTAGGAGTTAGTATCTTCTTATTAAGACTTAATTATCACCTAATTACGAGAAAGTATCAACTAATTAGGAAATAGCTATGTCCTAAGTAGGACTTAGTTGTCTCCTAATTAGGTGATAACTAAGTGCTAATTAGGACTTAATTATCACCTAATTAGGAGTTACTATCTGCTAATTAGGAGTTACTAATTTTGACTGTGGCACTAGCGTGCTTCTGTAGTTATACAGTTTGAAACCATTATGTTTGTTTCATGATTTGCTTAACTCTGTGTTCTTACTACATGTTAAAGTGCAACTCTCGGGTGATTTAGTCCTAAATTCTTTAGAATATCTTCAATATGTTTACATGTACATATAACATGAATGAACAACAGTTTTCCTTTGTTACACTCAATTTATTTTCGTTTTAATAAAGGATGAAAGTCATATACATTTGCTGATAATTACCACTGAAGTAAAAATTCTATACCGTTTATGTCGCTTTGAAGCGTAACAGCCATCTTGTTTTACGGAATCGACCGGAAAAAACACGTTTTCTTACCAATACAGGAAGTGACGTCAACTGTTGCAAACAGAAAAAATGGCGACTGCAGATTTTACCACGAGTGACAGCGATACGGGCTCTGATGCAAGCTTTGATGGCGCGCCAGAGCCCTATCGCTTTGAACCATTAGTGATCGGGAACAGATCTAACACTTCCCAGTTGGAATCTGTTCGGGATGTACGTTCGCTGGACGACATGTCATGGTTAGCATCTTTTCAAACCACGTGTTTTCATCCAGGTTATTATGTACGCGTGAAAATATTACGTCGTTGTTTTATTATCGAGTAAATATAAGCAGCTTCTTGAAAAGCCTTGATGAATAATTTGTCTTTGAACAACGATTGAGGAATGAATATATATAATAAATCAATTCCAATGATTATTATTACCACACGGGAATGGCTACCGTCGTTTATGTCTCAACTTCACTTCCGTGTTACGTGATCGTACATACAGTACTTTCAATGGCAAGTTTCGTTCAACACAACCCTTATATATTTAATTATATATTTCAGTTAATTCAAGCATATTCGAAATATAGCTTAGGGATAAAATAATTTTAAAATAGAATTTTATCATCACAATCTGAAACTGTTAGATCATAAAAGTTAGGCCGTTTTTAATATTCCAAAATTTAATAAGTATATAATTATGGTACACTTCACTAATTGACCTTTATGGAACCATGTTTATGTGATGTTCTTACTAAAATTTCAAATGAAATAAATATATGAAAACCAGAGATAACCATAAAAACAAGTATTTATTCAAAACTTCATTTCTAATACAATCAAATGTCTCAAACTTTCTACCTAAGATTTTTTCAAGTATCTAGTTCATTTATGCTTATTGTAATTTGCAGCACCATCCGACAATGAATTGCTATATCATATAAAGAGAAAGATACATGTATATCTGTGTACAGTACCTAGACAATTTCAGTCATCACTTGCATGAATGTTAATAAAGAATAATTTTCACTAATCAGATTTCCCCAAAATTATTTCAAAATATTCCATAACATTAGTAATCATTTCACCTAAAAATAAAATAATTTTCATCCAAGATCAAGGGATTGGGAAAGACACCTTTGACAATGGGCCATTTTAAGGGCTTTTATTCATTTTCAGAATTTTAAATAGGTCATTCCCCTAAGTAGCAACGGTAAAATCTCGAATTTGAATGGGCCATGTTTTCATCAAATGTGCAAAATGGCTCATGGCCCCTACCTTTCCCAATCCCTGCATGATCACTATTTAAACTCGGATAGTTTAGCTGTCTTTATAAAATATTGTACATATGAATTGCTTGATCAGCTGTCATACCAAAAAAGGAAAAGTTATCATGAAAGCATAGATTACAATTAATTAGAATTATTAATGCAAAAGTTAATTTACATGCAATTTTTAGGAATTCCACAAGTGATGACTTGCTTTTGACAAGTTAAAAAACAACAAAAAACATTTCTTTTATTTTAAAACAAGATTTACCACTGAAAACTTATTTGACATTTTTCCCTTTATGTAAGGTGTACTTGTGGCCGTTGCGCCACTACTGACAACCCGGAAAACAGATTCTGCTGTACAGAACGACAGCAGATAAATAATAAACTTCAAGAGTTCGAAACCGTAAATCCCAACTCCCCCGCCCCGACATGTATCACAGACCATCCAGGATTCGAAGCTGTGTGCCTCAATCCTTATGTCTTAGAGACTGCCTACCATCACTACAGACAAGACTATGGAAACGTATAGCGCGAACTCCATGAGTAAGGGCAAAAACAAAATATTGGTCATAAAAAGAACTTGAAATTAACTCATAAATTACAATCTTAGCTTCTAATTGACACTTTTGTACCAAATTAGCTTCCAATTCACAAATCTAACTAATAAATCTAATAATTTATACAAACTCAGCTTATTGTGAACAAACTATGAATAGTATGATTACATATAAAAAAGGACAAATATCAAAATTGAATTGTTAAATTGATAATTTGCAGGAAATACAGATACATTGCTTACAGACAACTTGTGTGATGGTGTTGGGGTTTCTTGGGAAGACACAACAGAGTTCCGCTTCCCTCATGTGTAATGAAAGTTATCAGATCAAGCTTCCCTAATGACAACGGACAGTACAAAAATTTCAAATGGCCAAACCTATAAATGCATTGCCTACCAAATAAACACTTCGAAAGTCTTAAACTGTTATTTATTTCTTATCTAATTTTATTCCACTGGGTCACAAAATCTATAATTTAAAATACCTATTTGCGCATATCTACACAGATCTTGGTCTTCCGAGTCTTTTTCGGGAGAAAAGCATGACAAAGAAGAGCAATGGGCTCTGTAGATCATCATCCTTTGTATTGTAACGTTCATGTTCAAGGAATACATTAATAAAGTTTCCGGTTTCAGCACATTAATTAAGATGTCTTAACAGTAAACAAACAACTTGAAGACAGTCTATAAAACCATATTAATTTCTTAATCATGATACAAAGTAATTATTTGATTCACAATGAACATGAGGCATGATGAGATAAAAATAATAGTTATCATTAAATAATGTCATGATTATGTCTCACTTTGGATAAGGTGTTGTACCTGCAAAAGATAAAAAAGAAATTTTCAGTGTATGGGAACATTGAGATGTTATTATAATTGTTTATAAATAAATACTTTTGATTAAGGGTATATTGAAGTTATATCTATAGTTATGATAGGTAGCTTTAAGAAAATAAACTAGAAATATGTGCATGTGATGCACAGTGATGTCCCCCTTCGAAACTTTTAATCCAACATCATCATCTTATTGCCATTTATACCAGAAACAATCCATACCAAACACATAATTAAAAGGTTAATATCATAATAATATGTGAGCATCAGGTTGGAAAATTACCCTACCCCTATATGCACAAAATTCAATTATTTTCCATGGAAACCAGAAAAATATAAAAGAAATTGATTAACCTAAGTAGCAAAAGGCATCACTCCATCACTAGATCAAACCACATACCAAGTTTTGAACAAAAATATTAAACGTTTTTTTTCAGATTTGGCCTGGAAACAAAAGCATCCCCCCTATATGCACTAAGTTCAAATTATTTCCATAGGAACCAGAAAAAAAATCTGAATAACTAAAATAGCAAAAGGCAACAGTCCTACACTAGACCTAACCACAAAACAAGTTTCAGAAAAAAAATATATAACGGTTTTTGAGATAAGGGAATGGCACATTCAAAATCAAAACTGTCATTCAATCTAGGGCAATTAATCAAATCAGTCAACCAGAATCAAGAATTTATCCACCGCGAGTTACAACATGTATATAACTTGATATATAAATATTGTTTTCCAGTATGCTGTGTTAAGTCTTCTGAGTTTAGAAAATAAGAAAATTGAAAATACTTAGCTGCTTCGTCTCGTGTTCTTCCTGAATTTCTTTGACGTTTCCAACGTTGATGGCGATTCTTCGCAATGTGCTTTTCTTTGTTGATATATGCAAAGCTCCTGTTCGAAGCCTACTTACCTGTTTGTATAGGCGCAAATATTTCCATAAGTCACCCCTATCCTAACCCCACTGCTGGTCGCTGGTCGCCATGACCTCACTTACCAGGAGAAGGGGGACAAGAGGACCATTTTGCAAAGTAGGCTCCGTCTGGGAGTTTGCCTTTGGGTGGGATGGTTAGGGTTAAATAGTTAGCGTGAAAAACGGCTGACATATGCTGCAATGGCATCCTCTTTTGATGGTCTCTCCTTGTCAGAACAGAGGGGGTCGGGCACTCTATCTCTCAAGTCCTGTATGGATTGGCGCAGGGCTGTTGGGCTCTCACAGTAGCATCGTACCACTTCCATCATGAGATTTGCAGCATAGGCTGGAATGAAAATATGAAATCAGACTATATGGTTGAGGTTTATCCAAAAATTTTGTGCAATGATCATTTCTATGAAAATACCCTCTTGGCCTGTAGCCCATCAGGCTTTGATTCATGTAATTCCTCTAAGGTTGCCAACTCCCCCTATCCAGTCTCTGATTCTGAGGATCTTGTAATTCAATATAAAGATGTCATCGTGACATGACTCACCATAAGTTGGAGCAGTTTTTTCTGGCCGTATGACTGCTGTCATTTTAGCTGCTTTTGGGAAGTGGAGAGAATATCTTTTATTCCCAGTTTTGGTCTCAGCTTGATTCCTGTCACTGTTTTCATTGTAGTGCAGCCCAGCAAGAAACAGTCTTAAATATAAAATATGATATTATATTGTATTATCACTGGCAAAGATTTCTGCTGGATAATCAAGCTGTGGAAGGCTTCAAGGTTTGAGGTTTGCTCATTAGAAGACAGCATGGTGACATCCTTAAGAAGATACCTACTGGTGAGGATCTTCTCAGGCTTTAAGAATGCCTTTGATGCTGGAACAAATTAGCATATAGCATTTTATATTTGGTTTATCACCTATTAAACTTAGACACAAATTTCTATATGCAGTTCTTGGTTATGAAAAAATGATATTTTCACAATTTCAATTTTGTATAGTTAGGTGAATATCCTTATAGATAAGTTTCAAAATGTTATTGATTAAAAAATCTCTAAGGAGAGAAATGTATCACTAAACTTACTAGGGTTTAGCCAAAGCTTCTCTTGTCTATCGCCGTCAAGCGGTCCATGAAGACAGGCAGGAAAGAGTTCGTTTGGGAAGTCTAAATGCCAGTTTTGCAGGTGGTTAAGCAAGGACTCCCATTTAGCAACCATCAAGTCCCCGTTGTTGTTTGGAGTACTGGCAGCACACCAGTACATGTGGTTGGTGATAGACTTCTTCCACATAGACAAGTCGGCACAGTCTTTCTCCTTCGCCAGCTTGTCAATCTTCTTCCCAACACCTTATTGAAGAAATGGTGGATGTTCAAAGGGTTAACATTGTTTCAATCAACTTTCAGTTCACAAAAACAATTTACTTGTGAAGTTAAATTGGATAGGGAGTATGTCACAAAAGTTTGTTAATGAAATATTCTATTGGCATTACGAAAGAAAACTTTTATATCATTATTTTGTGAGGTTGATTAGAAATATTTAACAGTCTTTTGAAAAACCAACCTCAAAATTACTTACTAATAACAAATTTGTCTAAGACAAATACAATTTTCATTTCAAGAGGTAGAAAAATGGGGTTTTTTTTTAAAAAACAAGTAAACATGTTATAGTGAAAAAACAGATGTCCAAAAAAAATGGTCTACCTTTGGCAACATGCCACACATCATAACGATGGACTGTGTCCTGAAGGTTTTCACGTATCCATTTAGCATTCTGTCTGTATCTATCAGTGACGAGAGTGTCAATTGACAGGCCATGCTGATTGAGAAAGTTGACACTCCTCCGCAAACCTTCATTTTCACACCAGGAACTGTTTTTTTACCTCATTACTCTGAAACAAAAAAAGACACTATAACGTTACTACCAATATCATCCTTTTCTAGACAATTAAGATCAAAGTTCTCATAAAGACGCTAAGAATAGAAATGAAATTGTATATATATAAGAATAGAAAACAAATTAAATCAACAAATTCTGAGGAAATGCAATTATTGATAGCATGGATTGTTTATATGGTTAATTATTATCTAAAAAAATAATACCTGAACAAGCTGAATGTCTAGAACTTTATTGACGCTCTGCTCAATGAACGTGAAACTGCCATATTTGGCACAGTGTCCTGGACTATCTGATCTGGCATCGCCAGATAATGAAAGACCTCGTCCAAGCTGGCGTAGTTGAGCTATGAGATCCATCTGCTTCGAGCACCAGGTGTTGATAATAGTAGGCTGTAAGTAGTCTGCTTGATGCCTGTAAAACTGAACTGAACTACAACAATGCATGTTCCAATAGTCTTGTCAATTTGTCCTTGGGCAGGATGTCCACAAGCTATACACTGCTGAAATAATTCCAAGAGTGGAGTCTTGAAGACAATGTATTTTTCCTCAATATTTGGTGGGGCTGCCACAAGAGGAGCTAATCTGAAAAGACAGAAATCAAATAACGCATTGAAGTTACTTTCACTGTTGGTTTTCATTAATTAAGAATTTCAAATTTCATCCCGTTGAGTGTTGTTCTATATTTTGAGAGCAATAAAAAGCCTGATTATCAAAAGTGTGGTTTTTGTTACATACATAAACCAATATAAGAGATGGAAATAAAACTCCTTCAAATTATTCTTCTAATATTGAAAGGCAAGGGGCTGTTAAAGGCAATATATCACAATACAGAAATCAGTTCAATATCCAGTCCTCAGTGCTATCTGTATCATTATCATTCTTAATTAGTTCATAAGTTATAAGTTTACATTGGTGTCTCTACGACTTCCAGTTCTTCGTCGGACAAGGTGAGATCTTCATCACTGCTGACGCTGCTGTCATCTTTTTCCTCTACTCTGTCCATTGGAAGATCATCATTTTCATGGGTGCCGTCATCGGTCAACAAAGAACACTGTATCCCAATTGAGACACGTTGTGGCTTTGCCTGTATACCTACAAAAGATTAATTGTAAATTAACTATAAAAATACAATTTGAATAATGGTTGTTTCATTATTTTACTCTACAGCAAATACATAACCACACTGGATACAGTTTAAAATCCCATATAGCCATACAATTCTGCAGGGTTTTGATTTTGGAAAAGAAAAAATTAGCATGTAAATTAGGGCTTAGATAACTCTCAAAAAAAGTCTCCAAACATTTTCAGTACCTATAATTCATGAACGCAATCTAGCTAATTTGAAGAAAAAACATTTTCTATTGCTTACCTTTGGTTCTTCGTGGTTTCCTTCGATGACACTGTGTCGACTTGGTGAGACTTGACGGAAGTGTCCGGTTGCCGTCGGGTTCGTCTGCTTCCACATTGAAAATTCCAGATGAACACTCGGGTGGGAACATGTCCCAATCTTCTTTGTAAAGCAGTTCCCTTGAAGCCTGAGTAAAATAATGAAAATAATGAAAACATGATCCACTATCAAAAGTTATTTATCTTAATATTAGCTGCATTCAGTTTAGTCATTCTTTATCATGTTTATGTCTACTTGCAAATATTTTTCTTGGTGAGCACTAAAAACGATAGTAAATTTTGTCACAATAATTAAATAGGGTTAGGCCCTACCTTGATAACTGGGTCACTTGTCATACATTGAAATAACTAAGATCACAACACTTTAACTTCTATATCAATTAAATGTCATGTCATAACTCATTATTGTGTACAGTTATTCCCTTTTATAAAATCAATATATTGAAAAAAGGAATCTTCGACGCAGATCAATAAAATTCATTTTAATTTACATAATGTAAGTTTTATATTTTTTACTCAAATGTTTAAAATAAGGATACAAAATACTAAAGTATGTTGCATTTAACATTTGTAAACGGCTTTAATGGGAGAATTTTCGTGTTTTTTTTTTATTCTATTAACTTAAACTACGCCTACAAACCCTTGCACACGTCAGTTTCATCGTTGTTCCCAGTCGCCGCTTCGATGGTACAGGTGCTTGAATTTCAACTTCATGCATCCTTTTTGGAAGTTTACTCGGTACTGCACCACGAACGAGGTTCAGTTGTCTCTTGAATCCTCGGATAAACTGGTAATATCCTTGAAAATCGTCTGGGGCTACAAAATGATCTCCACAGATCACACTTGAATGTGCGGTACTTGTGGTCCAGTTTTTCCTCGACAAGCGAACAAAATGATTCCACTTGGCCGATATTTTCGGATCTTTCGGAATCTCGTGTACGCTAACACCATCCATATCGGATTTGCTGCATCCTCCCACACAGCAACGCTTCACCATGTTTGAATTTGACCTCTTTAAAAGTTAGTCAAAGGGCTAGAATGCTGAAACCTACAGGTCGCGCTAATGAGAACGTGTTAACCAGTCATGCAAGATGGCGGTTTGTTTTCCACAGTTGACGTCACTTCCGCTCAAATTTACGGAACTTCACGATGGCAGTAGTGGATTTCAATATTTTTTTATTTTATGGAATAAAAACACATGGAATAATTCTGACCTAATTCCGTTACACCAAATTCATATTCCATTACCAATGTTTAGCTTGGAACGGAAGTTGAACCACACAAGTCAGTGGATTAAAAAGAGAAATTTATCCGGGATTTCCACTTTAAAGCAAATTCATAAAGCAAACCATTAATGCATTTATTGTAACGCTTGTCTTCTGTTCATGTTTATCTTGATTTGGCTTAATATCGGCATATAAATCAAAGTGTAAGAACATCTTTCAAATAAGGGACCCAAAGGTCTAATAGATGTATTATCGTCTCACATTTAGTGCAAGGTTCACAGTGTATTATTTATCTTTTCCGTTTCTATGTCTTGAATGTGTTACGGAGCATATGAGTACGACTCGTTTGTATTCTGTGCCATATGCCCTGACTTTCATATGAATCTAAATACCACGTACGGTAATATAAAATTCATAAATATTAATTATTCATTCCGAATTATGTTAATCACCAATTCTCAATTAAAATAACAAAAGCCCCGTGTTTGTGCAGATATTTTGACATTTTACCTTTCAATAGAAACAATATTTATACATATTGTTACGTGTGCATAGGCGTAGGAACATTTCAAAACTTGGGGGGGGGGGATGTTTCATTTGTTAAGCATGAGTTTGTTAAATACATCAATTGATATCTTCAACGGCATCAAAGCTTTTGTCATGTTGCCTGGCAATCTAATGGGCTGTGTCTGCTCGCAATGCAACCTTCCTACGCCTATGGTGTGGGTTTGAATAAGAAAATGTTCCCAGACAATCGAGCAAAAAAAGACACATAATAGAATATAAAAACTATTGACAAACACAAAGAGTTTACAATTACAATTTACTTATACACAAAAGTTCATATAAAAACATATATTAATCAAAATCCTTTGTCAAACAGCAGTTGTTAAGAGTCTTATCAAGTTGATCTCGCTTTTAAATCCAAAAAGATCGAGAACGCAGCAAAATGAGCAATGACAGGAAGTGTGAACAAATGCATTCCAATAGCTGGCCTTACATATGGATTACTTGGCTTCCAGATCTTTCCATTTCAAGAGATATCAAAGCAGCCAAGAAGTTGTAGATAGAATGGAACTTTTAGAAAAAGAACTGAATAGAACGTTACATACTAATCTAGGTTATTATTATTAAAACACATGTGTTTGACTAATTTTACAAGGCAAAATAATAATAATGTGTCTATTTGTATAGCGCTATTCCAGGCTAAAGAACATGATCAAAGCGCTAGTGTCATTGCAGAGTTTATAAGAGTGCTGCTTGGAAGAGGTGTGTTTTCAAATTTGTCTTAAAGGACTTGAAGTTGGAAATGGAGCGGACATGGGCAGGGAGATTGTTCCAGTGAGTAGCTGCACCATATGAGAAGGATTTCCCTCCATAGCCAGCCATTTTGATTTTTGGTACCTGCAGAAGATTTTGGGACTCTGATCGAAGTGTTCTGCGTGGAACGTACCTCTGAAGCAAGTCTTTGAAATGCTGAGGTGCAGATCCTTTTAAACATCGAAATGCGTAGCTAAATATCTTGTACTGTATTCTCTGGCGTACAGGAAGCCAAGGAAGATCTTGGAGTATGGGTGTAATGTTATCTCACTTACTGCATCTTGACACGATCCGGGCAGCAGTGTTTTGTAGTTTCTGTAGTCTGTCGATCTGGCACTTCGGAGAACCAATGAAAAGTCCATTCCCACTGTCAATCCTTGACATGATCAGACTGAGAACTAGCACTTTTGATGAATCCTTTGAGAGACATGGTCTGACGCGGCCAATGTTTCGTAGCTGCATGTAGCAAAGTCGACACACCTTGTCAATTTTGTCACTCATTGAGAGATTAGAATCGATGATTACTCCAAGGTCTCTGACTTTTGCTGCAAGAGGAACCTCAACACCCCAGTACACTATCAAGGTTGCATTTTTTCCTTCTTGCACTTGGGCCAATGAGTAGTGCTTCTGTTTTATCCCGGTTAAGTTTTAGCATGTTGGAAGTCATCCAGTTTTGTATATCTTTACAGCAGTTGGAGATCGAAGTAGTGGAAGATGTTGATGATGCTGGTTCAGGTTTGAAGATAGACATTAGTTGGCTGTCATCAGCAAAAAGGTGATAGGGAAGATTGTGATTCCTGTTTATGGTACCGAGTGGTCTTGTATATAGGGTGAAGAGAGTGGGCCCCAGCACAGATCCTTGGGGGGACGCCATGTAGCACAATCAGCAGGCACGCACTTCGCACGATTCAACAAGAAGACGAGACGTGTATTTTCTTGGCTTTTATTTCTTCCAATTACTCTTTGACTAATCTCGCTGTCAATCTTTCTCGCCCACTTTCTTTGGGCACCCTCACGACGCCCAACGCGTCCTTGCTCACATGGCTGGCTGTGGCTGTCAACAGACTCAACACCTCAGTCCCGTGGCTGAGACTCTCTCTCAAGGGAAACGGCTGAGCACCAACCTTCAAGTCAAACCTGGGTCTTATATACCCAACAGACTCAGTTGTCAACACATTGTCACTTGACAACAGCTTAATGATTATTACATACTTAGGGATTACTTGGGGATGGGATTAGCAGAGTATAACATAGGTTTCATAACAACTATGTTACAGCCACAGTTGAGACGAACTGGTGAGGATGTAACATTGTTTATGATGACTGACTTGTCTGTGTTTGAGAGGTAAGATGTGAACCAGTTCAACACTGTGCCCTTGATACCAAAGTCATGGCGTAACCTCTTGATCAGCTTGTCATGGTCAATTGTGTCAAACGCCACGCTAAGATCAAGGAGAACAAGCATTGCACAGTTTCCTTTGTCAACTTCAATCCGTAGATCATCTGCCACTTTCAACAGGGCTGTCTCTGTACTGTGCAGAGGTCTATATGCTGATATGGTTCATAAAGTTCATGGCGTTGGAGGTACTCTGATATATCACAGATCACTTGAGTTGGGATAGGATCAGATTGCAGGATGTCTTCTTAGAATTTTTCATAAGCATGAAAACATCATCCTCTGTGAATGGTTTGAATTCTGAGAGTATGGAATGTAGTGATGTCTGTTCAGATTCTGGCGATGAACTTGTCAACATACTGATGTGGTCCCGTATAAGTTGGATTTTGTCCTTGAAGTACATCGAGAAGGATTTGCAGCGATCTGTTGTGAGTTACCTAATGAGGGTAAAGACGTGTCTTTCTTCTGTCCCATCAAGCTTGACATAACGTATGTAGATTTTTTTGATTATCCATTTTTTCAGAGATCTTTCGTTTGATGTGATGTCTTTTAGCATTTCTTATAATGTCACCTTGTTTCGAGGTGAGACATACATCTGACGATGGACCACCAAGTGTGTCTTCCTCCACTGGCGTTCAGCACGTCTTCTTTGACGCTTGGCAGTGGCGACTTCATGGCAGAACATCCAGGGACTTTCTATTCTTACTGGAAGTGTCAAGTGTCAATTGTCAAGTTGTATGGATACAACATCATGGTCGGATAGTTGTAAGTCTATAGAACAGATGTCAGTGATACAGTTGGCTTCTGATCGAGCGATGACCCAGAGTGTGACCATTCTTGTGAGTTGGACTGGTTACTCTCTCGATAGAGTTGTGTACTTCTAGAAGTTTTATAATTTTGTTGGTGTTTATATTTTCTGGTTCATTAAAGTGGAAATTTGTGGCTCCAAGAAGTAATAAGCGTCCTTTCCTCTGACAAATGTTGACAAGGAAGAACTGAAAATCTTCAAAGAACTGTGAATTCATAAGCTTATTTATTTATAGGGGAGGGGATGTTGCTGTTTTGCCATGTTGAAGAAGAATATCAGTATATTTAAATGACATCATGTCACTAATCACACGACAAGGAAAAGTGACAGAAAGGTAGTTCCTCATAAGGAATGCAACTCCGCTCCACGAGTTTCACGTGGACGGTGATGAAGGGTATATCCAGGTGGTGTCATCTCTTCTATGACAGCTTCATCCCCTGCACTGTGAAGCCAGGTTTCTGTTATGGCTAAAATGTCAATTTTCTTTTTAGTGACAAGATCAACTATGATTGTGCATTCCATACACAGACATGTAGTACTGGAACTTGCTGTTTATAGGGTGTTCAAAGGTCCGATGGTTCACTGACAATGCAATTCACTGAGCTAAGGGGAGAAGCAGGCATTTTTAGCTTTCTTCTCCCACCCCTTTTGCATATTCTGGTTGGTCGATTTGAGGGTAGCTTAATCAAATAATGTTTGCTCTCATTGCAAGGAATGTGCTAATCCAAGTGAGAGGTTATGCAACTCAAGTCAATCAACTGTCGCCGTGTGGTTGCAGCCATGCTTGGTCCAATCACTTGAACAATGGATGAATGTGCAATAAGCTTGGGAGTGAGTTCAGGTGGACTGTGAAAATATAAAACATTTGCCACAAAAACAATGATTTTAACACAAAAATCAAGGTTGTCAATCTGCAAAAATCAATCATCACCGACTTGATGTCTTCAGACACTATATTCTGCAAAGATCCTCTTCATTCAATAAGCATAAAAACTTGCAGAGCAATGAGAGTGTGTCTTGCCACCTGTGAGGGGCTTACCAAAAAAATAAATTAGCATGTAAACAATCACACGCACATAACAATAAAATATGTAAACATACACGTGATGCCATACTATTAAGACAAAACGGTCTATCCATAATAGCTAATCCGCATTTGCATATATATATACATATTTATACAGACTGTTGAAAAAAAACTTGTTATTAAGTCGAAATGTGACGCATCCAGTCATCATTAAAATGATATCTACAGCAAGTGTCATCTGAAGTATTTTATTTAGCTCTTTTGGTCTTTCCGACCTCATCAGCATGGTGCGTGTGGAACATGGTTGGACTCTCAGTAATGCAATGTCATTAACGTAGCAGAGCAATTTAAGAAAGTCCCACTCATTTGCATAGAGCGCTCAAACCGTATTTCGACAGTGGGCTAGCGCAAGGCCGTAGCAAATGAGTGTCCAATGTTATATACCTTCTTTATAGATATATGCATACATATATGCATACATATATATATATATATATATATATATATATATATATTTATATATAGGTGAAAAGGTGAAAGGTTGCACGTGAAGTAAATGTATATTTGTAAAAAGGAAATACTTCAGACGACACTTGCTGTAGATATCCTTTTAATGATGACTGGATGCGTCACACTTCGACTTGTTTACAAGTCTTTTCAACAGTGTGGAGCTTTTCCAACATGGCAAATATATAGGTACATAGCTAAACGCTGTAACAATGTGTAATAGACTTAGTTTGATTAGCAAGTGACATGTTGTTAGCATGAGTAGTGTACAATGCACTATTTATGAGGGATTAAGATTTGTGTCATCATAGTGGCATCTTCCTGGCCGGTCCCTGTCCGTGAATTGATCTATTGTGTCAATTGCACAATTGACATTTCTTGTGTACATGTAGTTTCTAGGAGTATATGATTTTATGCTTTTTGAAGAGTGTCTTTTTATGAAGTTGAATTTACTCCAAAAGCTTTTTGTAAGGTTGTTTTGCGATGATGTCGATGAAGTATCTGACTGGCTAAATACCTCTACAAGAGAAGACTCATCCGATTGTAGGTTATTATGTTGAATTTGTTCTATATCAATTGCTGGGGGCGTTGTTCTGTTGTGTTTCTTCCAATTCTTGTGGACCCTGTTGTTTGGAAGCTTTTTTTGTCCTTTGTGTGATGTTTTCTTCTTTTTCTGCACATGCGAAGAGTTAGATGATGGTAGATTTATCAGCCAGTTCTCTCTTTTCATCCACAATTTCACACTTTTGTTTTCCTCCCTAATTGTATCATTTTTCCATATTTCTAAAAGTTCATCTTGCAAATGTTCAGCTACACTGTCATTGCAGAAACCTGATATCAGTTCTGACATGAGTTCATCAATCTCTTTATATTATTCGGCACACTTGTCATGTTCCTTCAACAGATTGTGGTTTTCTATTTCAAAGTCAAAAGAAGTTTATTGTACTTAAGGCCTCCGGCCCATATACAAGTGATAAAAGGTTACAGTGGGTACAAACATAATTATTAACATCACATAGCAGAATTCACAATTCAGTTATTAATTTATCTCTTAATATAACAGCATGATTTACAAAAAGGGCTAGATTACGTATTACTTTTTCGTTTCTGGAGGACATAATTGAAATAAAGGCAGTTGTAGGGTACTTTGAAAGATAACGGTGTGAAATATACATTTTTCTTAAATCAGCATAGTGTGGACAAACGAAAGCAAAGTGAACTTCATCTTCAACAGAAGATTTGCATAATGGACATATTCTTAAGTGTCTTTCTATAGAAAATCTCCTGCCTGTATTAACAGCTAAGTCTAACAAGCCCAATCGGAAATATACAAATGTGCGTCTGATATTTCTTGATGTCAATATAGTGAGATATAATTCTGGTTGGATTAAACTCTTGTGGGATCTGTACAATTGATATCTTGTGCTATTGTCTAGATTGGAATGCCACTCTTGATAAAACATGCTAACAGATTGTTCTCGAAATTGTTTAAGGAATAGGTTAATATTACCAACTGTTTGATTTAGCCACACAAATCCAAACCCATGAGAAAATAAAAGATTTTTTATATGAGTCACCCATGTTATCTTACCCATATCATCTAAGTGAACAAGCATATTATAGGCTAGCTTTGGTAGTCTTTGCTCGTGCATTCCAAGGATCCTTAACCAAAATTTTAAACATCTAATTTGCGAATTTATGTATATTGGATATCTACCACATTCACCATAAACCATACAATTCGGTGTTGCCTGTGTTACATTTAAAAATCGTTTGCATGCTAGAAGGTGTAGTTTTTCGATACATTCATGACGTTGGAATCCCCAAATTTCAGATCCATAAAGCATAATAGGTTGGATTTGTGAATCAAACAATTTGAAATATATTCTCGGATATAAAATCCCAAAGTTGTGGGAAACTGACATTATGTTGATAAGGGCCTTTATTTCAAGTAGACATGTTGAAAATTGAATCCTATATTCCTCAGATGAAAATCCATATCCCCTTTCCAAAAATTTATTTGGTATGTACGGGGTAGGCATATCAAGAAAGTCTCTATATATTTCTGCAGTCCGTTTTGTTCGAACTGCATTATAATAGGCCTGCTTTCTGTCGTTTAGTTTCCGGCGCCATGTCTTTATCATTGCCTTTCGTAGTTTAAAAGCTTCATTCTCCACTTCTCTGGCTTGCTGTTTAGCGAGGTGCGAACCGTAATACTTCTTAGCGTAATCTTCTAGATCCGGTTGAGTGATATCTCTGTCCTCTTCAGTTTCAACTGACTGATTGTCGTCAGACAGTCCAATGAAGACTGTCAATGCAGAAACCTGATATCAGTTCTGACATGAGTTCATCAATCTCTTTATATTTTTCGGCACACTTGTCATGTTCCTTCAACAGATTGTGGTTTTCTATTTCAAGTAGATATGTTGAAAATTGAATCCTATATTCCTCAGATGAAAATCGATATCCCCTTTCACTTGCTAATCAATCTAAGTCTATTACACATTGTTACAGCGTTTAGCTATGTACCCATATATTTGCCATGTTGGAAAAGCTCCACACTGTTGAAAAGACTTGTAAACAAGTCGAAATGCGACGCATCCAGTCATCATTAAAAAGATATCTACAGCAAGTGTCGTCTTAAGTATTTCCTTTTTTCAAATATATATATACATACATACATATATACATACATACATATTGTCGTGTCGCAAGACGTATTGAAACCATGCAACTTCATATTTCGTACTTCGCATGCAAAGACAACACACAGTCAGCATAGTGTTTCATCGTCCCGCTTTATTCCACAATGCTCTCACCATTCCGCTCATGCACAGATATATATACTGTTCTCTTCCGTTTTATTATAAACCCGGATAAACTAAAATCACAACTGGACCATAC
This sequence comes from Phorcus lineatus, assembly GCA_921293015.1. NCBI lineage: Eukaryota > Metazoa > Mollusca > Gastropoda > Trochida > Trochidae > Phorcus > Phorcus lineatus. Next base: position 44,457,088 of record OV121088.1, read on the forward strand.
CAGGTACTAAACTGTTATGTACCACTACACATATATATGACCAAAGGCCTTTAAGCAGGATTTCCATTTGTAGTCGTGCGCTATGTGTTGTATGTGATACTTGTTACGTTAGGCCTGGCGGTTCATGTCATGTGTGTGTGAGAATTGAATCCTAAATGAAATTGTGTTCTTTTTATTCTAAAGCATAAAGATATATATTTGAGGTGTTCAAAGACAATTGCAAACTTTGGGATTACAACTAAGTGTGGAGTTTTACTTAAGGGCCACTGAGTAAGTTGATACAAATTACCAAATACCCCGAAGCCGAGAAGTCTAACTAATTAGTAATGGTGTTTCCCATGTCTGTAAATACAGACAGACAGACAGATTTATTACAGTAGAAGGCCTCGGGCCCAAAATACAGCATAGAAATCGATTGATAATAGCTATTGCATGCATTATTTTATTTTGTTTAGAGTTCATGAGTTTTCCCGACGTGCGTTGAATACTGTGTCTATAAATAGATCGACTTTATTATTTTATTGCACAAAGCATTGTGGTCGTAATTGGCTCCCATCCTTTAAACAAAGATAACCACTTGGGGACGGAAAAAAGAAGCAGGATACAGTTAAAACGACGATAGACCTGAAGGGAGACGAGTTGGTCGACAAAAGGAAAGACAAAACACACATATGATTTATTTGAAAGTCAAACTCGCTTTACTTTTAGTTTGACTCGTTTTAATATGGGCAGGTTTCTTGACTATTCATATTGAGCGCGCCCATTGTACGTTGTTTTCAATTAAATACTTCATGATCAAGATGATGACGAAGTAACTCTTATAAACTTTTTGATTTCCATTGAGCAAGGCGAGATAATTAGCATAATCCCATCTTGTGATGACTGAATCTATTATAATTTCCCAGTCTTCGACGGAACAAGGATCTCTTTAATTTGAATATGTACTGTGAATATGTTTATATTAAATTAACAACAACAACAACATCCTTTCTTGTTTTGCAAGTTTTCGTCACCTTTTTGGGTAAAACAATTTATGGTTATTTCTGTTTAGGAATTTCAAGTGATTATAATATTTCACGAAAAGAAATTGTATTTGTTTATTTGTTATCACTAAAGCCCGAGCTTACGTAGTACACATGAAAGGGAAATCCACGTAATGACATTGTAATTCAGTAGCACGCGCTTCTCGTACGGGTGAAATATAATTACACCGACTTGTCGTGGTATATACACTCTTTTGGTCACATATCATGTTGTAGCTGAAACAATTATCTACCAATTGATATAATTTTAGGCGTTTTTGAAAAAATGTTGTATAAAAAGCACTAACATACTCAGTGGTCCTTTAATTTGGAAAAGGATAGCGATAAGACAACAAATAGTTTCCTCTTAAATCAGAATAGGCTGTGGATATTCCACACAACAGTATTCATTTTCAAGTATAAATCTAGGTAATACTTTTTACATTTCTTTGTTCCAAGGGAATTTTGTTATTATTACCTCCCTAAATTTCTAAACTTTGGTAACTTAACCGAAATCGTGATAAACAAAATCTAAATCTATCGAAATTAATCTTACTTAGAATGAAGATCTAAAATTAAAATAAAGATGCCATTCATGCAGATAATTATCTTTCAGTTGCTGCCAGAAAATATTGGCTGGAACATTTTATCTCCTTAAGTACGTAAAATTTAATAATACCAAAGCCAATTTTAAATACAACATTTAATTATTTTGGTAAGCCAATTTACATGAGCTTGTTCATCATACAAGCATTTCGCAATCAGAGAGATGTTATTCTACTTGTAGTCTGTAAAATGCATGTAGGAATAAAAACAAAGCTTCTTAAGCTATTCACAGAGCCCGGTCGCTTGTGATAGTGCCAGAAATTGCCGGATAAGTTGGCCTGTCAGGTCCTATAAAAAGCCCCGCCAAATAGGAAAAGGTAAGTGGCCATAAATTGGATATCAGCTTGAAAAAGTTGCATTTCAATGTTTATGATTTCAGAAAGCTGGTAGCTTTACCAATCACGGAACGATGCCATACCAGAGATTGAAGAATGTGCTGTGGGGGATATTTACGTTGAAAGTGTTTCTCCTTACAACTTATGTTATCTTCATCGGTTCAAGTCAGCAAATTATACCCAGTCAGATTGCCCTCCCACAAAGACTGGACAATTGTCCCGGGGTACTGTCTGGTATGATGGCGGGCACCTGGAAGACAAGACCACTTACCAAACAGGAACAAGATGACATATTTTCCTTTCTTTTTCATGCGCACTCACGATATAATTTGCCACCAACCTACCAGAGAAATGACAGTCAATGCGGCAACGTCACTTTCTTCGAATCAAAGAATTATAGAGCTCTCTGTGACCATAAAGGTAAAACACCTTGTTGCTACAACAACAAGTGTGTTTCTAAAACAGCAGCGGAATGTAAGTGTGAGGACTGCTACGACATGAGGAATATGAAACATGCAGAATATTCAACATGGATTCCATCACGTCCAGAATGTACGTACCACGAGCACACTCCACAGGAAGCCTGTGATATCCTGGATGGAATGGACATTGCGTTTGTTGGGGATTCTCTCGTCCGCCATGTCTATACGGCAATGCTTCTCGTGGTGACGGGAAATATGAAGGACGGAGCAATGGACCCGGGCGCGGCTAAGGGTGAGTACACTCTCTTGAAGGGGCAGCAGCACGTTACTTTGAAATAAAGTGATCTCACGAATCTGAAAGTAATTGTTAATCGAAAGAAATATTTTTTCAAAAGAACGTAACATGTTCGGTTAAGCTAAAAAAAGATCTCCCTGCCTTAATTGATGAAAAGGTGTTACATCAGTTGTTTTCGCATGACACTTGATATTTTCTTCTACGAATAAGGATAATGGGGTTGAGTAATGATTGGTTTGAACCTCTAAAGCTCATGTGTTTGGCATAATCATATATTAATTGGGAAAAAATTAAAGAAAACAATACTCCTTCTACTGCCCCTGCAAGACACTATGGCCCGTATTGCTTGTTACAATTTACCCAATAAATATTTGTTAATGCAAGGTATGTTACTTATTCCTTACTGTGATTATCCGAACTAGTTGACTAACGTGATACCTGGAAACTTTATATGGCGATATGTGTTGACTTCCGTTAAAGAGCCACTCCGTGATTTTCATAACATATCATTTACCTTTGGTAGGAACCTAATTGTCATTATGGTGATATAAAATCAAAACATTTTAACTTTTCATGTCCAAAAGACGTATATATATATATATATATATCTAGGAGTCCTTCATTGAAACCTATAGACCCCCACTGAATAAACAATGAGATGATTACCCTTAAATCACTGACATTCAGGAGAAGCATTTATATAGGCATTTGCTGCCTGTTTGCTAATCCTTTTTCCTTTTTGTATATATATATATATTCTGAATGTTGAGTATTATATGTTTTATGGAAATAAAATACTGTTTAAATCAAATCACTGACATATATCTCTAACTACAACTAAGCTATTTAAATCCAAAAGAGATTATGTCACATTAAATACATATTGCTCAAGGAGTAAACTCACAAGAGAGTGATTGTGTCAATCAGAAGACCAACAAGGAAGAACCATGATGTCACCTGATTAGCATAATTTACAATATATCCTTGTACATTGTACGTATATTTTGTTATAAAAACGCTTGTAATGCGATGTTAACGATCATATCGTTTCATCCCTGATGAGTCAGTACTATTGACGAAATACTAGTATCGGATTAAAATGATTCTTCAAACGACTATGTGAAGTATGTTATATTATATATATATATATATATATATGACAAATACTGGTTTTCCATGAAAATCTAAAAACTGCCTTATAAATGGACAGAGGCGTAAATATTACGTTCTTTTCGTTATATAATACATAACTTTTGAAGATAGCATCGGTTATGATCCGCATTCCACCTGAGGTCACGGTGATCTATAAAACCCATTGAGCTTCTCGTATGACCTGGCATTCAGAGATGTATTGTACGTTTGACTTATTTTAAAACCTGAACCTCGTCCTATATTGTTACGTTTTCTATTGGCGAATATGAATTCAATTAATGTATCTTAAGGCTAGGTCTTTATGAGAGAGACTGTTGTTGAGATTGCAGAAATACAATTTCACATATGAGTGGATTCCAGGAAAAGAGTTAGTAATGGCAGACGCATTATCCAGAGCTCCAGTACAGCACAGCTTGAAGGAGTCAGAGATAAGAAAAGTGTTAGATTGCCATGTTAACATGATCAAGACATCACTACCATTTTCTGAAGATTAACTTAAGAAATTTAAGATTGCAAATGAGCAAGACTGTGAAATTCAAACACTGATCAAGCAGATAAAATCAGGATGGCCAGAGGATATCAGTGAAGTATCTGAGAAAATTAGACAGTATTTCAATATCAGAGATGAAGTATCTCATGAAGATGGTCTTGTGTTCAAGGGATCAAAACACAATAGGCAGCTGAATCGTTTAGGCTGCAGTCCATTATAAAAGCTATTTAGTTGATTTAGAAAGACTTTATTCTTCTTATTCGAAAAAGGACAAAAGTCATTTATAGGCAATTCATATATTCTTTGTCTCATTTGCAAGAGACAATCAGTACATACGGCTCACTTGCAGCTATGCCATATTAGTTGTAAGTGCTGAGCTAAAATACAGTTAGTTTATAGTTAGTTTATAAATAACAAATAGACTTTGTGATATCACAGAAGGGTACAGATTACCATTAGCTCATATTAGGTTTATTCACAGAACATACACTTTAAATCACACTTAGCTCATTTAGTTACTTAACATACACTTACAAGAGATTCACATTCATTTCATTGTCACACGCACATCGATATTCACATTTAGTTCCTTGAGATACATTTACAAGAGATTCACATTTAGTTCATTGTCACACGCACATAGAGATTCACATTTAGTTACTTGACATACGCACACAAGAGATTCACATTTAGTTCATTGACATACGCATATAAGAGAATCACGTTTAGTTCCTGGTTTTTCCACATAGAAAGAGAATCACATTTAGTTCCTGGTCATAGTCATTTGTCGTTATTGCGTGTTTCAAACTACCAGTTGCCATTCCATCATTAAGCTTCCACTGCAAAACAAACTGGATCAAAACCCAAAGTGTGGCAGAGTGAAATGATAGATAGGGTGCACGAGGGACACATGGGAACTGAAAAGTGTCTTGAGAGGGCCAGATCATGCATGTTATGGATAGGCATGGGTAAGGACATCACAAGTAGTGTGCAGTCTTGTGAAACGTGTCAGAAGTTTGCACGCCAGCAAAATAAACAATCAATGCAACCGCATGAAAGACCGTCATACTCTTGGATGAAAGTGGGGTGTGATCTTTTTCACTTTGAGGGAAAGGATTACATACTTGTAGTAGACTACCACTCGAACGTCTTCGAACTACCACTCGAACTTCTTCGAAACAGCACAATTGCAAAACTTATCAGCTTCACAAACAATTGTGCATCTCAAATCAATATTTTCCAGGCATGGAATCCCAGAGCTATTGATGTCTGACAATGGCACTAATTTTATCAATTCACAATTCAATGAGTTTTGTTTAGAATGGGGAATAACTCAAATTACGTCAAGTCCAAATGGACTAGCAGAGAGGTATGTTGGAATAGTAAAGAACTTGTTAAAGAAAGCAAAGGATTCTGGCAGTGACCCCTACCTTGCTCTGTTAAATTACAGGGATACCCCCGTGATCGATGGTAAATCACAAGCACAACTTCTCTATGGGAGAAAACTGAGGACAAGGCTACCAGTCTTGAAAAGCAGTCTGAATGCCAGGAAACAGTCTTCAGTTGAAGGTGCGCGAAGATTTAATCAGAAAATTCAGGCTAAGTATTATGATGGAGCCAACAGGTCATTGCGACCTCTCAACAACAATGAACCTGTTGTAATATGGTGTGATCACAAAAAGTTGTGGACACCAGCCAAAGTGAACCAGAAATGTGACCGGTACCCAAGGTCATACGTTGTTCAAACCCCAGATGGTGTTCAATACAGAAGAAACCGGCAACACATCAAACCATTCAAGCTCAGTGATAAGCTTGAGATGGCACCTGAACAAGAAGCAAATAAAACTGTCCCAGAAAACTCAATCGTGACAGATGAGATGCCACAATCACCATCTAATGGCATACCAACAACTCGAAGTGGGAGAGAAGTCAGAATGCCTGCGAGATTCAAATAGACTGTTAAATATCTCTGAAATAATCCAATTGCCAAATGTGTTTACAAGTTACAAGTTGTGTCATAATTGTTCTTTTCAGTATTATTGACTTTAATTTGATATTCACAGATAAGGACTATAACTGATTTAAATGATCAAGCAAAGACTTGCTAATGACAAGCAGAGCCACTTTTATTTCAGTAAAATATTATATTTGTAAAGGTTCAAATTTACCACTCATCTTAAGTGTTCAAGTTACCAATTATTATTCTTAAAAGGGGAGATGTTACGAGAACTTGAATACAGTCTAGATTCAATTATATGTAATAGCATCATTATCATTCATATGGTTAATCGAGTTAATCACTAAGATGAGCCAATCAAAATGCTTATTGTAGTTGAATAAACATGGCTGCCCGAATACCACGTTGTTGTGGGTTGATTTCAAATGAACCAAATAATCACAATTAACACAGTGACTAAGCAAATTGGCCTGACGTCTTCTGTCTTTAACTTCTTTCGCTTTATTTTAGCAATTTCGATTCATTCTCAAATTTGTCGCAACAAAACAATGTCGATAACAACTTTTTCTTTTTTGTATTGTTACTATAAGTGGAAAACACAATGAAATGAAGTTGTTACAAACATTGAAACGAACATAATTGAGGAAATAAAGAGTACAAAAGATAAAACTCATTCGCACCCTCAGTCATACACTTACACATTAACTGTATATCTCAAACTTGTCATTTATTAAATTAATATACGGTGCCTATTTCCTTTCAAAATCGTTAAACTTTCTTTTACAATATCGTGCTTTTGCTATTAATATTTATATCGCCAATCTCGCTTAAAGTGTAACTATATAGTTTTGCAGTCTGTGATTATGTTCTGTTGTGCAAGAGTTTTTCTCGAAGGAGGTCTATCATAAGTATATAAGTAAATGGTCTATCATTAGGCATAAATTTGGCAAAGCATTTAAAGTATCCTTGCAAAATTTATTGTGTGTAGATAATTTGATGGATAATCGCTGCCAAATATTTAAAGATTTAGGAATTGTGGAAATGTGAACATCAACAGGTGTTTTCATTTTCTTTCAAAATAGAGTTAAGTAGCTGAGTTATACAGAATTCATCGCCAAAGTTTTGAAACTATCGTTTCTTTTTCGCAATGCCATCTGTATTGAAAATTCAAAATTATCCGTTTATTTTTCGCAATGCTACCATCCGTCAAAGACATGCCAAATTATATATTTGTACTACGTTACGCAGGTATGTGAACAAACTTTTGGTATGCAGCTGTATATTTCTTTTCCTCCCAGGAAAAAGGGGGCGGGGTAGCGCAGTGGTTAGCGCGTTCGGCTTCGGATCAAGAGGTCCGTAGTTCGAATCCCGCCAGGGGCTCGGCAACTTTGTCTGCAGTAGAGAACTGTTCTACACGCAGGCAGGTTTGGGTGCAATGCTACACTGAATTTCAGCGCAGTACCACCCATGGTTCGCTAGTTCCAACCGATGCTCGCAGGTTTCACCGCAATGCATAGCCACAATGGTGTTGCGGGCTTTCTCCCTGCAATAAAACTAGCAGCCCGCGATATAAGTGAAATAATCTTGAAAGCGGCGTTAAACACCAACTCACCTCACCTCACCCAGGAGAAAGAGGTCCTGTTAGATCTTGTGTACTCGTTTCATAAATATGTTATGTGTACAATCTCCCTGACTAATAAGGTTTGTGACGTATGGATTTGTTGACCCTTTGATCCCTAATTCTCAGAGACCGCACCATAAGGATCTATTTTCGTTTTCGTCTTCATTATGAAAACACGTAGAACACAGATTTTTATAGACCCCCTTGCAACTTCCGTTTACAACGTTTAGATTTAGTGACCATTCACTCTTTCTATATCGACATGTCTATAGTTATCACATTTACCTTTTATATCGCCGTTTAATAAATATACAGTGTTGACACACAATGTGTCATTACTACGTGTGTTGGCTGATGTCACCGGATGTCAGAATGTAAGCGGCGCGGCAGCAATGGTAATGTAAGCGTTTTTCAAGCTTTTTCTTTGATAGGATTAATAAACTCAATCCAGTTTCATATTATTTCTATAAAACTCGTGAATGGTATGTGTTCTAACTCGCATTTGCTCGTTACATATCAAACCACGTACTCGTTTCATAAATATGTTATGAAACGGGACGTCGTTTCGTATTCTCGATGAATATAATAGTAAGTACATGAAATAATGATTTGCATATATCTTTATTCCAGACTCAAGGATGCTCTGCCAGGGAATGAACATGTTCACTGAGAAGCTTTGTCGCCTTATTCTGAAAAAATCAATGGATGCTTGCAGTGGGAGGGTCAAACTCACTTTGTATTATTATTTCAATTCTGGATTTGGTCCTCATCTGTCTACTATCGCTAAGAACAATAAGACATCACTCATTTTCACTGGGATAGGCGTACATGATAATTTGAATCATTCGAAAGTTCAAAGAACTTTTTTAAAGCCAACGCTATCATTCTTGAAGTCTCATAAACAGTCAGCACCCAAACTTCTTTGGGTACCACACCACGCTCCTGGGATCTTGAAATCGCCTATTTATTTACTTCAATCCGATAAAAGAGTGAAAGAATTCAACAAACAAATGGAGAGTTATCTTAAAGCTTGGAACATCCAACTCTTTGATACATATCGGTTGACTAAAGGCATGATGAGTTTTGATGGCGAACACTATGGATTAGGAATGAATATATGCAAAGCTAATATACTCTTAAGTTATATCCAAGAACAAAAAGCAATTGGTCAATTTAAGTAGCCTATCAAATGTAATAAGAAATGAGAATAGTGTATCTCTTATCAAAATAATTTGCATCGATTCAAAGGGTTTTATATTTGATTTTTTTATGAATATTGAATGAAATCCACTGGTAATCCTTTAAGCGGGTTATTGTGAAATCCAATCTAGAATAAAAATCATTTACAAGAACTGTGTTGTTTCAGTGATGTTATGTTAATGCTTAATTATCATTGAAGCAGAGATGAAGTCATGTCATGAAGTAAATCATTTCATTAAACATGTAAAGACATGTGATATATCAATTATATAGGTATAAACAAGTATACTCATAGTACGATTTTATGCTCAATTAAAGAAACAAAAGGATAACACAACATGTAATACGTTAAAAAGGCACACATTTTATGACAATTTAATTGGCTTTGATACGTGGCAATGCCAAAAATGCAGTTATAAAACTGAAGGTTTCTAATTTTTTTAACGCCAAATATTACAATAGTTTTACATAAATAAAATTTTTATAGCCCTATGCGTGGCCAAGCTGCTTAAGATAAATGTCCAAACTTTGGTTCGACTAATTTGTGTGGACTATCAGCGGTATTATCATTCTCTTGTCTACAATGAAAATCGCAATTTCATATACTCAAATTGTCTAAATTTATTAAAAAATTCCCCAAATACACGTTAGTTTATTCCAAAGGTGTTATCTTCAGAGGGTCAAAATATCTCATTACCCAACCCAATCATCCCTCATGGTAGAAAAATAAGTATCGAGGAAAACCATTTTTTAGGAACATCTTTTAATCATATGATGTAGGGACATGGATTCATACAGATTAACCGGTCATGGCGCTTGTTTTAAAATTCCTTTTTTGATTCAATTGCCCTACAATAGGAAACATTTTGATCACTTTATTATTTTTTTTTAAAAACGTGCTGGTGCCTTTTTAAATTGTTACTTTTCGGTAACAGTCCGTACGTCTCGATAAAATGACATGATTGAAAACATGTGACTACAACAACTCACGGGATGTCTCTTTAAATATTAAATAACATGTTGTTATAAAGACACTGTCATAATCAGATTGGTTCCTCTTGAAATAATATTGACTTTGAAAAATACATCGAGTGATATATACGACTGAAACAGACTTACAGCATTTCTTCAGAAGCCAGCTATAACACATTTTGAATTCGCCAACATGTGTTTCTGTTCCAGAAAAACTCGCCTTTTAGAAATCGTCGTTAAGGAATCTCCTTGAATAGACGAGATAGGTGAATTTGACTTGTGTCATGGCGCCCTACGGTAACAAACTATTTTTCAAAAAAGGTTTTGTATATGTCGACATGTTTTATGAAGTTATTTTTTTAACTTGAATGTCAAACATTCTGGCGCAAAAACGATTTGAAAAAGCGATTTCACGCCCAAAATTATTCATTTCATTTGCAAATTACAACTACAAGCACAGAGGACTTTGGATAACGTTTTTTATCTGCATAAGTTTCACAGACAAGATAATATTCATTGAGATAAAAAGAGATCAGTAAACAACCTGAGTAGTGTTTAACAAACAAATGAAGCTATCAAACAGTCTACCATAAAACAAATTGAATACTAATTTAAAGATATATATGCTTACAGGGAAAAATAAAATCACGTTAGTAGATTACAAATTACATATAAAACGATATTGTATATCAAATTTATAGAATGATGTTTAACACTAAAATGATTTCAATACTTATGACATCTAATCAGTGGTATATATATGTATGTAATAGGAAATCAATCAAAATATATGCATCCTGCTAAATCAGCGTTTATGAATTCGCTCTTTTCTCTTTCGCTCTCTTTCAAGCCAAAACCCTCGTACCGCTAGTTATCTAACCAGCCAATGAGACTACTCGCGTTCAGCTGTTATTTGCAAAGAGCAACAGCCGCATGGAAAAATCTGTTGAGTTCAAGCGTGTAGCTTCAAGCTCCTTAATTAACGACATTTCATGGCCTGAAAAAATAACAGGTGGGCATAGCCACGAATAACAAGCCATACGGGGGATTGAGTCCGAAGGAGATCAGGGTACTAGGAAAGAACGAGAGGCGATTCATATACGCTGATTTAGCAGAATGAAAGATATGTAAAACCATGATCTTCACTGAAAGATCAATTTCTTCAAAAAAGATATTCTTAATTTATATTGATAAATTGATTTTCAGGTATTACAAAATATAAAATTACCAGCCAGATATAAAACATGTACTTTAAAACAACTATTCAAGAAATATATTTCAAACATCTATTTGGAACATGGTGTATTAAAAACTTTATTTTCATAAAGATCGATTCGAAAATGGAGATAAAAAATTGAGCACCATGTTGACAGCAGGAATGGAGTTGATGTCAAATGAAGAACTAACGTAAAAAGTATTCTTCAATGTAACAAGGACAGGCCCCTCTCCCCCTTAGAAATGGAAGGAAATGCATCACATTTGAAGAAAATGGTACTTAATTGAATGAAAAAGCTTCCATAATGGAAGAAAATGCATCTCAAATGTAAAACAAACAGGTCAAAATAGGTGATAAGGTGATAAACAGTAATAACAGAAATTGTTTGTCTGCATCGTTAGGAACATCGTCCAACTTTGGAAGGAACAGTGGTAATTTCCATAAAATATCGACCGGCCACGGAATCAAAGTATGATGCATTTCCTTCCATTTTAAGGGGGGCGTGAAGAGAGTTATAATATGTTGAGCTTCCAATGCCAATGGGTTTAAAAAGAATACTCTTAAAAAATCACAACTTTGAAAGATATATAATAAACATTCTTCCCAAAAACATAAAACAACATATTGAAACGATTGTGTAGTAACAACTGATATAAAATTTGTTTGATAAAAAATTATTTTGATTATGCATTATTCATTTATATAAGAGAAACTAAAAACCCTCTTAGTTCACACCTTGATGGCCTAAAGTCCAATATAACACCTAAGCAATAACATTTAAATATTCATTGGTGGATCAAAGAGAGTTAAAAATATAGGAAGTAATAAGCAAGTAGTAAAGCTAATTTTCCAATGATTTCACATTCTTTGATGAAAAGTAATCATCTCATTAGTTATACTTCAGACATCCAATGGGAGCAGCATTGCTCCCCATCCAAAAAGGTCCTCTCCCAAACTTTACTTCTGGGTCCCCTCCGCCGATTCAAAACCGAGTAACCTCCGATGCCTTGTTGATTTTTTAATTAAGCAATAACTAATTAGTTACTCAAGCAATTTTCAATTGCACAGAAGTCTTTATTACGTCCCATAACATCTGTGTGCGACGAAAGCTAGATTTATAACATCTAAGCTCCTTAAGGGTAGGAAAATACAGTTTAAGAGTAGTATACACGCTTCAAAAATATAAGTGCGATAAACTTCAACTTTATATGGCAATTAAGTTTTTTTCTTGAAGTTTGTGCAACCAAACGCTGCACCAATATATTCCTTATTCATATCCTGGCTATTCAAAGGTAATCTAACCATTTTATCCTTGACAATTAGGAGGAACAAGCAATGGAATCAGACACCTATCTCTGTTGTACTGTTTTGGTTGCAATCTTGGAACTTACCGAGTACAGGACAGTGATCTACAGATTTATGTATAATCAAGTTATTTTGGATAATTGTTGGAAACAATGACCATAAATTTCCTAAAACAAACAAGAATGAACACTTCAGCATCAATGTGTTAGCATGCACAGCTCAGCTCACCTGATCGTGTCGTTTAGTAACAAATTGGTGACCCATACGCTATACTAATATGAAAATTTAATAAGTTCATTCCACCCGAACCACCCTTTCTCTGCTAGCCTTGAGTAATACGACTTTGGCATCACCTAAGACTAGTGACATTATGCATTATGTTATGAAATGGTTTAGGTCAAATACTGAATGACTAAAATATTGCCAAGGTCATCTTGCACTAAAAATGCCAAAAAGGAACCAAATATGTAATAAGCACTTACAGATGACTGTTTGTTAACTATATCATGGTAGGCATCATAAAGACTTTCATGACCTGAGTTTGTTTAGCACTTCCTCTGATGTTGTGATAATGACAAGGCCTTCTTTTGCCCTGGTGGCAAGATTGACAATAAACTTGTTGAGGTCAGCGTGTTCCTCGTTGATGTGAGGATCCAGGCCAATCACCACAGCCTTGTCCAGACCACTGAACCTGCGGACAGTGTCCACCGTCACCCCGCACCCTCCATTTCCTCCCTCTACACCAGACACTATTCCTGATGTTCCCTCTTTCAAATCAGATAATTTTCTGGATTTTCCTCCTACCTCACCAGAATTCATTCCTGAATTTCCTCCAACGTCATTAGAAATTGTATCTGATTTTCCTCCCTCCAAACCATAAACTGTTCCGCTGTTAGAGACTGTGTATGTTTCTGGACCCCCTTCTGCTCCAGATGTACCTCCCCTCAGCCCGAGGTTCTGTTGAAGTTTGTCCTGCAGATGCTTCTGAACCTCTTCTGCCTCTGTCCTCTTCCCAAGGAGGACAGCCATGTCCTCCAACTTGACGCCGCCCTCTGCACATGTCCTCATAACCTTCAACAGTGTGTCCTCCAGTGAGGACTTCTCACACTTCACAATAGACACACCTGGTCCAGACTTGTCCTCATGGCCCAGTTTCGGGGAATCTTTCACATAATCTTCACTGGTACTACCAAGGTTCATAAACTTTGATGCATACTCAAATATTTCTTTGGAATTTCTTGAAATCTCGCTCAACATGAAGTTATTTTTACCAATCAGACCTGGAAGTCCTGCTCTGAATTTGTGAACCTTTTGAGCATAGTCCATGAACACCCAAAAGTAGCCGGTAGTCTGATCTGACTTGTCATGTAGATTCTGATTGGCCAAGCTCTCAGCCAATGAGTACCAGTCCCCGTCTCGATCTTTGAAGTTCTGAGCCTCATCTACTACAACATTGCGAACGACCTTAAACCTGTTCTGGAAAATATCCAGATCGGAAGCTTCCTGCATCAGCTCGCGTCTTGTCACAACCTCACAGCACCCAAATGATCTGGAACATGACAACACAATGCAAGATAGTGGAAATCAGATTATTACCATGTAGTCAGCATTCAAAGAATCTTCTATGGAATATAGATTTGTTTATTGTGAAACATAAGTGGTGACATAATTTTCAGATGTGCACTTATCACTTCTGTCAAAAAGTAATTGTTTCAGCGCAAGTTTCCTCATTTCAAAGACTGTGACATCAAAATTTTTTTTATTGTTGTGACAGTAATTTGGTAAGCTTCTGAAAGGGAAGCAGGCTGTTTTCTAGATATCCATCAAAGAGAAAAACATTACGCTTGAAAGTGTTAAATTGTGATTTTCCATGGATGACAAAAAAGTCACACTTTTCACTGAAATGACACACATTGACTGGCAACAGAAATGTATCTACTCACTCACCAGATGTAAGCTAAGAACAACCGATTATCTGCAATGATACTTAGGATAGAGAAATTGTTACCTTTTGAATTTGCATTCGAGATGAGATCATCTGTGTGAGAAGACCTTATCTCACCTGTGTAAGAACACGTTATCTCACCTGTGTGAGAAGACCTTATCTCACCTGTGTCAGAGACCTGATCTCACCTGTGTGAAAAGACCTTATCTCAACTGTGTAAGAAGACCTTATCTCACCTGTGTAAGAAGACCTTATCTCACCTGGGTAAGAAGACCTGATCTCACCTGATGTAGGCACACAGCAGCTGGTTCTCGGCTATGTATAAGACCTCCTGCTCTTTACACCCCCGCCTGGTCAGCTCCTGAATCATCTGTAGCGCCGCGACTGTTTTACCTGCCCCAGGCGGGCCATGGACCCACAACTCCCTGGTCAGCTGGTGCTTCCACAACAACTCAAACTGCTCGCTCGTCAGCAGGAAGTAGTAATCATCATGGTCACCGTTAGCCTTGTGTGGAGAGTATGAGGCTAGAGACACAATTAGTGATGTCATGATGTGGTCCAGTCTAGTTGAGTTCACGCTAAATGTTGGTGGATAGAAAGACTTGTCAATCTCAAGCTGAAAGTTCTGCACATACAAGGAGTCCTCTGTATTGACGATATGCACATGGACCGCTAGTCGCTCCACGCAACCCCCATGATGCACCAGCATCCTCTTGAGTTTAGCAGCAACTGTCCGGCAGTGCTCATGGAAGTGAGACTTGTCTTTAGGAAGCCCATCAGCAATGGAGATCAGATGGAGTCCGTATGTCTCGCTAAACACCAGGAGCTCCACTGCAAATTCACTTGACCGGGGGACGTTATGCCCAATCGCTAGGGAGTGTACTGACAGAGCAATATGTGCATCACCTAAGAATGAGTCTAAAATGTCCTGAACTGCGACCTTCACCTTCAAAATTCTTACTGTGTCCAGGAAATGTTTTGGATGAATGTTACACGCTGTGTTCACTGAAAACATAAATCATATCATTCAAACACTTTCAAACTAGCAGGGGAATCATACAGTGAATCAAAGAAGTTTCTGATGAAAGTGGAGGAAGACACTCACATGCTAGCACCTTTTTCTTTATGTCTGGAATAGTGTGGGACATACCAAACACAAGGCGAGACTGTGGTGTTGAAATCGGGATCTTCATGAATCGGGCGTGCAACTCAGGCTTGTCTGTCACAGAAAAAACATGATACTTGAAAACTAAACCTTAAGACACAACTGATCAATCTATAAAACCAATCTTTCCAGACATATAGACAAATCTTCAATTGTTTAAATGTCGCAATTAATTATTGATAAATATATAACTGATTATTAATTAAAAATAATAATTTATGCAAATGTGAGGCCTGAACATACAAAAGCTCATTTACTCGTCATGATTTAATGTGTAAAGTTTTGTTACATTTAAACAGCAAGTGTCGCAGTCATGTATAGCACACAAATGTGATGGACAGATCGACTGATTAATATATTGTAGCCGGGGTTTAATCACAAATGAATGAAAAAAATGAGTTCTTAAACATTCTCATGGATATGTTTTACCCGAGATAAAATATCCAGCCTCACCTCTGACCTCAGCTAGTACTGCAGTTTTCCACTGAGAAAATGAGAACGCTTGCACGGCCCCCTGGGAGTCCACATAGTAGCTCTCTGGACACGCAGTAAACACTCCGCCCGGGAACTTACACACCGAGATCACTACCACCACACGCCGTTCCTTAAACATAACTACATGCATGAACAGTCGCTTTGTTTGATTTGGCTTTGGACAAAAAAATAATACACATGCATTTAATGTAGGTTACTATGTTTTCCTTTGCATTTAAGCTATTCAGGGGAAGGGAGATAATTTCATTCACACATTAGAGATTACTCATGTTTAGGAAATAATTATGTTATGCTTAAGACATCACCTGAAAAGTGCCTAAATTCGAAGTTACACTGGTAACAATGCACATTATATGTTATTGTTATTTGTTTTACATAGTTTAAACTTCTGATGGATACACAAGACTCACCCTTGTCCTACAGCCTACAATGTGGTGGAAAGACACATCCCAGTGGCGCCCTCTCATCGGTACAAATTCCTCATCTCCCCAGATAACTCCGGCCATCTTGTTTGTTATTTTTTCAACTACAAGGAAAGAAATGTTCTGTTACAATAATGTATATCTTGGGGAATCACTAATTGATTTGACAACTTTAACTAAACTAGGACATTTTTAATTTTTAATATGCTCTCTCTCTCATAAATTATAAAATGCATGAATAACAAGAGATGCAAAGTGCATTGAAAAATATTAACTGATCGTTTAAAATAGACATATTAAACGATGTGATGAAAACAAAAAATACAAGCTATTGTTTGACGTTACGCAAGTGGAACCCTTAACAAGCACCTGTTTTCTCCTGCTCTAGTTCAGTCAAGGCCTCCCCAAACACAGCAGCCGTGGTGTCTTCAATACCAAAGTAAATATGCCCTCCTTCATGGTTGGCGAAGGCTGAGAGGTACTTGCTGCAGTAGTATCTGATCTTGTCCGGGAGAGTCTTGGCGTGAGAGTCTCGCCCTGACGTCAGGTACTTGAATTGAATCTGTTTGCCTTCCTGTTTCAGTGTGTCCTCTGTTTTGCGCCAAGTGAAAGAAGTCGGTATCGGAGGTAAATCAGCTAAAGAAGTTGGTTCTCCTTGTCGGGAGAGGAGTTTAACTGCCGATCTGTAGGAGACCTCGTGCGTTGCAGTGTCGGTCGGAAGACGGCAGTGGTAATCTAGAGTGCAGAGATGCTCAGCACTCTTCACAAACAGATACAGGTTGTAGTCATCATAGTTACCAACCAAGTCAAAGTAGTTGCACAAGTCATCCCCGGACAGAATGTCAGCTATATTACTCTCCATACCGCTCCACCATGTGTCCAGATCTTTGGGCTGGACGTGCTGGTTGCAGTCCAAGTTCTTCATATGGAGCAGACCTCCACCTGAGTTCAGCAGAGCACACGAATATTTCATCACTGTGTCGTTGCCGCACTCGCGGATGCCACGGGAGATGTGAACAGAACATTCCAGCACTTCTTCTCCATACTGGCTGAGGCTTGCTGTGCTACAATCAGAGAGCAGATTACACGATCATAGATTGAGAATGATATAATAGCTGAAGGTTCTCTTGTGTAGATTAACAACTGAACTGACAACTACAACATCACAGATAACTTTATAACTATAAAAGAAATCAAAGCTCAATTATGCGATCTACAGAATGTTTTGCTGTCGTAAGTGTAAGTGTGGTACATATTTAAATCATCGGAATGAGAAAATGTAATTCCCTTAATAATTCAATATTTTAGTGATAACACAAAGAAGGCAATCAAAGAAAATGTAGTTATTAAGATATGATGATAAACTTTCAATAATAAATATAAATTGTCAACATGTATTTTGTATTTGCTCTAATGTTTTTATTATACTCGAGGAATGTTTTCTTGATAACAACTTGTTCATAGTGAAATACATGACACTTCAGAAAACATTCAACTGGGATGTCAAAACTGACTAAGAAGTGAGCATATGCTGCAAAACTTTGTGAATTTCATAATAGCAAAGTTGTTATCCAGAAAGTCTTGTCTTCCTTATGTATATATATCCTAGATGCCCTTCAAAGACCTTATTATGGTGGTTATCATCTTCAAATCTAATGATAATTTCCCAGTTGTCAAAAAGAGGGCACTGAAAAAAATTGATGATAAAGGCGTCTGATAAAGACTAAACATCGAAAATGGTACTTACATGTCCTGGGATGTTAGGACGTTCATAACTGTTTTTCATAACCCCCTTTTGTAAATTAACCTGGCTGATTATAGTGCTATACAGAAATGTTCAGTTATGATTTTATAAACACGAATATACTTTACATATAGACATGTCAAAATAAATTAAAGAGACGATTGGTAAAGACATTGTTCAACAATGTGAATGAATGGCAATTTTAATCAAGAAAATAAACATATACATCTATTCAAAGCGGAATCTCACAATGACATCGCCTAAAACAAACTGAGTAAGCTTCGTTAACATTTTTGAAAAAGGGAATTTCATTTAGATTTTGATTCTGCTATTAAACATTTGTATAATTCGGATACGTCTGTCGTTACTAACGATGGCTTTAACCCGGAAGTTAACAGGTGCGTCTTTTTTTTATATTAAACTCTTAATCCCATTCTCGATGTCCATTTAACATAAAAGCGATGCCTCTAGCGCTACATGGAGCTAACTTAAACTCCTCACTACGACAAGATTGAGAGTTTCGTGTTGAGAGCTCTTACAAACCCTGCAAAGCGGCAGTAAAATCTTCATATGATTTATTTTGGCCTATTTTATACATACCTTCTAGAAATTCTTTTTATTATTTCTTAAATGTGACAGAATTGCAAATCCTATGTTATATATATATATATATATATAAAAGCAAATTTAAGTTTTTAACTTTCTTCAGTATATAATCATTACATATGATAGATATCATCTATAATAATTATGACAATAATTTCCTTTGAAAAAGTAAACATACATTTTCCAACTTTTAAAGAATAAAGCGAAATGTCAGTATAAAAAATCACCACATGTTCGTTGTTTGGACAGATTATATATTCCCCTTCCAGGTATGTTAATTTCATGGTGTCAATTCATTGACTGAAGGCATGATACAGATTCAGGGAGACGGAATAATCAATAACGTTTCGCTTTTTCGACTCAAGAAATATTTGCCCAAGACAGCCGAAATCGTTTGTACAGGTACCTTGACATGGCGTTATCATAGGGGCCACACGTTAATTTTTCAATCATAATTTTCGTCTTTCCCTCACAATACGAAAGCTCAATAGAAAGCTCTCTTGTTATGTATACAAACTTCTTTGCTAATTTTTATTGTTGAGACGGTGATTATAGGGCCTCTCTATTAAACCACCGGGACCACGCCGAAGAATCCTTTGTTCCTCTGCTCTCCCAAAACAAAAGCCATAGAAAGCTGAAAAAAATATGAACAGACTGTCTGGCAAGTTCGTATTATCAATTGCTGATTTGTTGAAAATCGGGTTTTACAAGCCTCAGGCCACGTCATAAAATCTTATTTTCTCTCTTCACCAGCAGCAACATTCTGGGCCTATTTTTGGACTAGCGACTGCAGATTCCATGACTTCCAATCCTTGAACAACTATTTTGACTTCAACTCAAGAAATAGAAACCTTAGAAAGCTGAAAGCTTGATCTATGGATATATCAACTGTTTGTTATCTCTAATAAAGACCAAAAGGCGCATCTGCATCTTTTAGGATGGTTTAGTCATCTTCTCGAGAACGAAAGCTCTTAAATGAAATCTTGTGAGTTTTTTTTATTGGTATTGTTATCAGGTTTCCTGGAGGCTGGCTGGTGGAATTATAACTTTCAGATTTTATAACCTTATTATCCATTAAAAGAATAATTGTTTGGCATCCAATTTCCACATACAACACAATAACCTACTGTTTCAGATTGCAGTAATGAATTGTAAGATATCGAAAGAACTTTTGCTAGGCTTTAAGTTGAATTCAAGTATTAATCTTCAAAACGTTTTTTTAATGTTAAAGTATAGTCATAATTGTTTTTCCTAATGATTGTTATCTTTAAAAAAACGTTTCTGTAGAGGTATGCAGTTATACTCAATATAAACACATCGACACAGCTAGAACGTTTATATTAGTATCCTCATAATCTTGTGAAACGATCACTTTGCAAGCCGAGGAAGCATCTTTTCCCCTTTTCAGTTGTTTTTAAGAAATGTCCATCTTATATGCCACTCAAAACAATAACTTAAGTGTTTGACACAAATTGTATTCAATATTATGTATGGTAATGAAATCTGGCGTTTTACTTCAATCCTGCTCCCATACGCTGTACCGACCACTCGTTATCAACCATAAGAAGGGTCAAGAAGCAGCCCAGAAACGTGTGAAATAAATAAAGAAGTTGTGAGCCATAACATTGTTTATAATCCAGGGTCCATTGTAAAAAATCAAATTGTGAAAAATATATTGGTATATAAAAATTATACTATATTGGTTGGACAGCCCAACTTGAGCTCAAATTATTTCCTGAGGTATTCGCTATAGGTGAAGGCTGATCCACATGAACACAAGATTGTTTAACAGCGATACATCTATCGAGAAGTACAGAGTTGTCGTCAGATCACCAATAGTTCAACATATATCTATCACTATAGTTCATATAAATCAAAACTAACTCCATAATTTAAAAAAATTAAAGTTCTATTGACAGATATTTGAAAGTTGTTCTCGGTGTAGACTTTTATCTACAGTTTTGTATACTTTCTGATAATTAGAAGATTCAAAACTCCCTCTATAAGAAAAAACCGAAACCATTGACCTTCCTGCTTTTATGTGACAAATGTGACACTGTGATCACCGAGGTGAGGTGATTTTAGGTTTAACGCCGGGGGACATAGTGAAACTTAGGATGTGGAAAAACATTTTTCATAAGGCGAATTTATTAACAATCATTCGACTATTTTATGACAATTTTAAAATAAAGCTGTGAATTGTGAAGAGCTGATTTACATCATAATCCTCGTTCTGTACTTCACACTTTTGTCACTTGGCTGGAGGTAAAGCTGACTCCTGTCTGCCTGTCTGGTGTGTCACGGGTGTTATCACACCTTGTATCACAGTTTTATCAAAACGAATGCAACATCTGGCATCTTTAATATTTACAGATAAAAGAAATTGAAACTAGTCACAGCTATAAAGTATCTGTTACCACTTGGAGCTCGCTGACCGTTGCAACCATTTATAAAAAGTATTAGTAGAACCTCTTTGGCTTAATAATCAGTTTATTCAGCCAAACTTTATTTTCAAATCTTGGTTCTACAAACATGATTTGAATGTCATAAAAGCAAATTAGAATAAAATGTTAATATAAATCTATTTCAGATGAACGACCCGTCAAAGAAAATGTCAATATTTAAGAAAAATTATAACATTTTCTAATGGTTTAAACAAACTTTAATGGCATCGTGTTAAAGGAAGATAATCTAAGGTCTGTACTAAATGGGAAAACCAATTTCCTAAAGATATGAACTGGAACTCTTTTCATATTTAGAAAATGTACAAAAGATGCTAAACTTTGTTATGTCCGATACATATTAGTTAAGAAGAAAATTTACACCAAGCATGAGTTGCTATACATGTCAAGTGTTGATGATCATCTATGGATGGATGTTTGTATGGAGGAAAATAAAACGTGGAACATGTACATGTATATTTCTATTACCGTGGCATTAAAAAAACCTTTTGGTGTCAAAATTAGACAAAATACTTAAGTATGTCGCCTTTTTTAAAATACTAAATTCTGAAATCCCTTTTTTTATTCTACTGCATTCGGACTATGTAAGTGATATGTAATATGTAAGCCGGTTACTTCGATAGTTTTATTATTGAAACACCCAATCTGCCTCGGACGGCCCTGGCGGGCAACTGTCTTTGAATCCCCGTTATACTAGGAAACTAGAAGCGAGGTGAGTTCGGGTTAAAAGCCGTTTCACGAATACTTAACTTATATCATTGATGTTAGTATTATTGCAGGGATAAAGCCCGCAACACCATTTTGGCTATGCTTCGCGGTAAAACCTGCGAGCATCGACTGGATCTAGCGAACTATGGGTGTTCCTACACTGAAACTCAGTGTAGCATTGCACCCAAACCTTACTGCGTGTAGAACCGTTCTCTATATTACAAAGTTGCCGAGCCGCTGATGGGTTTCGGACCATTTACCTCATGTATGTATGAACACGTATGTACATACTCAGTTGTGTCTTATGCACTAGAGGGTCAAATCGGTAGAATTGCATTTGAATGCAATAGTGATGCGGGAATTAAATAATGTATAATTTTCTTACCGTCCAAGGCATATGTACTTCAGAACCTATGCCAGATCTAAAAATTATACCCAATTTGATTTAGAACAATGTCCTGGTACTCTTGCATGATGTTCCAAATTCTGAATGATTCCTTTTGAAGACGTTCAAAGTATCTTCTTAATCCGATTTTTGCATACCCCGGCAGTGTCCTCAACCCGTTTACCGTGGATGTAGAAGACGTTGATGGTGACGATGATAGTATTTACGTCTCCATTGTATACATTTGCTACAATAAATACATTAAAGGCTTTAAAAAACACTTCATGATCATGATGATAATGATGATGGTAACAATCTCATTAAAATGAAATCTAAATGCTCAACGCGTGTATTCTGCGTTACGTAGTGAGGCCATATCAGATAAGTATATAATGTATATCATGATATATTACTTAATATAAGAACATGATGAATATGGCTGCTGCTGATGATAATATTTACATCTCCATTGTATATATTTGTTGTAACATGCATTAAATGGTTTTAAATTGCAACATGATGATGATGATGATGATGATGATGATGTCAATATAAACATGGTAGTTGTTTCGTCTTCACTGTGTACATTTGTTATATCAAATACATGAAATGATAAAAAAGCATGATGATGATGATGATGATGATGATGATGATGACGTCAGTATAAACATGGTAGTTTTTTCGTCTTCACTGTATACATTTGCTATATCAAATACATGAAATGAAAAAAAAAGCATGATGATGTTCATGATGACGACGGCGAAGATGATGATGTTGATGATATTCTTCGATAAACATGTCCACAATGTTTACATTTGGTGTAACAAAATACATGTACATTAAATGCTCTAAAATAAAATAAAACCAATCGCATGGAGACTTATCTGAAATAGATGGTTCGAACAATATGGATATATATATAGTCATTTTATCTTGAAAATATTTGTTAAGATAAAATATTGATGATTACGGAGCTGTGGCTGTGTTTAGAGCCTCACGCCTATGTAATCATTTCAGTACATGTGTACTGATGTTACTATCATATAAACACAAATATTTTGATAAGGAAATGTCACGTACTACTTTATGCAAGGAAACTATCAGTGTTGAACATAATTTGAAACCTAAGTATGAAACCTAAGTAGATAGTGAAACTCTGAACAAAGATTGCAGAAACGTTCTGCTTTAAGTGTTTATTATCATCAGCCTTTATCAGTTGGCTGTATGTATCTATCAAGGTTAAGATATTCCCAAACAACATGTTACTTTAGTTGAGCTTTCAAAAATGATTATTTTTCTAAAATGTGATAAATGAAACAAAATGAATACAAATTGAACAATATTGTGTTAAGAATAATGTTGATATAGTATTGATTTTGCATTATACCTGGAAGTACATTCTATTAAATCATAAAGTGCTGCAATTAAAATTGCATAGGTAACGGGGGGGGGGGGGGGGGGGGGGGGGGGGGGGGGTCCGTGAAGCAACTCCCCTGCAAGACCTACCTCGCTCAGGCCTCAATCTCATACATTTAAGCCTTACTGATCAAAATAGTACGTTTGAGTTAAGCCCTTTAAAACGAAAACAATGTACTATGGGATATTTCTGAGATGACCTTACGAACAGTAGACTAAGGAGCCGACAAAGAAAGATGACAAAATACAGCAAATCTAAAATGTCTGAAGCGAGTTATGCTATTGGAAATCGTAAGCAACGACGCATCATAAATACAAGAGGGATCCACCAGTATGGATTTTGTTAGGTGTTGCACTGGTGGTTTCAACCAGTCTGACGCCTAATTAATACATCTTGACACATCTTCTTTTGTACAGACACAAAGAATCATAACGACGAATGGATCTTACATGAGCTTAAAGAGATAACTACGGATTAAACATTACACGTCATTTCGTATGGACAAGTTGGGACTGACAGAGCTAATGCCGTTTGTAGTTCGGAATGGTTTTTCTTCGAGTTATTGTTGCTGGAAGCATTTTTCCATACATAAATATTTTCCTCAATAATTTGAGAACCATGGAGTGCACACTTTTAGATTGCCTACATTTGCGAGCTGATTTTATTAGACTCCTGACAGGAAGGCTTTTGCACCGAAACACATTAGATTGTCATCTGTATAAACTCTAAAAAGAATAGCATATGATTTAATTTCGTCGGTCAAAAAACGGAA